>JARWLC010000002.1:57995058-58570058 GCA_033318265.1 Phyllotis vaccarum
CTGGCACTAAGAAGTTGGAAGCAGAAAGTGAAATAGATGACAGAGAAAGAGCTATGAGGCTGAAGGAGACACAGGTCAGCCCTTCTCTTTCAGCTGAGGACTCAGACACATTCAGTCTGAGGATTCAGGAAGACAGGATCTACCCCTTTGTGCCTGAGGATTCAGTAGTCATGAGAAGTGGCTGTGACTTATTCCAATGTCTCTCTGATCTTTCAGCTTTTCCCAATGTCTGCTCAGGGTTTTTAATCATAGCACCAACTAGGATTTGTGCAATGAAGAACCATGTCTAGAAGTTCTCTGCAATTCATGACCTCATTCCACAGAGTGTTCTCATACGAAGGAAACTCACCTCAGTTGATTGCACTGACTTTTATGTTCTTTGCTCTCACTGCTACAAGAAATATGCTTTCCACGGTGGCTCAAATTCATGATGCATTCTGTGATAATAAATGCGTCAAAACAGACAAAGGGTAATGCTACACACAGGAAACTAGTCACAATCAAAAGTGTAAGAATTAAATGCAGAGTCCATTTATTAGTGCTAAGGATTAAACACAGGGCACTTGTCAGCGAAGCTCTTACCACTAATAGGCTCTCCATGCCACCAAACCTTGAAAGTCCCACTATCTACACATATTGGGCTATGTTTACTAAATTATTATGGTCATCAAATTAAAACAATTAACAGCTGAAGTCCCTAAAAGTCAAAAATTAAATGAAAAGCCAAGCAAATACATCTGTATTAAAATAAAAGTTGTATATAAACAATCGATCCTTATGTCAATAATTGCAGAGAGAATATAAATGGAATGGGGAAGAATAGACATAAATTGCCTAGTGTAGAAAATTGGCCAAGGGATATAAATAGAAATCCAAGATGTAAACAACATGGGAAAATTTCGTCACTGAAAATTTCTCAACGTGGTTAAGAGTATTTATTGATTTAAGCATTCTGATTATAATATATATTCATAAGCACAGTATCATTTTAGAGGCACCCATGATCTGCTGGCACAACTGGTCATTTGCGATGGGTTACTGTTGAGTTATGGGCATCTGGGCATCTGGGCAGCATGGCGGCACACAAGGTAGGTAACTGTTGAGTGTTTAGCTCTCCCTGGCAGCATGTCATCATCCTTTGTGGGAGGGATGTTGCCCTGAGCACCCTCTTCTGGGTTAGGGCACCTTGGCATCTGATATTAAGGAGGGCAGGATCACTAGGTACAGCGATGAAGGTGTTCTGGTGAGTTTGTTTTATTGACTTGGTCTCACTAGCCAGACAGATTGATAAATTCTGCTATGGAAATGTCCTCCACGGTGCTAAGGCTACTTACTGTAATGAGACAATAGAAAGACTTTAATGCGGTAGGAACAAAGTTTGATTTTGCCCATTGGTTTTTAGCAATTATGAAGGCACAGAAAATATGTGTGATCTTGAAATACTTTATCTTGCAGGACATAATATTGAGAATATTCCAGTGCGGTATCAGATTAAGCTTCAAACATTTCTGACGAAAGAAACAAGATAAGAATAAGTTATTCAGAAAGCCATGAGATTTCTCATATTTTTTTTTTATTTCTTAGAGAACTAATTGCTTTTTAAGATATATTTTCAATGAGATACTTGCGTTGAGACCGAGTTTCACTGTACACTTCCAGGCAGCCTGGAGCAAACTCTGTATACCAAGCTGCCTCAAACCCTAAAGATCCACCTGCCTAGGAGATTTGCTTCAAAAGTTCTTAACTTATTGGCCAGTCCTCAACTTCATATTTAACCTAGAAATTACTATGGTCATTAAATACAGTTTCCATAGTAACCAAAAGCTGTTCATGCTGTCTGTCTATGTGTTGGTGGAAGAATACTTCCATTGAGCACAAGCCAAGGAATCTGTGGCTGGATAGTGAATGCTGCATGTTCTGTCTGTCTATTCTTTACATGTCATTTTCATGAGGCCTGAAAGGGACATGGCCATTTGGCTGTGACAGCTGGAGCCTCAGAGCTCAGGTCCTGTGACCAGGAGCTGAGGGCTTTGCATTTTCACAACCCTCATTTAATGGAGATCCTGACACCCTTGCTAGTGTGTGGTTCAGAGATTTTATTTGTCACATAATGCTGTGTTAGATATAATTGTTTCATCCCATTTTCCAGCTCAGGTTCTTCAAGGCCATAGCTTGTATGTGCATCCAGACCTCTGAACGGGTCTTTCTAGAACAGGTTGTCTTCCATGATAAGATTTCCTCACAGTAAGTAATCCCTGAACTGTGATCTTGATTGTGCTGCTAGGTATGAACAGAGGTCATCAGAAAAATTTTATTTTTGTAAATTTATTTATTTGGGGTTTCTCAAGACCTGGTTTTTCTGTGTAGCCCTGGCTTTCCTGGAACTTGCTTTGTAGACTCAGCTGCCCTCAGACCCTAGAGATCCACCTGCTTCTGCCTCATGGGTGCTGGGATTAAAGGGGTGCTCACCACCTCCTCAATCAGAAGGATTTCACAGTAGAACTACTTTCTTTTTCTGATGACAACTATATAATAGTCTTTTTTCTGTAATATTATTATTATTTCCTCCTGGATTGTTTACAGATAAATATTCAATACAGTCAGATATTGAATTCATTTCTTAAGTGAAACATTCATGGAATTTTATTAAAATTGAAAAAATTATGCTGTACTTTAAAGAACAGTAGTCACAGAATAGAAGTCTAGGGCTAAACTTGCCTTTGATGACTGTAAGCAATCCATAAATGCCCACTTTAGGTTAGAAAAAAACAGAAGCCGGGAGACCCTCAGTGGTAAAGTGTTTGCTGTACAAGCATAAGGCCCAGCATTTGGATCCCTATGCAAATGTGAGCACCGCAGTGCAGAGCTGCATTTCCAGCACTGGAGAGACAGGGACACAAGAATCTCTAGAGGTCAATGTCCAGGTGACCTGGTCAACTCAGGGAGCTCCAAGTTCAGTGAGAAAGCCTGTCTCATCAAAGTAAAGTGGGGAGACACTGACGAAGACACCCAACATCCTGGTCAATGTTTGTGTATGTGCACACATCTACACGAACACATACATATACCATAAACACACATATACATGCATATCTACCCATGAAAAACCAAAAATAATTAGAGAAAATAAATCCTTCTGAAGCTATTATGGGCTCATATGGAAACTGTGATTGTGCATTAGAAATTTGAAATACCAAATAAACACAAGGCTATATTCCCTAAACCTCACCTACAGAAGCCAATAATAATAAAAAATCATAGTTATTTAATGCTGCATTCTTAACAATTTTTATGGTTTTTAGTTTAAGAGCATCTGAAACTGGTCTACTGTCTTCTTTCCCAGAACCACCTAGGAGCTCTTGAAACCTCGTTGGTTCAAGACAGACAGACAGACAGACAAACAGGGGTTTAAATGAATCTAAACTTTTTCCAAATGTTCTTTAAATACAATGAGTCCTTAAAAGGTATTAATTATCAGCTGAGTGAATAGGAAAGCCACCCAATAAATGCTCATTATTTCCAATTTCCTACGACAATCTCACGTGGTTTGCTTATTATTGCTTATCATTGGCACCGTTGAAGGTTATGCCCACTCACCTGGAAGAAAGATTTATTTGTTCTGGCCCTTGGAGTTGTGCTCATCAGTTTTTTATGCATATACGTGTATATATACACACACACATGAATATAATAACAGTTAATGAAAAACAAGGGCATGAATTTGAAAGAGCCAAGAAGGATACATGGAAATTTTGGAGGGAACAAAGGAAAGAGGGAAATTTGTGATTATACCATAATCTCTCAAATAAAGAGAACAATTACAAAATGAAAATTAATTAGAGTGACTTCAGAAGGTTTATCTCCACTTGTTTGTTTTCCTAAAGACAACACATAAATGTCAGTCCTTCAAGTTTGAGAAACATTAAGAAAGATTTTAATCCTGGAACATCTCATAATGCTAACACCAAAATCAGACTTCAACTTTTGGTGACTGCGTGTGACAGAGTCACCACAATTTGTCATCAGGAGGGCAACTGGAGATTCTTAATCTCAGCTTCTGCGATACTTGGGTGAATATTCTTTGGAAGCTGGCCCTGGTTCTGTACTACTGTTCTCTGCTGGATACTATATTGTTTCTAGTCACCCAAAGACAGCAGGCTTTTCCTCTGCGCATTACAAGTAATCAGCCTTTCAACTCCTAATTGTAAGAAATGAAAACTTTTTTTTTAGAGATTTTAAGTTACAGAAAATTACCAAGATTTATCAAGGTTCTGCTAAAAATACCGTACTTACTTTCATGCTTTGCCAAGAGGATGTATTTAAAGGTATCAGTAGGTCTGATCGGAGTTGCCATGGAACAGCACTCAATGAAGGCTTTGACACAGTTTGGTCCTATTTTCACACGGGAAGCTCGTTGCTCACAGGATTCATATGCATTATGTCTGGCTCCATCATAACAGCACTTTCTTATCACTGGATGTTTGTATGAAGAAGCTGAAATGGTGTTAACACACATGTCCTTATTACCAAGAGCCATGACACCTTAGGCGTAGGGATCTCCAGCATTATTTTCTCTCCTACCAAAGGACTCAATTATCAGGTGTATTTTGGGGAAAACAAACATTTTAGATAGTTCTAGGCATACAAATAATAAAGAACTATTATCCTTAGATTAAAAATATGGCCAATCCTGAGCTTACTTGACAAAACATTTTCAGGGGTGAGCTACACCTCCATGTGCATCCTTTTCCAAACCTGCTGTATTTAACTAGGGAAACCCTGTGTCTTATGCTCACTGGTGTTTGAGCACTATAATCGTAGTGGTTTACAGCTTATGGACTACCTTGTTCTCTTATTTTCTGTCTCAGATTATTTGTTGCCCGGTGAATCAAACCTTGTGAAAGAGAATATAAAGGGGGAAATGCTCAGTGTATTAGTTGTTGTATAACTTAAAGAAGACCTCATCACTGCAATGTCACCCTTAATACTCTGGTCAATTTAGAGTTCATCAACAGTGATGTAACTACTTGACTCCTCACTAATTGTGTACTTTTCCTAAACTCAAAATTCTACAAAGATCCTCTATAAATCAGGCTCCGCCAGGGACGGCACCATTTCTTCCTCATTACTAAGAGGCAAGCTGACCCTGGACTCCCGAACAGCCACCTGAGCATCAGAGTACCTTGAATTTGGACTTGGTGTTCCACATCGCTGGTTGGCATGACAGTTACTTTGTAAGCTTTATCTGTGAGAAAGAGAAGGAGATGGGGAGCGAAGGCATCAAATCTTTCTAACACAGTCCAGTGATAGTATTCTATTCTGCATCCCTGCAGCCCTCTAACAACTTCCAACATCACTGACTCCGCGCACCCCCCCATACCCAGCAGGACTTCCTATGGCCCTAGCCCTGGGCCTCTTCTTCACCTGGGAGGGGTTTGCATCATCTACATTCCTGCAAAGAATTACCTGGGAAAACTACCATTTATAAATAAGCTTGGATGGAAGTTTACCGTGTTCTTTAATGTCAAAGTGTGCTGTTCCATTCCTTGAAGCATCTTCTCTATATTTAGCGTTAATCGTCCATCTACCATATCTGTGGAAGCCAGATGTTTGGAATCATAGATAGAGCCAAATAGTTTCAACTTACCAAGAGGAAATCTAGTCATTTCTATTTTGAGAAGGTAAGAATATATGTATATGAGTGTACACACACACTCAAAACCTAAGTAAAGTTTGGAGAAAAGATTTTTAATCAACAAAGACATAGTGGAGCATTTAAACAATAAAAGAAATTGTTGAACATTAGTTTTCCACATTGTATTATTTTCCTATATATTTTACTTTAATACAGTAATTTTGCTTAGAGAACTGATAGTAATTTGAGAATTTAAGTAATCCAGGAATATACAAGTTAAAGTCATAATATAATAAAAAATAAAATGTCCCTATTAAGACATGATGCCAGTGAAGAAATTCACACCTCATCTAAGCAAAATTGTATTTGGAAATGAAGCAGAATTTATTCAAAGAGCAAATTAATCTGTTCAACAGCTTTATTCAAAACTATGTAGTGAATCTGGGCAGTGCTGTCACACACTTTAATTCCAGCACTTGGGAGGCAGAGGCAGGGTGGTCTCTGAGTTCAGGGTCAGCCTGTCTAAGGAGTGAGGACAGCGGGGGCTACAGAGTAAACCCTGTTACCAAAAACCAAAAACAAACGAGCCAAAAAAAAAAAGAAAGAAAGAGAGAAAGAAAGAAAGAAAGAAAGAAAGAAGGAAAGAAAGAAAGAAAGAAAGAAAGAAAGAAAGAAAGAAAGAAAGAGAGAAAGAAAGAAAGAAAGAAAGAAAAACACGGGAGACCCACAGCTTTACAGCGAACAGTCCACCACAGTTCAGATTTTCACACATGTTTCCTGGCAGGTTTGGTTCAGATAAGTTACTGAATCTCATTTGGGAAATGAGAAAAACAGAATCTACCATGCAGATAAGTGGTGTGATCGCTGGAGGTGACCATCACGGTTACCATGACTAGGATTTAACAAGTACCTATGACGCTGAAGAGCTGAGATGATTTGACTATAGACAGAGGCTTTGCCTGTAAAGAGTTCAGAGTCTAGTATCGGGGATGAAGTGAATAAATAAATACTGAATGGGAGATAAAAAGAAAATACCCAAGACGTGGAAGTAGAGGGTACAGTGGATACTAGGTCCTGTCCAGGGATGGTTCTGTGAAAAGAATCGTTTCCACATCTCAAAGAAAAGGACTATAAAGGAGAATGTTTTCTGTGCAGGACAACAGATGCCAAGCTGCTAAGTGGGAGAGGGTAGTCATGATGGATTCCAGTGATCTGCCATGGTGAAGCCTGCACCAGCTGAGGTCTGGGAAAGAAGAATCACAATAATATAAGGAACTCAATTCCTCTCTAAGGAGGCTAGGGCATTTTAAGAAATCATTTTATGTTAATTCATCCAGATTATTTTAATCTCCCAACTTCAGCCTACATTTTGGGGGAAAATGTTCTGGAAATGAGCTAAATACTAAAGCCCATGGAGAGGACACAGGAGAAATGTCTAGAGTGTGGTTCCACTGTAACTGTATGTGGTGGCTGTTACAGCTGCCCTGTCTTAGGCATCCTGCTCTGTATTGGCTGAGAGCAGGGATTGTGGATGCTTGATCTCCATTTGGCAGCTTGCTCTCTCATTGAGATTTACACACCCCAGGGGTGACAAGAATAGTATGTTCCATCCACTATCAAGTTCTATAGGAAGATTGTCTTAAATCCTCGCATATGAGGCTACATAGAACAAATTTCCTACACACACACACTGCACCAACGCAACACACCACACAAACACATGTACACACATACACACACACGTGTACACACACACGTGTACACACACATGTGTACACACACACACACACACACACACACACACACACACACACACACACACAAAACAGGGTTTGATTAAACCCAATCTCTGTCCCTGCTAGGCTCAAGTGCTCTTCCAATAGGCTATAACTCAAACCTCCACTCCCCATAGAGGGAAACTCTGTTAGCCTGAAAAAGCAAAAAGAAATACTTAGTGATTTTTTTTTATCTTTCTCTTCTAAATGGGTTGTTCTCTCTATAAAAAGAATAGTGGGAAATTTTGGGATCTCTCTCTCTGAGTGTGTGTGTGTATTCACGTTCATTTATTGAAACAAGGTTTGCTATCTACTGAAGCTGCCTGACAATGTCTAGCTTTAAGTGATCCCCCTTCTTCCCTGTCCTGGAGACTTGGACACTTGGCATGTTGGGCAGTGCTCCAGTGTCTGGGATTCCTTTCTGCTTGTCTGAGAAGTGGACCTAAGTTGTCCTGCTCTTTGGAAGGCTTCACACATATGTGGGTGTGCTGTCCTCTGCTGCCAGCAGTGGCTCCTCCTAACCCGCCTCACAGACAAACAGTCCAGGTGTGCTTTGCAGAAAATAACAAACTAACAAACATTGTACATACTTAGGATTAGAAGGAATCTTGAAGTCAGGAAAAGAGACAATTCCAGTGTCATTGCTTCCTGGCAGTGTGTCAACTTCTGATCCCTCGGGGTCCTTTAGGGAAACAACCAAACCAAGAAAATCAACCCATCTTAGTTTGGCTCTTGTCATTACAGAAGAATACCGGGAAGCAGGCAGTTCTAAAGACTAGATCTAATTTGGGCACCAGTTCTGGAGGCTGGGGTGGAGAGATGGCACTGTATGGAGAGGGGGCTGCCCTGCTTCAAGGCTGGATAGAGAAGCAGAACAGCATGCAGACACTCGGGAAGAGATTGTTCTTGTGACAAGTCACCTCAGAAAGGGTTCTCTGTGGGAACAACCCTGCTCAGGCCACACATCTGGGAGGAGCTAAAGAAATACTTACTATGAGAGTTAAGATGGTTTCTCTTGTAACTGGCTTCAAGTCCTCATCCACCGAGTAGATACTGACTTTTACTTCAGGAATAAGAGATATCGTCACAAACCTTGTTAAACAATGACTGTAATATTTTTTGAAACAAACTCCTTCAGGGTGAAAACTATTTAAAATATATTGGGTGACAATTCAAATAATAATAAAATAATATATCTTAAATGATCTTGAATGAGACACATCTTATTGAAAAATTGTATATGACCCAAGATCAAAACACATATTTAAAAGAAAGTTGTTGGTAAACACATATATTACTGAAGGTTCTTTCATTTTGAAGCAAATCCTAAAGAACAAGCTTTTAAGATAATTCAATTTTTAGTGCCAAAATTGTAGTTGCAATTATATCATCTGTATTTATGACAAATTCTCTAGCACAGCAGGTAAAGTAATCACTGTTTATGTCATCGGCTTACCAGTTACTTTTTAAATTAAAAATGAAGATGCTATTTGATAGTGTAAAGGTGTTAGGATTTGAATTTCTTTTGAGTAAAAAGTAGAAAGCAGTCGCCACTGGATCTCAGATGTGAAAAGTTCCACATATTTATGCCAATTCTCCCCTGAAAGAAGCATCAGATACTCTACCGAGCTGCTGTGGTGTGTACACAGGTTTGTCAGTATGGACAAAGAGAGAGTCGCTGCCATAGATGACAGGAACTTTTTCTGATTTTGAAAAATGCTTTGACACGACTTCCACATACACATGTGAAAATAAGTTTTGTCCTTCAGACAGCTGATTGGCCGGAATCTGTCAAACAAGAAACCAACACCAGAGTGGGTAAGTGTGATTTTAAAGTCTCAGAAAAATCTTTAAGTATTTATTTTTGCTTTTTCAGACTAACAGAGTATCCGTCTCTGGGATAAAGCTGACCTGGCCTTGAAAATAAATAAATGAATGAATGAATGAACAAATAAATAAATAAATAACAGGATAATCTCTTGAAGACTAAAATTGAGTTTGTGTATTGCATCATTTTAGAAGAGGTCCACAGGTCTGGAGAGATGGTTCATCAGACAAGAGCACTGCCAGATCTTCCAGAAGACAAAGGTTCATGTCCCAGCACCCACATGGCAGGTCACACGGTCCCTGACTCCTGTTCCAGGGGATCCCAGGCCTTCTTCTGTCCTCTGTGGATGTTGCACACAATGGTACCCAAACATACATGCAGGCAAAATACTCACACATGTGAAATCTTAAAAAATTAACAATGTGCATGTTTTAGTGGTGCATGCCTTTAATCCAAGCTTTTGAGAAGCAGTTGAAAGCAGATCTCTGTGAGTTCAAGGCCAGCTGGTCTACATGGCTAAGTACAGACCATCCAAGCTATTAGAACATTGTTAAAGGCAGGAATTACTATGTTGTAAACCAAATCATCCTTTGGAGTCAGACCCACAGTTCTGGCAATGACACTCTAATCAGGTGGCTGCATCCTCACCCTGCCTAGGTTGTTCCCTTCCACGACGTGTCTCAAGAACAAATATTAATAGTCATTATGATTATAACTATAGTACTGTAGAGCGTGACAGAAACTGAGGCAGGAGGATATTTTTTCAAGTTTATCTAAGGCTACATGGTGAGTGCCTGTCTCATATACATAATCAATCAACAAAACTACCTAAAACCGGTATAGGAGCAAAATTTTCTCATACTCTTGTATCATAATAAAATTTTAGCATTAAGCAGTTGATAATCGTTTCAAGCCATGTTCCACAAATTTGAGACGTATTTAACAGAACTACTATTATAAAAATTGGTGAGAAACCTTTACTTTATTGGCTTTTGGAGGAATTGTTTTCTCCATCTCTCTGTACAATATCCTGTCCCATAGCCTGGACATTTACATTACATCATACGCTTCTGCACACACAGGATAGATACACGGATGCCTGCTTGTGTGTGTGATTACAATCATCAGCTTTATAGTCCGTGATAAGGGGATTGAATAAAGTAACATAAGTAATGAAAGGAAATTGGATTTCTATGGAAACTTAGGGTTTGGAAACATGGGTGTAAAGTTAATCACTGAAGTCAACTTCTATGCGATTGTCACAGCACTTTGAAAACAGTAAAAACCTGTGGATTTCTGCACTGAGGCGCATTGTAGAAGTCTTTGATTTCTTCCTCTACTTTAAAGTAAGCTATAGCGTCCATCAGGCCTGCTAGCTCCACGTTCTTGTGGGACTCATGACTGTGGGAGTGGGGGTGTCTCCCTCCTTTGCATGCTCTTGGGACCCTTCTCCTCCTACTGGGTCACCTCGCCCAGCCTTGATATGAGGGTTTGTGTCTAGGCTTTTCCAATCCTGCTATGCCATGTTTGGTGCAGATTCCTGGGAGGCCTGCTCTTTTCTGAGGAGAGACAGAGGAGGAGCAGATCTGGGAGAGAGGGGAGATGCAGTCGGGATGTATTGAAAACAAAAACAATAACTAACTATGAAAGAGGACTCATTAATTGTACAAAATACAACTAAAAAGATTTGAATATAAACTCTAGGACAGGAGTGTGACAAAACATTTAATCATCACAAGGATCCTTTATAGTGTTAACATCAATTAAGTATATGTGTGTCAGTGTTCATGATTGCTCCCTGCTCCTCAGCACCCTCTGCTGACCAACACTGTTTGCTTGGTGGGATTTCCTGTGAGGCAGGATATGGGCTGTTACTATGCTGTTCAAACACACAACTACTCTAGCGTTCACAATATGGCTAGTGCCAGTGAGGAATTCAAGTTGTATCAGTGTAAAGGCAAGATGGCTGGTGGCTACTATGCCTCAAAATAGAGTGGCCAGAAAGAGTAGAGGTTTGGAAAATAAGCTTTAAATTTTCATAACCCTAGTAATTGGGAGACTTTTTCTCACAGAGATTAGAACATTATTCTCAAGAGTGTTAATAAAACAATTCCTATGCTGGCTAGAGTTTATCCCAAGCAATGTGTCTCTAATGCAATGAATAGAGTATATTACCATTACTTTTAAAGAATAAACATATGGAAGATTCACGGCTTTGACAATTTGTTGTTTAAAATGGCATGAAAATAACTTAGAACGTGAAACGTATATAAATGTTTTAAATATCTATTATCTAGTTTAATTAAGCAGAAATCTTAATTTATGGTTTTTAGATATTAAGAAACAGAAACAGCGATTGGGTCATGCCTTATCTTTCTAGGACCTGAGCAGGACCTGCACTTTTTCCAGCCCAATATCCTGCACCTCACAATAACCATGACTACAGTTTCCAGAAATTCTGTGTGGCCCTTCTAGCATCTGAGGGCCTATGCCTACTTGCTGCACATAATGCACAGAAGCAAACACAGAATTATGTTTCATAATTTAAAGCTTTTAACAATAAAAATAAAAAACTTAAAAATATTAGAAAACCCATAGAATTCTAGCTTTAGGCCGTTTGTAACATGTTCATTTTTTCTTTTCCTTATACATTTCTCACTGTCAAGAAACATCTGTTTCTAAGGAACCACAAGCCATGCCCCTTCATACTTATTTAGTATTTTTAATTATTTTTTAAATTTACTCTACATTTCAACAACAGTTACTGTAACCTCTCTCCCCCAGCTTTCTACAACCCACTGCCCATCTACCCTCATCCACCCTGCCTTTCAGAAAGGCACAGGCCTCCCATGGGAGTCAACCAAGCAGGGCCACCTCCAGTTCCAGGGGACCTGACACTCTCTGACCTTTGACACCTAAGCATACAGGCATGTAAGCTCACACAGGCACATGCACTTAATAAGAAATAAATCTTCTAAAAAGGAACTTTGTTAAACTCAGATTGTTATCAGTTAGTGATAATCATCTAATAGTTACATAATCGTAAACGGATGCAAGTGATTAGAGCTGATATCAATATTCAAAATCATATATATTTTGCAAATGTATTCTGAACATTCATTTTTTTAAAAAAGACACATACGTACTGTTAAGACTGTAGAGTTTTGGAATTTATTTTCTGGTGATAAATAAACTGAGTCTGAAGAGTAATGGAGGTTTTCATCAGGATAGCTTTTCACAGAGATGGTTGCATCAAAGGCGTCCGTGTGGCCATGGGCCTGGACTGTGATGTTTTCTGACACTCCAACGCGGAAGAAGGCTGGTACTGAGATGACCCACCTGCTCAAAAGGAACACACAGAACCTTGCTGACCCATGGACTTCTGCTTCACCTTCATCTAGTGTAGGCATAGTTTCTAATAATTATGCTTAGAAGCTATACTTTAATTTTTTTTTATCCCAGGACAGATTCAGCATAGTTTCCAAGTTGAAATAACTTGAAATTAAGTGCTTAAAACCAGAGTCTGGGATTTGGTTCCAGTTAAAAAGGTAATAATGGTGGGTCTCTGGTCTACTTTACCTGCAGAGGACTAAAGAAGGCCATAACGACATCAGAATTTTAGATGCTGATGTAAAAATAAAAACACAAACAACAAGGTTGACTAGAACATGTCAGTGGGGTTGTTTCTCCACAGAATGAAAATGTCAGTTAGCCATTGAATGCCAGCTCTTTCTTCTGGTGGCTGAGTGAGGTAAAGTCACAGCCTTTTGTCACCTTCTCCTGTGGTTTGCAGATAAGAGCATGTCTATGGAGCAGCAGCATGCCACCACCACTCAAGAAATAATGACTCACTGAAGGAGTTCAAAGAAAGGGATCTTAGAAATGTGTTATATCTGTGGGAAAGAGAAATCCTCCATGCAAACGAGCCAGAAGAATATCTCCATGCTAAGGAGAGAGTCCAGCTTGGGCTAATCTGCAGTGGCAGGATTGGCTTGTCAGACAATCCCAGGCCCTGAGAGGAATGAGCTCCTTCATTCCCACAGCAAGTCAGGGATGTCCCTGGTCCTACAATTGTTCCTGTGTTCCATGTGCTCAGGGCCACATGGTCTGGACTTTATACTCAGAGCGCTCCAGTTTCTGTGTTTGTAATTAGTGTCAAGGTTCCAGGACTGTAGTCATAGACTCTTGGTTTTGTTTTGGATGGAACTTATATAAAACCAGAATGGAGGGAAAGCTTCGGAATACTCTGTTTGTTAAGTTGGTTGGTTGGTGTTTTTTTTCAGACAGGGCTTCTCTAAGTAGTTGACCATGCTGTGTCTTGCTTCTATCTCCTGAGTGTTGGGAGTAACAGGAATGCACCAAATGCATGGTTTTCATCATTATTTTATTAAGTGGAAACTAACATAGATAACAAGATTAATACATCACAATATCATTTGATGTAAATAGGATTCAACTGGTACATATATATTATACATACAAACATATATATACATGATGTGGGAATGCCTTTTTGTATGCTGCAAATATCAATCTTAAAATAAAGGAGCTGTTTTGGCCCATGACAGGCACCATAGAAGAAGTAGGAGGAGGAATCAGAATAGGTAGGAGAAGAAGGGCAGAGTCAGAGGCAGACAGAGTTGAAGCTGCACAATGAACAACGTGTAAGGAACACAGGTGAGCCACGGGCCACGTGGCAGACAGATTAATAGAAATGGGTTGATTTAAGATGTAAGAGCTAGCTAGCAATGTGCCTAAGCCATAGGCCAAACAGCATGAAGTTAATATAAGCGTCTGAGTCATTTCTGGGGGTCTGAGCAGCGGGCGGCTGGGCTGCTAAGGGGTCTCGGGTGGCAGGTCTGTGGGTCTGGATCTCTGGCTGCCCGGGACCTAGAAACCATACTACTACATATACATATATGTATATATAACATTTTTCCAGGCAGGGTTTCTCTGTGTATTCCTGGAGTATCCTAAATGACTCTGTAGTCTGGGCTGGTCTTGAACTCAGAGATCTACCTGCCTCTGCCTCCCAAGTGCTGGGATTAAAGTCATGTGACATTGCCAATAGGTAGGGGTACATGCACACCACCTAGTATGAGAATTATTGCAGGTACCCACCAATATTATTGTTGGGAGCCGCTGGCCCCAGCCCCTCAAGATGGCGCCAATATCCGGTGCTGGCCAACCCTCCTGAGTCAGTAATCAAGGCAAGGGCGCATGCCTTTGGTAATCTTCCGAGACTGGTCTCTCCGCCTCTCCCGTGGTGTCATGTGGGATAATGAGCTGCAGCCTATAGAGAGGTGACACGTCCAAGGCGGAGTTCTTTGGTCTATATAAGGATTGGGCTTTTCCTACCTCATGGTCTCCATTTTCTGTAAGCTGCTGCTCTCCCTCAAGACGCATTAAAGCTTTGCTGCAGAAGGATCCTACGTGTGCCGTGCCTTTTCTTGCGGGCGAGAAGTTGGCACGGGACAACTGGTGCCGGAACCCGGGAACTGAACACCATTTGCACCGTCGGAGACCCCTTGGAGACGAGGTGGATTCAGAACCGCAGGTAGGTTGCTCGGAGAGATATGTCTGAACTGGACTTTGGTTTGGGACTTTTGCCACCCTGGAAAGGATTTTTTGAGGCCTTGATGCTTGTCTTGGCAGTGCTGTTGATTTTCTTCGTGATTGCCTTTTGCTTCCACCGGTCCATGGGATCTTCCCAGTCTATCGTAACAGCACTAGACTCCCTACTTAAGCAGCGTGATATTAAGATAGCACAGCGTACCCTAGAGAACTTTGTAGAAGATAAAGCCTGTAAAGATCTGATAGCTGAAGGGCGAGATGTGATGGAAGAAGTTCAGGACAGCATGTCAGAAACCGAGCGCCATGTGAGGTTAGGCGCGCGCCGTAAAGTAACAATACTCAATAAGGAAAAAGGACCCCCCGGTAAAGTAAAGAATAAGGGGGAGTTGGGGAACCAGAAACTAAAGCCTGGTCCCCCCACCTTGTACCCTGTACGGGAACTTAGAAATTTAAATTTAAAGTTTGGTTCCTTAAGGTATGAGGAAGGACAGGGCCTGGGGCGGTTGGGGCAAGGACGAACCACGCCCATCTCCCACAAGATTCATAAACAAAGACAGGGCCTGGGTTTTTCCTAGGTGCCATTGGGGCAGCACGACCCATACCTTGGAAGACAGAGGTGCCGGTATGGGTTCCTCAATGGCCACTGACCTCTGACAAGCTTAAGGCAGTGATTGAACTTGTTGCAGAACAGCTTGCTGGAGGACATATTGAGCCTTCCACTTCTCCATGGAATACACCCATTTTTGTGATTAAAAAGAAATCCGGAAGGTGGCGTCTGTTACACGACTTAAGAGCTATTAATGCTCAGATGCATCTTTTTGGGCCCGTTCAGCGGGGACTCCCCATGCTCTCTGCCTTATGGATGATATACTCCTTTGCTATTGTGATTTAATGATTTTAAGAGAGGCTTATGGTTTATTACAAGAGCAATTAAAATTATGGGGACTTCAGATTGCAATAGATAAAATTCAGACTTCAGAAGTTAGACAGTTTCTGGGGTCTAATATATTTCCTGACAGAATTGTTCCCCAGAGGATTGAAATTTTCAAAAGAGATTTAAGGACATTAAATGATTTTCAAAAATTACTAGGGGATATTAATTGGCTTAGACCTTTTTTGAAAATTCCCACTGCAGATTTAAAGCCTTTGTTTGATATCTTGGAAGGTGATTCTAATCTCACCTCTCCCTGCAGTTTAACACCGCAAGCTAAAAAAGTGCTTAAGATAGTAAAAAATGCGATAATGAAGGCCCAATTAGCTCGGATCGATTATGATAAGCCATTTTCCCTATGTGTTTTTAAAACAAGAATATTGCCTACTGCTGTATTATGGCAGGCAGGCCCCTTATTGTGGATTCATCCCCCGGCCTCACCCCAGAAGATTATTGCCTGGTATCCAGCCGCCGTTGCCCAGTTAGCTCAAAAGGGCTTGAGGGCCTCGGCTGAGTATTTTGGTACTTATCCCTCTTTGATGATCTTACCCTATACCACCCATCAGGTTCAGGTCCTGGCTGCTACCAATGATGATTGGGCCATATTAACTGCTATGTTTCCTGGAAAAATTGATAATCATTATCCTAAACATCCTTTGTTACAGTTTGTGGCCTATCACCCTGTGATATATCCACGTGTTACTTCCTCAGTGCCTTTAAAAGATGGCTTAATTGTATATACTGATGGCTCAAGAAATGGAAGGGGTGCTTATGTTATAAATTCACAGACATTTTTTAAAGACTTTGGTCAAAGATCACCCCAGATTGTTGAATGTCTAATTGTGTTAGAAGTTTTACAAAGGTTTGATTGTCCGCTTAATATTGTGTCTGATTCCCATTATGTGGTAAATGCCCTTCAATTACTTGAAACGGCCGGTGTTATTAATCCTTCCAGTACAGTGTCTGCCCTGTTTTGCACCATACAAGATTGTTTGCTGCAACGCCGTGAGCCTTTTTATATTACCCATATACGGGCACATTCGGGACTCCCGGGCCCTATGAGCAGGGGAAATGATTTGGCTGACCAAACCACACGCCTGGTCGTGGCTGCCCTTGCTGACCCATTGCAAGCTGCAAAAGATTTTCATACAAAATTTCATGTTACAGCAGAGACTTTATGCAAGCGTTTTTCACTTACTAGACAACAAGCTCGCGAAATTGTGACACAATGTCAAAACTGCTGTCAATTCCTCCCTGCCAAAACTGTTGGGGTTAACCCAAGAGGCATTTCACCATTACAAATATGGCAGATGGATGTGACACATGTTCCATCCTTTGGAAAGCTTCAATTTATACATGTTTCTATTGATACATGTTCAGGTCCACACCACTTACAGGAGAAAAGACCATACATGTTATTCAACATTGCTTAGAGGCATGGAGCGCCTGGGGTAAACCAGCTTACCTCAAGACTGATAATGGGCCAGCTTACATCTCCCAAAAATTTGCCCAATTTTGTGCACAAATGCAAGTAACACATCTTACCGGGTTACCATACAACCCTCAAGGACAAAACATTATTGAACGTACACATCGAACCTTAAAATCCTATTTGTTAAAACAAAAAGGGGGAATGGGGTTGCCCCCAACACCAAGAGTGTCCATTGCCCTGGCATTGCTTACCATAAATTTTTTAAATATTGATGATAATTATCAAAATGCTGCTGAGCGGCATTGCTCGGAACCACAACGGCCAAAAGAGCTAGTAAAATGGAAAGATATTTTGGAGAATAAATGGAAAGGCCCGGATCCTATTTTAATAAGATCCAGGGGAGCTGTTTGTGTTTTTCCACAGGATGAAGGAAATCCGGTTTGGGTCCCAGAGCGCCTCACCAGGAAGATATTGCAAGAGGAAGAGCCCTCGCCTTCTCCAGTTGATGTGTTGGGTGATACTAACATATCACACCCGGGGAGAACAGCGGTGGGGGATAATGTCCACCTTCCCTCTGCCAATGCCAGTGATGTATAATGCACAAGTTTTCCCTCGATTTTTTACCACTGATAAGGATTTAGGCCTAGCATTTTTGCCAAAAGATGAACAATTTGAAGGCTTTAAAGAAAATAGAAGTTTGGGGTTAAAGGGAAGTTTATGTTTTAGTTAAAAATAGTTCATGTGTATTACTAAAAAATTTCTCGGCAGCCTGGCAAAAAGAAGCAGAGTTTGATAAAACCAAAATTGTGGCCAATGCCACCATCCTTTATGGAAGTTGCACAGATTTGACACCCATGGCCATGATAAGTAGAGGACAAGTTGAGCTGGGACAATTAGAATATGATTAGAGCAAGAGAATAGAAGACCATGTGAGCTCAGGTCTAAGAGAGGGTTCTGGCTCCTGGCAGAGTAAAGATGTTGCCTATAAGGCATTTAAACAACAAAGTTTTAGTTCCACCCCAGTATGTGTATGGCCACCATTTATTTAGACTGTTAGCAATGCTTCAGAAATTATAGATGAATTGAGATGCAAATTTGATAATTGCTTTTATGCCTTATGCTGAGATGCTCAGCTTTATTTCTTTGCAGTAGTGGCCCACATGCCACGATTTGTGCCCATACCAGTAGAGACCCCCAGTAGCTTGCAGCTATTTAGACAAAAAAGAGATTTTGGAATCTCTGCTGTTATTGTAGGGATTGTTGCCACAGCTGCCATGGGGGCCTCGGTGACTGCCTCAGCTCTTGCACTTTCAGGGACAGTGCAAACTGCGCAGGCGGTTAATGATTTGTCCGCCTCAGTATCCATGACATTAGATAAACAGGCATCTGCCAATACCCAAACTCAAGGAGGCCTTATGCTGGTTAATCAGCGTATTGATTTAATACAAGAACAATTAGATATTTTATGGCAAATGGCACAGTTGGGGTGTGAGCAAAAACTTGCTGGCTTATGCATAACCTCTATTCAATATGAAAATTTTACAAAGACAGCTAATCTTTCGAGAAGACTTTCTCAATTTTTGTTACAGAATTGGTCGTCTGAATTTGAGCAGACCCTTCATGACCTGCGGGTGGCGATCGTCCAGGTTAATTCCACTCGGCTAGACCTGTCGCTGACCAAAGGGTTTTCTACGTAGATTTCCTCAGCCTTCTCCTACTTCAAGGAATGGGTGGGGGTGGGTATGTCTGGCCTAGCCATTTGCGGAGGACTGGTCATTCTTCTCTAGATGGTTTGCAGGCTCAGAATCCAAAGTCAGAGAGACAAAGCAGTTTTGGCTCAGGCCTTAATGGCTCTAGACAGAGGAGCCTCGGTAGATGTGTGGCTAACTATGCTAAAGCAATAGGGATATTTTGGCTCGAACAGCTCCTGCACGCCTAGGACAGTCCTGTCCATTGCACTGGGTGGAGTGTTCGGCCCCTTTCCTGAGAGGGGTGTTGAGCCAAGGGCATCGCACAGGACATAGCTATGTCCTGGGAGGTATGTTGTCCTGCATAAGGGTGCCTGCCTTAACTCCCTTCCCAGCAAAAGGCAGAGGACAGGCTGGGGGCATCTCGATCTGTCGAGGGATTAGAGATGACGCCCACGCAAGTCCACAATGTTTTCTGGGGGATAACCACTGCCTCCACCCTCTTACAAGATTCCCTCATTGCTTAGAAAAGAAAAAAGGGGGAGATGTTGGGAGCCGCTGGCCCCAGCCCCTCAAGATGGCGCCAATATCCGGTGCTGGCCAACCCGCCTGAGTCAGTAATCAAGGCAAGGGCGCATGCCTTTGGTAATCTTCCAAGACTGGTCTCTCCGCCTCTCCTGTGGCGTCATGTGGGATAATGAGCTGCAGCCTATAGAGAGGTGACACGTCCAAGGCGGAGGTCTTTGGTCTATATAAGGATTGGGCTTTTCCTACCTCGTGGTCTCCATTTTCTGTAAGCTGCTGCTCTCCCTCAAGACGCATTAAAGCTTTGCTGCAGAAGGATCCTACGTGTGCCGTGCCTTTTCTTGCGGGCGAGAAGTTGGCGCGGGACATATTATACTATTTTAAGCTATATTTTTATATTTTAAGTTGTGTCTTAAGGTTAAAGTATGAGTTTCACCAATCAGCAAGACTTTTGTACTGAATTACTGAATCAACCAAAGAGATTAGCTACTGTGCTGCAGATGGCATACTTCCTCATGTCCGCAGAGACAGGAAATGCTCTTATTGTATGGGCCGGTACAGTAGAGCAGAAAGAATTTGGAATGCCCCTGAACAAGAACCATGAGGGTCTAGGCTCTGGTGTTTCATCTTGATTTTCCTGAGCTTCAATTGCTTGTTTGTCAAAAAGGAGTAAATAATGTGGCTAAGGTGGCGAGGGGACGGTGGCCTTGCAATAACATCTCAGGGCAAACGTGTGGAAAGCTACAGCATTAGTTCACGATCCTTTACACTACAGATGCATTTCTGACAGAGTCTGGGAGGAACTGAAGTGTGCAACAGGAGACTCCAGTATAAACCCTTTCTCCCTAACAGTGTGACCTTTGGCTAGTTCCTGGCCAAAGCTCCACTGTACATAGGCAAGAGAAGCACCACTAAATGCCAAGTACAAATAGGTAGTAAATGCCAAGAGAACGGATGCTCCTGGATTTACTTTGCACTTTCTTTTGACTAGGAAATAATCATCTCTGTCATTTTACAGGCAGCAATCCTGGATAAACAATAGTGTTGTTAGCCACTCACCAGTGAAGACAGGGTCCAGTGCTCTCTCATGGGAACCTGACCATCCATTTATTGTTTCAGGAGGGAACAATTATTGGAGAATCAACACAACCCTGAGACTCCTCTTCACTCACCCCAACTCTGAAGCCCAGTAATATGAAGATGGCTTGTTTTACTTACGTTTGTTCCTGTCCACAGGTTTTGCCCAGAAAAATTAAAAAGCAAAGCGTTCCCCAAAGGCCCATGGCTGGAGTGGCAAAATCTCAGGGACTAAACCTTCTTGTAGCTTCTTTTCTTTGAAGTAAATTGATTTTGAAGGATTTGGGCAAATTAGATCTCTGGTTAATGATTAATGTCAGAGAAAAAGATCTCTCTTTTTTTTTTTTTTAAAAAAAAAAAAAGCTAATATCAGAAAAAGCTAATAACGGAAAAAGCTAATAACGGAAAGAGCACTAGAGGGTGTTTCAATGAACATAAAATATGTTTTAACATCCTGTCATGTTCAGTAATAAAGACGGGAGTATTTAACATTACCGTAGAACTGGGGACTTACTCTTATGAATCCAAGTTAAAGGGTCCTAATGTGGGTGCATGACACTGGGCAGGAAGGCTTAGTGTGGGACACAGGACTTGCTTTGCCCTGGATTTCTTCTTCCAACCAGTTCCTTTCACCACCTTCAAACTTGAACCTGACAGGTTCCTTTTGTTCCTGAGATTGACAGAAGACTCGCCTGGATTTCATATTAAATGGTTGGTTTTAGAATGAATTTAGCCGGGTCTTTAATCTAGCACTCAAGAGGCAGAGCAGTGGATCTCTGTGAGTTCTTGGTCTCTAGAACTAGTTCCAGGACAGCCCTGACTGTACAGAGAAGCTCTAAATCAGAAAACCCAGTAATAGGTAGATAGATAGATAGATAGATAGATACATAGATACATAGATACATAGATACATAGATACATAGATACATAGAAGATAGATGATAGATAGATAGATGATAGATAGTTATCAATAACAGATAGATGATAGAAGGAAGATAGATAATAGATAATAGGTAGATGAGGGATAGATAGATGATAGATAGATTGTTACAGATAATAGATAGATGATAGATAGAAGATACATAATTGATGAGGGATAAAAGATATCTATATATATGATAGTTATGGATATTAGATGAGGGATAGAAGATAGATAGATGGTAGATAGTTATAGATAATAGATATGAAGGATAGACAGTTGATAGATAGATAATAAATCGGTAAATAGAACAAGTCTGACCTAAAGAGGTGGCAGTAACATCCTTGGAACTGGGTATAATCAAGGGTCACCATGGTCTGCATAGATGGTCCAAGGACTATATCCCTGGTACAACCCAGTCTAGAGAAGAAATAGGGCATAAGATGGAAAAATGTTGTGACTTCCTAGAAACCCAGAGAGATGCTCATGTGATTCAACACTTAGTGCTTAGGAAGTAGTGTGTGCCTATAGATCCAAATGTCACTCTTCCAAAATTTGCATGCAATCAGTCACAGAATATTTGATTTAAACATTCATAATCTTTAGTGAGGATTTCAATAGTTTAATACAAGAGCTCAATATGATCAGAGATGAATAGCATTTCCTGTGACAGTTGACTTCCTTCTGTTTTAATGCAATATTTAGTTTTTGGAGACAGGGCCTCTACAACTCCTGAAACTCACTGTAGACAAGGCTGGCCTTGAGCTCACAGAGATCCACCTTCCTCTACCTCCTGAGTGCTGGGATTAGAAGCTCGTGCAGCTTCACCTCACAAAAGTTGATTTTTCTAGCTCATTTATCGACAAGTTAAATTAACCAAAAGATCATTTTTAGAATTTTAATTAAATTTATTTTGTATTTTATGTTCATTATAAATTTTATTTACATGTTCCTTTTGTTAGTGTTCATGTGTACATTAGGATATTATGTGTATTTCAAGGTAACAAAAGACATGTCTGGGAACTGGGCATGTATTTCTGTTGGTAGAGGGCCTGCTTAGCATGATCAAACCCTGAGTTTAGTCCCTGCCGCTCATGAGTCACAGGTGTGGTGGGGCTCACCTGTACTCACAACACTCAGAAGGTGGGGGAGGGAGAATGATCAGAAATTATAGGTCATCTTCAGCCATTAGTGAGTTTGCGACCAGCCTGGGCAACATGAGACCCTGGTGTGTGATAGTAATAATGATAATGTTGTTGATGATGAGGAAGAGATGTCTAAACACAGTCCTATAAGTCAGATTTTTTCAGTTCACACTGCAATGACATCCTTTACTTTAAATTAGTATAGTTCTATTTAGCAGGACTTTAATATTTAATTTATTCAAGAAAAAGGAATAAAAAGTTATACGCTATTTCCCTAACAGTATTTCTGTTATATATATAATTGAAAGGAGAAATATCTTCCACTATTATTCAACTATCTAGCTCGTTTATTTCTAAAGAAAACCTGTAAAATGATTAAGCCAGGTTGCAAAAGTTGGGCTGAGTTAAAGCAAACAGTATTTCTGTTTCATTTTCGGGATACAAACCCTGAGGGACTGAAAGGCCACTGAGGTGGCATGTGCAATTGCTATATTTCAAGGGCAACAAAATGTGTGCTTTGTGAGGTGTAAGGGCAAATATTAGGAAGTGCTATTTCTAACCCATCTTGTAGAGAGTGTTTAAAGAGCGACAGTTCTCAAGAAATCAGTCTCAACTCTATAAGCGAAACTGTTGAAATGTAGCCAACTTCTAATGTGTTTTTCCAATGGTGGGATTTCTTCATCCTTTGAGAGGTGGCCTTTGCACCATTATTTGATGCTGTATGTGGAACAGGAGAGTGGGTGGTTCCCTCTTATTTGGTACAAATAACTCATTTATTTCTTTTTTTCTTTTCTCCTTTCTTTCTCTGAGACTTCTTCTTTTGTTGTAACTCTGAGTAGATGCTCAGGTCTTGCTAGAAAGGACAACAGCCATTAAACCTACCGCAACTGTCACCAGGGATCAGATGGCTCTGCCTAGTGTGCTGCCTGGTTTTTATGCCCACCTGACACATACTAGAATCCTTTCAGGAATGGGAACTAAAGTTGAGAGGCTCCCCCTCTAGGTTGTCTGGTGGACAAGCCTGTGGGGATTGATGTGTCAGGGCCCAACTCCTTGTGTGCTGTGTCATGCCTGGGCAGGTGGTACTTTGAGCTACATAACAAAGCAGGATGAGCAAGCCATGGGGAGCTAGCCAGAAAGCAGCACCCTCCATTGCTCTGCATCAGCTCCTGCCTCCAGATTCCTCCTCTGACTTCCCTCAGTGATGGACTATGATGTATGTGAGCTGAAACAAGCCCTTTCCTCCTCCAGTCGCTTTTGCCATTGTAACCTAAGCAAGACATATTGGTCCTCAGAGACTGTCATGATCAGGGTCTGTAGTCAGAAGTTTTCCTGTCTTCCATAGCTACTTGGTTCCAAATAAACAGACAGAGGATTATAATAATCACACACTGTTTTGTCTATGGCCAAGGCTGTTACTAGCTAACTCATACATCTTAAATGAACCCATTTCTATTAACCTATATATTGCCACATGCCGGTAGCTAATCAATACTTTCACATCTTGCTTCTCCCTGAGGCTGTCATTATCTCCCTGACTCAGCCCTTCTTTTGTATCTCTGCTTGGATTTCCCACCTGGTCTAAACTGCCTTGCAATAGTCCAAAAGAATGTCTTCATTCACGAACGGCAATAAACCATATTCACAACATACAGAAAGATCAACCCTCAGCAGGATCCTTCTCCATTTTCTTGTACCCACACCCCTCATCTTCATTGCTTACTAAGTGACTATGACATGATGGGGCTTCCAGTAGTCAGAAGTCTCTGGCCTGTCTTGGCCCCAAGTCCAGACTCAAAGTCCCGCAGCTCTGCAATCCCAAATAATCATACAGAAGCTCATATTAATTACAAATTGTTTGCTTTATGGCTCAGTCCCACTACTCTCTAACTCTTACTCTCAATCTAACCCATGATCCTTTTCCATGTTTTTCCATGTGGCGTGGTACAGCAGTTTGAGTTTGTATCACAGTCTCTAAGTGTGGCTTTGGTGTCAGCTGCGAGGTCTCTGTGGAAGGGGTTGCCAAAGGTTTTCTGCATAAGGAAGTGAATGCATGTCCTTTTCTCAGTCTAACATTCTAACAGTCCTTCCTCTGCACCTGGCTTAAGGCTGTCTCCTCTTCCTCCTCCCAGAGTTCTGCTCATCAGGTAACCCTGCCAGTACTGCCTGCCTTCTGGCCAATCAGCATTTTATTAAACCAGTATGTACTGTGACAAATATTTAGAGTGTACAAAAGTATAGTGCCACAGCAGCTCCTGGAAGGTTTTTTTTTTTCAAGAGGTCACTCTTTACTTATGATTTCACTTTTATTTAGGAAAGAGAACTTCTTTATTTAGTAAAGAAAATTAGTCTAGAAATCAACTACTAACATGAAACACAGACTTTCTTCTCCAGAAAATAAAAGGAAAAAAGGTCCTATTGTCTGGTTTTCAAAGCCAATTAACTTGTAGGATGAACTATTAATGAGTTGCAAATTAGCCAAATCTCAGTATTTTGTGCATTATTATTAGCAGTTCAGCTCACCATGCTGCTGGTCTCTGGTACCTGCAGCCTAGCGAACACGGAAGAGCTAGCATGGCCCACCTCTGTCCACATAATTCATGTAGTCAGAGGGCAACCAGAGAAAACTGGCTGTCTCCTCTAAAGCTGAATCATTCTAAATGGAAACTTTACAATGACACAAGTTTTATTTAAGAAGGGTGGGCTCCCACCAGGGCTTGTCCTTCTGTATGATTTTGGCCTCAAGTCCTGTCACATGACTCAACTTATTTATACCCACAAAGATATGTCTTTAGAAATATGGGAAATACATGAATTTGCTCTACCAGCACCCATATCTCAGCACACTCACAGTTTTCCTGAGTGCTTCCCCTCCATAACCGTGAACAAGGGACCTGGGAGTACAGACTATTTCTAGTTGGGAACCTTAAAGCAGATACCTCTTATTTTTCAGGTGCCTTGGTGTAGTTACTATGTGCATTTGGATTGTATTAAAATACATTTAGTTTAAGAATGTTCACCAAAGCCAAGTTTCATAGTGAAGTTCTCCGTGAATACAGAGTGGAGTCACCCCAGGTGAAGAAATGGGACAGCCCCGCTACCTGCCTATTCCCTCTCTACACTACAAGGTCCCATTGGGAAAGCTGAGGAGCTCTGGGATTGCTGACAAGGGTTTATAGTCATTGATGTGAACACTACACAATTTTCTTTGCAGTGGCAAGATTTTTTTACCAGAATGGACATGAACTCTCATCCTCTGGAATCAATGAAGATAGACAATTGTTAGAGAAGAGACTCTGAGTGGAGCTGCCTGGATATTTGTCTGGAAATTCCAGGGATGCAGCTTTCTTGATTCTTCACCCACATTGAGGTGGATCTTTTGGTAATTTAGTTGCCCCAAATCACCCTATGCTTCCATAACCCTAATGAACTTTTAGGTCCACAAAAGAGACTTGATTGAAATTGTTTCTTTGGTCTGTCATAGATTCTCTTTACAGGTGAATAAATGTTTGTCTGTGACTCTACAAGAAGTCCCACAACAGTGATGAACATCTTTCCAAGTATTTGTTGGCATTTGTTCTTCTTTGTAAAGCTGCATCCAACATATTTCTCTTTATTTCTTTGGAGTGTCCATTTGGCATTTACTTTTCAGATTCTCTATATATTCGCATAACCTGCTATGAAATTAAAGAATGGCAAAGACCTTCTCCCTTCTGTGTGCTACATCTTCTATATGGAGTTTACTTTCTTGTGCAACATTTTGGGGTACACATTTATGTGTGTGATCCACGTAAGCATAGTTAATGTCTGTGTTTGTGTGATTGTGTGGGTCACCTTCTCATGAACACACATCGGTAGGACAGAGTAGTGTGTTAGATACCTTCTATTGTGTTCTTCCCTTATTGCCTTGAGGCAGAGTCTCTTATTGAAGTGGAATTTTGCCATTTCCATGAGGCTGGCTGGACAGTGCCATCTGCTATACACCCTATTGCTGGGATGACAGGCATGTACAACATGACTGGTTGTCTTAGTTAGGGTTTCTATTGCTGAGAAGAGACACCAGTGCTGTGGGATCAAATCTCGTACATTGGAAATATTTGTTCCTACTACTTGTTTAATAAAATGCTCATTGGCCAGATGGCAGACAGGAAGATCGGACAGGGCTACCAGACTAAGAAAACTGTGGAATATGGAAGAGTAGAGCAGACACAGAGGATAGAAGAGAAAGATTCTCTGAGAAAAGGCACTAAGCCACCTGGAGAATCATGGGTTAACTTGAGAATAGGAGTTATCAGGTAATATGTCTGAGACATAGGCCAATAGGATATAATAAACATAAAATTTTGTGTGATTATTTGGGACTGCTAGTCCAGATCTCGGGGTTTGGCCAGACCAAAAACTCTTACTACACACCATGACCACAGTAAAGGAAAATATGTAACTGTGGCTGAGGTCACAGTTCAGAGGTTTAGTCCAGTTTAGTTGTGGTAGGAATCATGGTGGCATGAAGGCCATCACAGTGCAGGAGAGATGCACATCTGGATCCAGGCAGCAGGAGGAGGGAGTGAAATTGGGCCTGGCTTGAGCACACCCTAGTGGACACTTTCTCCAACAAGGCCACACCTTTTAATAGAGTCATTCTCTGTGGACCTGTGAAAACCATTCTCTCTCCAATGACCACACTGGCTTAAAAACAACAGCACCTACAAGAAACAGAACAGTCAAACAACCACAGGGATGCCGAGTTTGGAAGTGAGATTCTCACGCTTACACTTTGGATGCAGTGAGTGCATAGTGCACAGGAATATAATGTGAAGGCCTTTCCATTTGAGGCAGAGGTTGAGGAGAGAGGAAGACTATTGCCCTAGAGAAGGGAAGGAGGTGAGATCACGTAGCTCAGCACTGTTTGAAGGAGAATGCTGTCTCCTAAAGGGGGGGAGAGAAGAGGGAAAGGCAGAGGACACGGTGAATTCAGGTTAGATATTTTACTTCTTAGTCTGAAGTGTCACTTTCCACTGAGGGTCACTGAGAGAGGGACTCCAGGAGACTTACTGGTCGTGATGAGCCAGAGTCTACCAGGGACTGTCTAGGACAGCAGTAAGGTCCTACCGTTTTCCTGATGAACACAGCCAAGTTTGTGCTTTAGACCATGGAATGTGTGAGGTGTTTACTCATTTGTACAGGGAGTTTGGAGAAAAATATTAAAGACTTCATGTATTTATCTGCTCTAATTCAAAAGGGAAGATTGAGAAAGAGCAGAAGTTATTAAAATTATGAATCCAGCTTACTATGTCCCGCAATCAGGTAACTGTTCCTACAGATAGTCTGGTAAGGTCTTCCTTGTTAGAGAAGCACACTATTGTACTGGAAGAGTCACTTAAGGCAGCAGGGAGTTTGGCATCTGAATCGATGGGCTAGCTCATTTGTATGATAGCTGCCCTTACACTTTAGATTCATGCATGTTTGGTAAAATATCTACCATTATCAGGAAGCAAAATTCGCTTGAGCTTCAGATTTTATTTTAATGCTATGAAGTAGGAACTGTGGTGATAGATTGTGTATCAAATAAAGCTTGCCTGAAGATCAGAGGGCAGAGCCAGTCACAGAGTTAGTCATGAAGTCAGGGAGTGTTGACACCCGTCTTTAATCCTGGCACTAAGAAGTTGGAAGCAGAAAGTGAAATAGATGACAGAGAAAGAGCTATGAGGCTGAAGGAGACACAGGTCAGCCCTTCTCTTTCAGCTGAGGACTCAGACACATTCAGTCTGAGGATTCAGGAAGACAGGATCTACCCCTTTGTGCCTGAGGATTCAGTAGTCATGAGAAGTGGCTGTGACTTATTCCAATGTCTCTCTGATCTTTCAGCTTTTCCCAATGTCTGCTCAGGGTTTTTAATCATAGCACCAACTAGGATTTGTGCAATGAAGAACCATGTCTAGAAGTTCTCTGCAATTCATGACCTCATTCCACAGAGTGTTCTCATACGAAGGAAACTCACCTCAGTTGATTGCACTGACTTTTATGTTCTTTGCTCTCACTGCTACAAGAAATATGCTTTCCACGGTGGCTCAAATTCATGATGCATTCTGTGATAATAAATGCGTCAAAACAGACAAAGGGTAATGCCACACACAGGAAACTAGTCACAATCAAAAGTGTAAGAATTAAATGCAGAGTCCATTTATTAGTGCTAAGGATTAAACACAGGGCACTTGTCAGCGAAGCTCTTACCACTAATAGGCTCTCCATGCCACCAAACCTTGAAAGTCCCACTATCTACACATATTGGGTTATGTTTACTAAATTATTATGGTCATCAAATTAAAACAATTAACAGTTGAGGTCCCTAAAAGTCAAAAATTAAATGAAAAGCCAAGCAAATACATTTGTATTAAAATAAAAGTTGTATATAAACAATCGATCCTTATGTCAATAATTGCAGAGAGAATATAAATGGAATGGAGAAGAATAGACATAAATTGCCTAGTGTAGAAAATTGGCCAAGGGATATAAATAGAAATCCAAGATGTAAACAACATGGGAAAATTTCATCACTGAAAATTTCTCAACGTGGTTAAGAGTATTTATTGATTTAAGCATTCTGATTATAATATATATTCATAAGCACAGTATCATTTTAGAGGCACCCATGATCTGCTGGCACAACTGGTCATTTGCGATGGGTTACTGTTGAGTTATGGGCATCTGGGCATCTGGGCAGCATGGCGGCACACAAGGTAGGTAACTGTTGAGTGTTTAGCTCTCCCTGACAGCATGTCTTCATCCTTTGTGGGAGGGATGGTGCCCTGAGCACCCTCTTCCGGGTTAGGGCACCTTGGCATCTGATATTAAGGAGGGCAGGATCACTAGGTACAACGATGAAGGTGTTCTGGTGAGTTTGTTTTATTGACTTGGTCTCACTGGCCGGACAGATTGATAAATTATGCTATGGAAATGTCCTCCACTCTGGTAAGGCTACTTTCTGTAACGAGACAATAGAAGAACTTTAATGTGGTAGGAATTAAGTTTGATTTTGCCCATTGGTTTTTAGCAATTATGAAGGCACAGAAAATATGTGTGATCTTGAAATACTTTATCTTGTAGGACATAATATTGAGAATAATCCAGTGCAGTAACAGATTAAGCTTCAGACATTTCTGACGAAAGAAACAAGATAACAGTGAGTTATTCAGAAAGTCAGAAGATTTCTCATGTTTTTATTTCTTAGAGAACCTATTGCTTTTTAATATATATTTTCAATGAGATACTTGCTTTATGTTTTGAGAGCAAGTTTCACTGTACAGTTCCAGTCAGCCTGCAGCCAACTCTGTACACCAAGCTGCCTTAAACCCTAGATGTCCACCTGCCTAGGAAATTTGCTTCAAAAGTCCTTAACTTATTGACCAGTCATCAACTTCATATTTAACCTAGAAATTGTTGTGGTCTTTAAATACACAGTTTCCGTAGTAACCAAAAGCTGTTCATGTCTGTCTATGTGTTGGTGGAAGAATACTTCCATTGAGCACAAGCCAAAGAATCCGTGGCTGGACAGTGAATGCTGCACGTTCTGTCTGTCTATTCTTTACATGTCATTTTCATGAGGCCTGAAAAGGACTCATGGCTGTTTGGCTGGTTGTAGCCTCAAAGCTCAGGTCCTGTGACCAGGAGCTGAGGGCTTAGCATTTTCACAGCTGTCATTTAAAGGAGATCCCATCACCCTTGCTAGTGTGTGGTTCAGAGATTTTATTTGTCATATATTGCGAAGTTAGATACGATCGTTTTATCCCATTTTCCAGCTCAGGTTCTTCCTTCAAGGCCATAGCTTGTATGTGCATCCAGACGTCTGAACAGGTGTTTCTAGAACAGGCTGTATTCCCTGATAAGATTTCCTCACAGTAAGTTATCACTGAACTGTATTCTTGATTGTGCTGCTATGTATGGAGAGGTCATCAGAAGAATTTTATTTTTGTAAATTTATTTGGGGTTTCTCAAGACCTGGTTTTTCTGTGTAGCCCTGGCTTTCCTTTGTAGACTCAGCTGCCCTCAAACTCACAGAAATCCACCTGCTTCTGCCTCATGGGTGCTGGGATTAAAGGGGTGCTCACCACCTCCTCAATCAGAAGGATTTCACAGTAGAACTACTTTCTTATTCTGATGACAACTATATAATAGTCTTTTTTCTGTAATATTATTATTATTTCCTCCTGGATCATTAGCAGTTGGATAATCAGTACAGTCAGATATTGAATTAATTTCTTAAGTGAAACATTCATGGAATTTTATTAAAATTGAAAAAATTATGCTGTACTTTAAAGAACAGTAGTCACAGAATCGAAGTCTAGGGCTAACCTTGCCTTTGATGACTGTAAGCAATCCATAAACGCCCACTTCAAGTTAGAGAAAACAGAAGCTGGGAGACCTTCAGTGGGTAAAATGTTTCCTGCACAAGCATGAGGCCTTACATTTGGATCCCTATGCAAATGTGAGGACCGCAGTGCAGAGCTGCATTACCGGCACTGGGGAGACAGGGACTCAAGAATCTCTAGAGGTCAATGTCCAGGTGACCTGGTCAACTCAGGGTGCTCCAGGCTAAGTGAGAAAGACTGTCTCATAAAATAAAGTGGGGAGACACTGACGAAGACACCCAACATTCTGGTCAATGTTTGTGTATACGCACACATCTACATGAACACATACATATACCACAAACACATATATACATGCATATCTACACATTAAAAACCCAAAATAATTAGAGAAAATAAATCCTTCCGAGGCTATTATGAGCTCAGATGGAAATTGTGAATGTGCATTAGAAATCTGAAATACCAAATAAACACAAGGCTACATTCCTTAAGCTTCACCTACAGAATCCAATAACAATAAAAATCATATTTATTTAATGCTGCATTCTTAACAATTTTTATGGTTTTTGATTTAAGAGCATCTGAAATTGGTCTACTTTCCTGTTTCCCAGAACCACCTAGGAGCTCTTGAAGCCTCGTTGGTTCACGACAGACAGACAGTCAGACAGACAAACAGACAGGCAGACGGGGGTTTCAATGAATCTAGGCTTTTCCTAAATGTTCTATTAAAAAAGTGAATCCCTAAAAGATATTAATTATCAGCTGAATGAATAGAAAAGCCACCCAATAAATGCTCATTATTTCCAATTTCCTACGACAATCTCACGTGGTTTGCTTATTATTGCTTATCATTGGCACCGTTGAAGTTTATGCCCACTCACCTGGAAGAAAGATTTATTTGTTCTGGCCCTTGGAGTCGTGTTCATCAGTCTTTTATGCATATACATGTATATATACACACACACATGAATATAATAACAGTTAATGAAAAACAAGGGCATGAATTTGAAAGAGCCAAGAAGGATACATGGAAATTTTGGAGGGAACAAAGGAAAGAGGGAAATTTGTGATTATGTCATAATCTCTCAAATAAAGAGAACAATTACAAAATGAAAATTAATTAGAGTGACTTCAGAAGGTTTATCTCCACTTGTTTGTTTTCCTAAAGACAACACATAAATGTCAGTCCTTCAGGTTTGGGAAACATTAAGAAAGATTTTAATCCTGGAACATCTCATAATGCTAACACCGAAATCAGACTTCAACTTTTGGTGACTGTGTGTGACAGAGTCACCACAATTTGTCATCAGGAGGGCAACTGGAGATTCTTAATCTCAGCTTCTGCGATACTTGGGTGAATATTCTTTGGAAGCTGGCCCTAGTTCTGTACTACTGTTCTCTGCTGGATACTATATTGTTTCTAGTCACCCAAAGACAGCAGGCTTTTCCTTTGCGCATTACAAGTAATCAGCCTTTCAACTCCTAATTGTAAGAAATGAAAATTTCTTTTTTAGAGAATTTAAATTACAGAAAGTTACCCAGATTTACCAAGATTCTGATAGAAATACCATACGTACCTTGGGGCTTTGCCAAGTGGATTTGTTTAAAGGTTACCATGGAACAGCACTCAGTGAAGGCTCTGACACAGTTTGGTCCTATTTTCACACGGGAAGCTCGTTGCTCACAGGATTCATATGCATTATGTCTGGCTCCATCATAACAGCACTTCTTTATCACTGGATGTTTGTATGAAGAAGCTGAAATGATGTTAACACACATGTCCTTATTACCAAGAGCCATGACACCTTAGGCGTAGGGATCTCCAGCATTATTTTCTCTCCCAACAAAGTACTCAATTATCAGGTGTATTTTGGGGTAAACAAACATTTTAGATAGTTCTAGGCATACAAATAATAAAGAACTATTATCCTAAGGTTAAGAATATGGCCAATAAAATCCTGAGTTTACTAGACAGAACATTTTCAGGGGTGAGCTACACCTCCATGTGTATCCTTTTCCAAACCTGCTGAATTTAACTAGGGAAACCCCATGTCTTATGTTCACTGGTGTTTGAGTGCTATAATCGTAGTGGTTTACAGCTTGTGGACTACCTTGTTCTGTTATTTTCTGTCTCAGGTCGTTCGTTGCCCAGGGAATGAAACCTTGTGAAAGAGAGAATAGAATGGGGGAAGTGTTACGTGTATTAGTTTTTATATAACTTAAAGAAGACCCCATCACTGCAATGTCACCCTTAATACTCAGGTCAACTTAGAGTTCATCATCAGTGAGGTAAGTACTTGACTCCTCACTACTTGTGTACTTTTCCTAAACTCATAATTCTAGAAAGATCCTCCATAAGCCAGGATCCCCAGGGGACTGCACCATGTCTTCCTCTGGACTAAGAGGCAAGCTGACCCCGGACTCCCGAACAGCCACCTGAGCATCAGAGTACCTTGACTTTGGAGTTGGTGTTGCACATTGCTGATTGGCATGACAGTTACTTTGTAAGCTTTATCTGTGAGCAAGAGAAGGAGATGGGAGCAAAGGCATCAAATCTTTCTAACACAGTCCAGTGATAGTATTCTATTCTGCATCCCTGCAGCCCTCTAACAACTTCCAACATCACTGATTCCCCCCCCCCATACCCAGCAGGACTTCCTATGGCCTTGGCCCTGGGCCTCTTCTTCACCTGGGAGGGGTTTGCATCAGCTACATTCCTGCAAAGAATTACCTGGGAAAACTACCATTTATAAATAAGCTTGGATGGAAGTTTACCGTGTTCTTTAATGTCAAAGTGTGCTGTTCCATTCCTTGAAGCATCTTCTCTATATTTAGCGTTAATCGTCCATCTACCGTATCTGTGGAAGCCAGATGTTTGGAATCATAGATAGAGCCAAATAGTTTTAACTTACCAAGAGGAAATCTAGTCATTTCTATTTTGAGAAGGTAAGAATATATGTATATGAGTGTACACACACACTCAAAACCTAAGTAAAGTTTGGAGAAAAGATTTTTAATCAACAAAGACATAGAGGAGCATTTAAACAATAAAAGAAATTGTTGAACATTATTTTTCCATATTGTATTATTTTCCTATATATTTTACTTTAATACAGTAATTTTGCTTAGAGAAAACTGATAGTAATTTGAGGATTTAAGTAATCCAGGAATATACAAGTTGAAGTCATAATATAATAAAAAATAAAATGTCCCTATTAAGACATGATGCCAGTGAAGAAATTCACACCTCATCTAAGCAAAATTGTATTTGGAAATGAAGCAGAATTTGTTCAAAGAGCAAATGAATCTGTTCAACAGCTTTATTCAAAACTATGTAATGAATCTGGGCAGTGCTGCCACACACTTTAATCCCAGCACTTGGGAGGCAGAGGCAGGGTGGTCTCTGAGTTCAGGGTCAGCCTGTCTAAGGAGTGAGGACAGCGGGGGCTACAGAGTAAACCCTGTTACCAAAAACCAAAAACAAACGAGCCAAAAAAAAAAAAAAGAAAGAAAGAAAGAAAGAAAAACACGGGAGACCCACAGCTTTACAGCGAACAGTCCACCACAGTTCAGATTTTCACACATGTTTCCTGGCAGGTTTGGTTCAGATAAGTTACTGAATCTCATTTGGGAAATGAGAAAAACAGTATCTACCATGCAGATAAGTGGTGTGATCAATGGAGGTGACCATCACGGTTACCATGACTAGGATTTAACAAGTACCTATGACGCTGAAGAGCTGAGATGTACTAACTATAGACAGAGGCTTTGCCTGTAAAGAGTTCAGAGTCTAGTATCGGGGATGAAGTGAATAAATAAATAATGAATGGGAGATAAAACGAAAATACCCAAGATGTGGAAGTAGAGGGTACAGTGGATACTAGGTCCTGTCCAGGGATGGTTCTGTGAAAAGAATCGTTTCCACATCTCAAAGAAAAGAACTATAAAGGAGAATGTGTTCTGTGCAGGACAACAGATGCCAAGCTGCTAAGTGGGAGAGGGTAGTCATGATGGATTCCAGTGATCTACCATGGTGAAGCCTGCACCAGATGAGGTCTGGGAAAGAAGAATCACAATAATATAAGGAACTCAATTCTGCACTAAGGAGGCTAGGGCATTTTAAGAAATCATTTTATGTTAATTCATCCAGATTATTTTAACCTCCCAACTTCAGCCTACATTTTGGGGGAAAATGTTCTGGAAATGAGCTAAATACTAAAGCCCCTGGAGAGGGCAGAGGAGAAATGTCTAGAGTGTGGTGCCACTGTAACTGTATGTGGTGGCTGTTACAGCTGCCCTGTCTTAGGCATCCTGCTCTGTATTGGCTGAGTGCAGGGATTGTGATGCTTGATCTCCATTTGGCAGCTTGCTCTTTCATTGAGATTTACACACCCCAGGGGTGACAAGAATAGTATATTCCATCCACTATCAACTTCTATAGGAAGACTGTTTTAAATCCTCGCATATGAGGCCAAATAGAACAAATTTCCTACACACACACACACACATCGCACCATACACAACACACCACACACAACACACCACACACATACATATGTGTACACACACACACACACACACACACACACACACACACACACACACACCCCACAGGTTTTGATTAAACCGAATCTCTGCCCCTGCTAGGCTCAAGTGCTCTTCCAATAGGCTATAACTCAAACCTCCACTCCCCATAGAGGGAAACTCTGTTAGCCTGAAAAAGCAAAAAGAAATACTTAGTGATTTTTTTTATCTTTCTCTTCTAAATGGATTGTTCTCTCTACAAAAAGAATAGTGGGAAATTTTGGGATCTGTGTGTGTGTGTGTGTGTGTGTGTGTGTGTGTGTGTGTGTGTGTGTGTATTCACGTTCATTTATTGAAACAGGGTTTGCTATCTACTGAAGCTGCCTGACAATGTCTAGCTTTAAGTGATCCCCCTTCTTCCCTGTCCTGGAGACTTGGACACTTGGCATGTTGGGCAGTGCTCCAGTGTCTGGGATTCCTTTCTGCTTGTCTGAGAAGTGGACCTAAGTTGTCCTGCTCTTTAGAAGGCTTCACACATGTGCAGGTGTGCTGTCCTCTGCTGCCAGCAGTGGCTCCTCCTAACCCGCCTCACAGACAAACAGTCCAGGTGTGCTTTGCAGAAAATAACAAACTAACAAACATTGTACATACTTAGGATTAGAAGGAATCTTGAAGTCAGGAAAAGAGACAATTCCAGTGTCATTGCTTCCTGGCAGTGTGTCAACTTCTGATCCCTCGGGGTCCTTTAGGGAAACAACCAAACCAAGAAAATCAAACCCATCTTAGTTTGGCTCTTGTCGTTACAGAAGAATACCGGGAAGGAGGCAGTTCTAAAGACTAGATCTAATTTGGGCACCAGTTCTGGAGGCTGGGGTGGAGAGATGGCACTGTATGGAGAGGGGGCTGCCCTGCTTCAAGGCTGGATGGAGAAGCAGAACAGCATGCACGCACTCGGGAAGAGATTGTTCTTGTGACAAGTCACCTCAGAAAGGGTTCTCCTGTGGGAACAACCCAGCTCAGGCCACACATCTGGGAGGAGCTAAAAATACTTACTATGAGAGTTAAGATGGTTTCTCTTGTAACTGGCTTCAAGTCCTCATCCACCGAGTAGACACTGACTTTTACTTCAGGAATAAGAGATATCGTCACAAACCTTGTTAAACAATGACTGTAATATTTTTGAAACAAACTCCTTCAAGGTGAAAACTATTTAAAATATATTGGGTGACAATTCAAATATTAATAAAATAATATATCTTAAATGATCTTGAATGAGACACATCTTATTGAAAAATTGTATATGACCCAAGATCAAAACACATATTTAAAAGAAAGTTGTTGGTAAACACATATGTTACTGAAGGTTCTTTCATTTTGAAGCAAATCCTAAAGAACAAGCTTTAAAGGCAAATCAATTTTTAGTGCCAAAATTGTAGTTGTAATCATATCATCTGTATTTTTGACAAATTCTCTAGCACAGCAGGTAAAGTAATCACTGTTTATGTCATCTGCTTAGCAGTTACTTTTTAAATTAAAAATGAAGATGCTATATGAGAGTGAAAAGGTGTTAGGATTTGAATTTCTTTTGAGTAAAAAGTAGAAAGCAGTCGCCACTGGATCTCAGATGTGAAAAGTTCCACATATTTATGCCAATTCTCCCCTGAAAGAAGCATCAGATACTCTACCGAGCTGCTGTGGTGTGTACACAGGTTTGTCAGTATGGACAAAGAGAGAGTCGCTGCCATAGATGACAGGCACTTTTTCTGATTTTGAAAAATGCTTTGACACGACTTCCACATACACATGTGAAAATAAGTTTTGTCCTTCAGACAGCTGATTGGCCCGAATCTGTCAAACAAGAAACCAACACCAGAGTGGGTAAGTGTGATTTTAAAGTCTCAGAAAAATCTTTAAGTATTTCTTTGTGATTTTTTAGGCTAACAGAGTATCCGTCTCTGGGATAAAGCAGACCTTGCCTTGAAAATAAATAAATGAATGAATGAATGAACAAATAAATAAATAAATAAATAAATAAATAACAGGGTAATCTTATGAAGACTAAAATTGAGTTTGTGTATTGCATCATTTTAGAAGAGGTCCACAGGTCTGGAGAGATGGTTCATCAGACAAGAGCACTGGCAGATCTTCCAGAAGACAAAGGTTCAGGTCCCAACACCCACATGGCAGCTCACACGGTCCCTGACTCCTGTTCCAGGGGATCCCAGGCCTTCTTCTGTCCTCTGTGGATGTTGCACACAATGGTACCCAAACATACATGCAGGCAAAATACTGAGACATGCGGAGTCTTAAAAAAACAACAATGTGCAAATTTTAGTGGTGCATGCCTTTAATCCAAGCTTTTGAGAAGCAGTTGAAAGCAGATCTCTGTGAGTTCAAGGCCAGCTCGTCTACATGGCTAAGTACAGACCATCCAAGCTATTAGAACATTGTTAAAGGCAGAGATTACTATATTGTAAACCAAATCATCTTTTGGAGTCAGACCCACAGTTCTGGCAATGACACTCTATCTAATCAGGTGGCAGCATCCTCACCCTGTCTAGGTTGTTCCTTTCCAGGCCGTGTCTCAAGAACAAATATTAATAGTCATTATGATTATAGTTATAGTACTGTAGAGCATGACAGAAGCTGAGGCAGAAGGATATTTTTTCAAGTTTATCCAGGGCTACATGGTGAGTGCCTGTCTCATACACATAATCAATCAACAAAACTACCTATAACTGCTGTAGGAGCAAAAATGATAAATTAGTTTTGCCAAAATTCTCTCATAGTCTCATATCATAATAAAATTTTATCATTAAGCAGTTGAAAATCGTTTCAAGCCATGTTCTCCCAATTTCAGACGTATTTAACAGAACTACTATTATAAAAATTGGTGAGAAACCTTTACTTTATTGGCTTTTGGAGGAATTGTTTTCTCCATCTCTCTGTACAATATCCTGTCCCATAGCCTGGACATTTACATTACATCATACGCTTCTGCACACACAGCATAGATACACGGATGCCTGCTTGTGTGTGTGATTACAATCATCAGCTTTATAGTCCATGATAAGGGGATTGAATAAAGTAACATAAGTAATGAAAGGAAATTGGATTTCTATGGAAACTTAGGGTTTGGAAACATGGGTGTAAAGTTAATCACTGAAGTCAACTGCTATGCGATTGTCACAGCACTTTGAAAACAGTAAAAACCTGTGGATTTCTGCACTGAGGCGCATTGTGAAGTCTTTGATTTCTTCCTCTACTTTAAAGTAAGCTATAGCGTCCATCAGGCCTGCTAGCTCCACGTTCTTGTGGGACTCATGACTGTGGGAGTGGGGGTGTCTCCCTCCTTTGCATGCTCTTGGGACCCTTCTCCTCCTACTGGGTCACCTCGCCCAGCCTTGATATGAGGGTTTGTGTCTAGGCTTTTCCAATCCTGCTATGCCATGTTTGGTGCAGATTCCTGGGAGGCCTGCTCTTTTCTGAGGAGAGACGGAGGAGGAGCAGATCTGGGAGAGAGGGGAGATGCAGTCGGGATGTATTGAAAACAAAAACAATAACTAACTATGAAAGAGGACTCATTAATTGTACAAAATACAACTAAAAAGATTTGAATATAAACTCTAGGACAGGAGTGTGACAAAACATTTAATCATCACAAGGATCCTTTATAGTGTTAACATCAATTAAGTATATGTGTGTCAGTGTTCATGATTGCTCCCTGCTCCTCAGCACCCTCTGCTGACCAACACTGTTTGCTTGGTGGGATTTCCTGTGAGGCAGGATATGGGCTGTTATTATGCTGTTCAAACACACAACTACTCTAGCGTTCACAATATGGCTAGTGCCAGTGAGGAATTCAAGTTGTATCAGTGTAAAGGCAAGGTGGCTGGTGGCTACTATGCCTCAAAATAGAGTGGCCAGAAAGAGTAGAGTTTTGGGGAAATAAGCTTTAAATATTCATAACCCTAGTAATTGGGAGACTTTTTCTCACAGAGATTAGAACATTATTCTCAAGAGCGTTAATAAAACAATTCCTATGTTGGCTAGAGTTTATCCCAAGCAATGTGTCTCTAATGCAATGAATAGAGTATATTACCATTACTTTTAAAGAATAAACATATGGAAGATTCACAGCTTTGACAATTTGTTGTTTAAAATGGCATGAAAGTAACTTAGAACGTGAAACGTAAATAAATGTTTTAAATATGTATTATCTACTTTAACTAAGCAGAAATAATAATTTATGGTTTTTAGATATTAAGAAACAGAAACAGCGATTGGGTCATGCCTTATCTTCCTAGGACCTGAGCAGGACCAGCACTTTTTCCAGCCCAATATCCTGTACCTCACAATAACCATGACTACAGTTTCCAGAAATTCTGTGTGGCCCTTCTAGCATCTGAGGGCCTATGCCTACTTGCTGCACATAATGCACAGAAGCAAACACAGAATTATGTTTCATAATTTAAAGCTTTTAACAATGAAAATAAAAAACTTAAAAATATTAGAAAACCCATAGAATTCTAGCTTTAGGCCGTTTGTAACATGTTCATTTTTTCTTTTCCTTATACATTTCTCACTGTCGAGAAACATCTGTTTCTAAGGAACCACAAGCCATGCCCCTTCATACTTATTTAGTATTTTTAATTATTTTTTAAATTTATTCTACATTTCAACAACAGTTACCCTCACCTCTCTCCTCCAGCTCTCTACAACCCACTGCCCATCTACCCTCATCCACCCTGCCTTTCAGAAAGGCACAGGCCTCCCATGGGAGTCAACCAAGCAGGGCCACCTCCAGTTCCAGGGGACCTGACACTCTCTGACCTTTGACACCTAAGCATACAGGCATGTAAGCTCACACAGGCACATGCACTTAATAAGGAATAAATATTTTAAAAAGGAACTTTGCTAAACTCATATTGTTATCAGTTAGTGATAATCATCTCATAGTTACACAATGGTAAACTGATACAAGTGATTAGAGCTGATATCAATATTCAAAATCATATATATTTTGCAAATGTATTCTGAACATTCATTTTTTTAAAAAAGACACATACGTACTGTTAAGACTGTAGAGTTTTGGAATTTATTTTCTGGTGATAAATAAACTGAGTCTGAAGAGTAATGGAGGTTTTCATCAGGATAGCTTTTCACAGAGATGGTTGCATCAAAGGCGTCCGTGTGGCCATGGGCCTGGACTGTGATGTTTTCTGACACTCCAATGCGGAAGAAGGCTGGTACTGAGATGACCCACCTGCTCAAAAGGAACACACAGAACCTTGCTGACCCATGGACTTCTGCTTCACCTTCATCTAGTGTAGGCATAGTTTCTAATAATTATGCTTAGAAGCTATACTTTAATTTTTTTATCCCAGGACAGATTCAGCATAGTTTCCAAGTTGAAATAACTTGAAATTAAGTGCTGAAAACCAGAGCCTGGGATTTGGTTCCAGTTAAAAAGGTAATGGTGGGTCTCTGGTTTACTTTACCTGCAGAGGACTAAAGAAGGCCATAACGACATCAGAATTTTAGATGCTGATGTAAAAATAAAAACACAAACAACAAGGTTGACTAGAACATGTCAGTGGGGTTGTTTCTCCACAGAATGAAAATGTCAGTTAGCCATTGAATGCCAGCTCTTTCTTCTGGTGGCTGAGTGAGGTAAAGTCACAGCCTTTTGTCACCTTCTCCTGTGGTTTGCAGATAAGAGCATGTCTATAGAGCACCAGAATGCCACCACTACTCAAGAAATAATGACTCACTGAAGGAGTTCAAAGAAAGGGATCTTAGAAATGTGTTATATCTGTGGGAAAGAGAAATCCTCCATGCAAACGAGCCAGAAGAATATCTCCATGCTAAGGAGAGAGTCCAGCTTGGGCTAATCTGCAGTGGCAGGATTGGCTTGTCAGACAATCCCAAGCCCTGAGAGGAATGAGCTCCTTCATTCCCACAGCAAGTCAGGGATGTCCCTGGTCCTATGATTGTTCCTGTGTTCCATGTGCTCAGGGCCACATGGTCTGGACTTTATACTCAGAGCGCTCCAGTTTCTCTGTTTGTAATGAGTGTCAAGGTTCCAGGACTGTAGTCATAGACTCTTGGTTTTGTTCTGGATGGAACTTATATAAAACCGGAATGGAAGGAAAGCTTCAGAATACTCTGTTTGTTAAGTTGGTTGGTTGGTTTTTTTTTTTTTTCCAGACAAGGCTTCTCTAAGTAGTTGAAAAGGCTGTGTCTTGCTTCTGTCTCCTGAGGGTTGGGACTAAAAGGAGTGCACCAAATGCATGGTTTCATCATTATTTTGTTAAGTGGAAACTAACATATATAACAATATTAATACATCACAATATCATGTGATATATATAGAAGTCAACTGGTATATATATATATATATATATATATATATATATATATATATTATACATACACACACATATATACATATATGTATATATAACATTTTTCCAGGCAGGGTTTCTCTGTATATTCCTGGAGTATCCTAAATGATTCTGTAGTCCAGGCTGGTCTTGAACTCCGAGATCTACCTGCCTCTGCCTCCCAAGTGCTGGGATCAAAGTCACGTGACATTGCTAATAGATAGGGGTACATGCACAACACCTAGTATGAGAATTATTACAGGTACCCGCCAATATTATACTATTTTAAGCTATATTTTTATATTTTAAGTTGTGTCATAAGGTTAAAGTATGAGTTTCACCAATCAGCAAAACTTTTGTACTGAATTACTGAATCAACCAAAGAGATTAGCTACTGTGCTGCAGATGGCATACTTCCTCATGTCCCCAGAGACAGGGAATGCTCTTATTGTATGGGCCGGTGCAGTAGAGTAGAAAGAGTTTGGAATGCCCCTGAACAAAAACCATGAGGGTCTAGGCTCTGGTGTTTAATCTTGATTTTCCTGAGCTTCAATTGCTTGTTTGTCAAAAAGGAGTAAATAATGTGGCTAAGGTGGCGAGGGGACAGCAGCCTTGCAATAACATCTCAGGGCAAACGTGTGGAAAGCTACAGCATTAGTTCACGATCCTTTACACTACAGATACATTTCTGACAGAGTCTGGGAGGAACTGAAGTGTGCAACAGGAGACTCCAGTATAAACCCTTCTCCCTAACAGTGTGACCTTTGGCTAGTTCCTGGCCAAAGCTCCACTGTACATAGGCAAGAGAAGCACCACTAAATGACAAGTACAAATAGGTAGTAAATGCCAAGAGAACGGATACTCCTGGATTTACTTTGCACTTTCTTCTGACTAGGAAATAATCATCTCCGTCATTTTACAGGCAGCAATCCCGGATAAACAATAGTGTTGTTAGCCACTCACCAGTGAAGACAGGGTCCAGTGCTCTCTCATGGGAACCTGACCATCCATTTATTGTTTCAGGAGGGAACAATTATTGGAGAATCAACACAACCCTGAGACTCCTCTTCACTCACCCCAACTCCGAAGCCCAGTAATATGAAGATGGCTTGTTTTACTTACGTTTGTTCCTGTCCACAGGTTTTGCCCAGGAAAATTAAAAAGCAAAGCGTTCCCCAAAGGCCCATGGCTGGAGTGGCAAAATCTCAGGGACTAAACCTTCTTGTAGCTTCTTTTCTTTGATGTAAGCCGATTTTGAAGGATTTGGGCAAGTTAGTTCTCTGGTTAATGATTAATGTCAGAGAAAAAGATCTCTTTAAAAAAAAAAAAAAGCTAATAACGGAAAAAGCTAATAACAGAAAGAGCACAAGAGGGTGTTTCAGTGAACATAAAATATGTTTTAACATCCTGTCATGTTCAGTAATAAAGACGGGGGTATTTAACATTACCGTAGAACTGGGGACTTACTCTTATGAATCCAAGTTAAAGGGTCCTAATGTGGGTGCATGACACTGGGCAGGAAGGCTGAGTGATGGAGACAGGACTTGCTTTGCCCTGGATTTCTTCTCCCAACCAGTTCCTTTCACCACCTTCAAACTTGAACCTGACAGGTTCCTTTAGTTCCTGAGATTGACAGAAGACTTGCCTGGATTTCATGTTAAAAGGATGGTTTTAGAATGAGTTTGGCCGGGTCTCTATGAGTTATTGGTCTCTAGAACAAGTTCCAGGACAGCCCTGACTGTACAGAGAAGCTGTGAATCAGAAAACCCAGTAATAGGTAGATAGATAGATAGATAGATAGATAGATAGATAGATAGATAGATAGATAGATAAATAGATAGAAGATAGATAGATGATAGATAGATGATAGATAAATTGTTACAGATAATAGATAGATGATAGATAATACATGATAGATGGATAATAGATACATAATAAATCGGTAAATAGAACAAGTCTGACCTAAAGAGGTGACAGTAGCATCCTAGGTACTGGGTATAGTCAAGGGTCACCATGGTCTGCATAGATGGTCCAAGGACTAGATCCCTGGTCCAACCCAGTCTAGAGAAGAAACTGGGCATGAGATGGAAAAATGTTGTGACTACCTGAAAACCCAGAAGAGATGCTCATGTGATTCCACACTTGGTGCTTAAGAAGTGGTGTGTGCCTATAATCCAAGTGTCACTCTTCCAAAATTTGCATACAATCAGTCACAGAATATTTTATTTAAACATTCATAATCTTTAGTGAGGATTTCAATAGTTTATTACAAGAGCTCAATATGATCAGAGATGAGTAGCATTTCCTGTGACAGTTGACTTCCTTCTGTTTTAATACAATATTTGGTTTTTGGAGACAGGGCCTCTACAACTCCTGAAACTCATTGTAGACAAGGCTGGCCTTGAGCTCACAGAGATCCACCTTCCTCTACCTCCTGAGTGCTGGGATTAGAAGCACGTGCAGCTTCACCTCACAAAAGTTGATTTTTCTAGCTCATTTATCGACAAGTTAAATTAACCAAAAGATCATTTTTAGAATTTTAATTAAATTTATTTTGTATTTTATGTTCATTATAAATTTTATTTACATGTTCCTTTTGTTAGTGTTCATGTGTACATTAGGATATTATGTGTATTTCAAGGTAACAAAAGACATGTCTGGGAACTGGGCATGTATTTCTGTTGGTAGAGGGCCTGCTTAGCATGCTCAAACCCTGAGTTTAGTCCCTGCCGCTCATGAGTCACAGGTGTGGTGGGGCTCACCTGTACTCACAACACTCAGAAGGTGGGGGAGGGAGAATGATCAGAAATTATAGGTCATCTTCAGCCATTAGTGAGTTTGCGACCAGCCTGGGCAACATGAGACCCTGGTGTGTGATAGTAATAATGATAATGTTGTTGATGATGAGGAAGAGATGTCTAAACACAGTCCTATAAGTCAGATTTTTTCAGTTCACACTGCAATGACATCCTTTACTTTAAATTAGTATGGTTCTATTTAGCAGAACTTTAATATTTAATTTATTCGAGAAAAAGGAATAAAAAGTTATACGCTATTTCCCTAACAGTATTTCTGTTATATATATAATTGAAAGGAGAAATATCTTCCACTATTATTCAACTATCTAGCTCGTTTATTTCTAAAGAAAACCTGTAAAATGATTAAGCCAGGTTGCAAAAGTTGGGCCGAGTTAAAGCAAACAGTATTTCTGTGTCATTTTCGGGAAAGAAACCCTGAGGGACTAAAAGGCCACTGAGTTGGCATGTGCAATTGCTATATTTTAAGGGCAACAAAACGTGTGCTTTGTGAGGTGTAAGGGCAAATATTAGGAAGTGCTATTTCTAACCCATCTTGTAGAGAGTGTTTAAAGAGCGACAGTTCTCAAGAAATCACAGTCTCAACTCTCTAAGCGAAACTGTTGAAATGTAGCCAACTTCTAATGTGTTTTTCCAATGGTGGGATTTCTTCATCCTTTGAGAGGTGGCCTTTGCACCATTATTTGATGCTGTATGTGGAACAGGAGAGTGGGTGGTTCCCTCTTATTTGGTACAAATAACTCATTTATTTCTTTTTTTCTTTTCTCCTTTCTTTCTCTGAGACTTCTTCTTTTGTTGTAACTCTGAGTAGATGCTCAGGTCTTGCTAGAAAGGACAACAGCCATTAAACTTACCGCAACTGTCACCAGGGATCAGATGGCTCTGCCTAGTGTGCTGCCTGGTTTTTATGCCCACCTGACACATACTAGAATCCTTTCAGGAATGGGAACTAAAGTTGAGAGCCCCCCCCCTCTAGGTTGTCTGGTGGACAAGCCTGTGGGGATTGATGTGTCAGGGCCCAACTCCTTGTGTGCTGTGTCATGCCTGGGCAGGTGGTACTTTGAGCTACATAACAAAGCAGGATGAGCAAGCCATGGGGAGCTAGCCAGAAAGCAGCACCCTCCATTGCTCTGCATCAGCTCCTGCCTCCAGGTTCCTCCTCTGACTTCCCTCAGTGATGGACTGTGATGTGGAAGTGTGAGCTGAAACAAGCCCTTTCCTCCTCCAGTCGCTTTTGCCATTGTAACCTAAGCAAGACATATTGGTCCTCAGAGACTGTCATGATCAGGGTCTGTAGTCAGAAGTTTTCCTGTGTTCCATAGCTGCTTGGTCCCAAATAAACAGACAGAGGATTATAATAATCACACACTGTTTGGTCTATGGCCAAGGCTGTTACTAGCTAACTCATACATCTTAAATGAACCCATTTCTATTAACCTATATATTGCCACATGCCAGTAGCTAATCAATACTTTCACATCTTGTTTCTCCCTGAGGCTGTCATTATCTCCCTGACTCAGCCCTTCTTTTGTATCTCTGCTTGGATTTCCCACCTGGTCTAAACTGCCTTGCAATAGTCCAAAAGAATGTCTTCATTAACGAACGGCAATAAACCATATTCACAACATACAGAAAGATCAACCCTCAGCAGGATCCTTCTCCATTTTCTTGTACCCACACCCCTCATCTTCATTGCTTACTAAGTGGCTATGACATGATGGGGCTTCCAGTAGTCAGAAGTCTCTGGCCTGTCTTGGCCCCAAGTCCAGACTCAAAGTCCCGCAGCTCTGCAATCCCAAATAATCATACAGAAGCTCATATTAATTACAAATTGTTTGCTTTATGGCTCAGTCCCACTACTCTCTAACTCTTACTCTCAATCTAACCCATGATCCTTTTCCATGTTTTTCCATGTGGCGTGGTACAGCAGTTTGAGTTTGTATCACAGTCTCTAAGTGTGGCTTTGGTGTCAGCTGCGAGGTCTCTGTGGAAGGGGTTGCCAAAGGTTTTCTGCATAAGGAAGTGAATGCATGTCCTTTTCTCAGTCTAACATTCTAACAGTCCTTCCTCTGCACCTGGCTTAAGGCTGTCTCCTCTTCCTCCTCCCAGAGTTCTGCTCATCAGGTAACCCTGCCAGTACTGCCTGCCTTCTGGCCAATGAGCATTTTATTAAACCAGTATGTACTGTGACAAATATTTAGAGTGTACAAAAGTATAGTCCCACAGCAGCTCCTGGAAGGTTTTTTTTTTCAAGAGGTCACTCTTTACTTATGATTTCACTTTTATTTAGGAAAGAGAACATCTTTATTTAGTAAAGAAAATTCGTCTAGAAATCAACTACTAACATGAAACACAGACTTTCTTCTCCCGAAAATAAAAGGAAAAAAGGTCCTATTGTCTGGTTTTCAAAGCCAAATAACTTGTAGGATGAACTATTAATGAGTTGCAAATTAGCCAAATCTCAGTATTTTGTGCATTATTATTAGCAGTTCAGCTCACCATGCTGCTGGTCTCTGGCACCTGCAGCCTAGCGAACACGGAAGAGCTAGCATGGCCCACTCCTGCCCACATAATTCATGTAGTCTGAGGGTAACCAGGGAAAAATGGCTGTCTCCTCTAAAGCTGAATCATTCTAAATGGAAACTTTACAATGACACAAGTTTTATTTAAGAATGGTGGGCTCCCACCAGGGCTTGTCCTTCTGTATGATTTTGGACTCAAGTCCTGTCACATGCCTCAACATATTTATACCCACAAAAACATGTCTTCAGAAATATGGGAAATACATGAATTTGCTCTACCAGCACCCATATCTCAACGCACTCACAGTTTTCCTGAGTGCTTCCCCTCCATAACCGTGAACAAGGGACCTGGGAGTACAGACTATTTCTAGTTGGGAACCATAAAGCAGATACCTCTTATTTTTCAGGTGCCTTGGTGTAGTTACTATGTGCATTTGGATTGTATTAAAATACATTTAGTTTAAGAATGTTCACCAAAGCCAAGTTTCATAGTGAAGTTCTCCGTGAATAGAGAGTGGAGTCACCCCAGGTGAAGAAATGGGACAGCCCCGTTACCTGCCTATTCCCTCTCTACACCACAAGGTCCCATTGGGAAAGCTGAGGAGCTCTGGGATTGCTGACAAGGGTTTATAGTCATTGATGTGAACACTACACAATTTTCTTTGTAGTGGCAAGATTTTTTACCAGAATGGACATGAACTCTCATCCTCTGGAATCAATGAAGATAGACAATTGTTAGAGAAGAGACTCTGAGTGGAGCTGCCTGGATATTTGTCTGGAAATTCCAGGGATGCAGCTTTCTTGATTCTTCACCCACATTGAGGTGGATCTTTTGGTAATTTAGTTGCCCCAAATCACCCTATGCTTCCATAACCCTAATGATCTTTTAGGTCCACAAAAGAGACTTGATTGAAATTGTTTCTTTGGTCTGTCATAGATTCTCTTTACAGGTGAATAAATGTTTGTCTGTGACTCTACAAGAAGCCCCACAACAGTGATGAACATCTTTCCAAGTACTTGTTGGCATTTGTTCTTCTTTGTAAAGCTGCATCCAACATATTTCTCTTTATTTCTTTGGAGTGTCCATTTGGCATTTACTTTTCAGATTCTCTATATATTCTCATAACCTGCTGTGAATTTAAAGAATGGCAAAGACCTTCTCCCTTCTGTGTGCTACATCTTCTATATGGAGTTTACTTTCTTGTGCAACATTTTGGGGTACACATTTATGTGTGTGATCCACGTAAGCATAGTTAATGTCTGTGTTTGTGTGATTATGTGGGTCACCTTCTCATGAACACACATCGGTAGGACAGAGTAGTGTGTTAGATACCTTCTATTGTGTTCTTCCCTTATTGCCTTGAGGCAGAGTCTCTTATTGAAGTGGAATTTTGCCATTTCCATGAGACTGGCTGGACAGTGCCATCTGCTATACACCCTATTGCTGAGATGACAGGCATGTACAACATGACTGGTTGTCTTAGTTAGGGTTTCTATTGCTGAGAAGAGACACCAGTGCTGTGGGATCAAATCTCGTACATTGGAAATATTTGTTCCTACTACTTGTTTAATAAAATGCTCATTGGCCAGATGGCAGACAGGAAGATTGGACAGGGCTACCAGACTAAGAAAGCTCTGGAAGATGGAAGAGTAGAGCAGACACAGAGGAAAGAAGAGAAAGATTCTCTGAGAAAAGGCACTAAGCCACCTGGAGAATCATGGGTTCCCTTGAGAATAGGAGTTATCAGGTAATATGTCTGAGACATAGGCCAATAGCATATAATAAAAATACAATTTTGTGTGATTATTTGGGACTGCTGGTCCAGATCTTGGGGCTCGGCCAGACCAAAAACTCTTACTACACACCATGACCACGGTAAAGGAAAATATGTAACTGTGGCTGAGGTCACAGTTCAGAGGTTTAGTCCAGTTTAGTTGTGGTAGGAATCATGGTGGCATCCAGGCCACCAGGGTGCAGGAGAGATGCACATCTGGATCCAGGCAGCAGGAGGAGGGAGTGAAATTGGGCCTGGCTTGAGCACACCCTAGTGGACACTTTCTCCAACAAGGCCACACCTTTTAATAGAGTCATTCTCTGTGGACCTGTGAAAACCATTCTCTCTCCAATGACCACACTGGCTTAAAAACAACAGCACCTACAAGAAACAGAACAGTCAAACAACCACAGGGATGCCGAGTTTGGAAGTGAGATTCTCACGCTTACACTTTGGATGCAGTGAGTGCATAGTGCACAGGAATATAATGTGAAGGCCTTTCCATTTGAGGCAGAGGTTGAGGAGAGAGGAAGACTATTGCCCTAGAGAAGGGAAGGAGGTGAGATCACGTAGCTCAGCACTGTTTGAAGGAGAATGCTGTCTCCTAAAGGGGGGGAGAGAAGAGGGAAAGGCAGAGGACACGGTGAATTCAGGTTAGATATTTTACTTCTTAGTCTGAAGTGTCACTTTCCACTGAGGGTCACTGAGAGAGGGACTCCAGGAGACTTACTGGTCGTGATGAGCCAGAGTCTACCAGGGACTGTCTAGGACAGCAGTAAGGTCCTACCGTTTTCCTGATGAACACAGCCAAGTTTGTGCTTTAGACCATGGAATGTGTGAGGTGTTTACTCATTTGTACAGGGAGTTTGGAGAAAAATATTAAAGACTTCATGTATTTATCTGCTCTAATTCAAAAGGGAAGATTGAGAAAGAGCAGAAGTTATTAAAATTATGAATCCAGCTTACTATGTCCCGCAATCAGGTAACTGTTCCTACAGATAGTCTGGTAAGGTCTTCCTTGTTAGAGAAGCACACTATTGTACTGGAAGAGTCACTTAAGGCAGCAGGGAGTTTGGCATCTGAATCGATGGGCTAGCTCATTTGTATGATAGCTGCCCTTACACTTTAGATTCATGCATGTTTGGTAAAATATCTACCATTATCAGGAAGCAAAATTCGCTTGAGCTTCAGATTTTATTTTAATGCTATGAAGTAGGAACTGTGGTGATAGATTGTGTATCAAATAAAGCTTGCCTGAAGATCAGAGGGCAGAGCCAGTCACAGAGTTAGTCATGAAGTCAGGGAGTGTTGACACCCGTCTTTAATCCTGGCACTAAGAAGTTGGAAGCAGAAAGTGAAATAGATGACAGAGAAAGAGCTATGAGGCTGAAGGAGACACAGGTCAGCCCTTCTCTTTCAGCTGAGGACTCAGACACATTCAGTCTGAGGATTCAGGAAGACAGGATCTACCCCTTTGTGCCTGAGGATTCAGTAGTCATGAGAAGTGGCTGTGACTTATTCCAATGTCTCTCTGATCTTTCAGCTTTTCCCAATGTCTGCTCAGGGTTTTTAATCATAGCACCAACTAGGATTTGTGCAATGAAGAACCATGTCTAGAAGTTCTCTGCAATTCATGACCTCATTCCACAGAGTGTTCTCATACGAAGGAAACTCACCTCAGTTGATTGCACTGACTTTTATGTTCTTTGCTCTCACTGCTACAAGAAATATGCTTTCCACGGTGGCTCAAATTCATGATGCATTCTGTGATAATAAATGCGTCAAAACAGACAAAGGGTAATGCTACACACAGGAAACTAGTCACAATCAAAAGTGTAAGAATTAAATGCAGAGTCCATTTATTAGTGCTAAGGATTAAACACAGGGCACTTGTCAGCGAAGCTCTTACCACTAATAGGCTCTCCATGCCACCAAACCTTGAAAGTCCCACTATCTACACATATTGGGTTATGTTTACTAAATTATTATGGTCATCAAATTAAAACAATTAACAGTTGAGGTCCCTAAAAGTCAAAAATTAAATGAAAAGCCAAGCAAATACATTTGTATTAAAATAAAAGTTGTATATAAACAATCGATCCTTATGTCAATAATTGCAGAGAGAATATAAATGGAATGGGGAAGAATAGACATAAATTGCCTAGTGTAGAAAATTGGCCAAGGGATATAAATAGAAATCCAAGATGTAAACAACATGGGAAAATTTCATCACTGAAAATTTCTCAACGTGGTTAAGAGTATTTATTGATTTAAGCATTCTGATTATAATATATATTCATAAGCACAGAATCATTTTAGAGGCACCCATGATCTGCTGGCACAACTGGTCATTTGCGATGGGTTACTGTTGAGTTATGGGCATCTGGGCATCTGGACAGCATGGCGGCACACAAGGTAGGTAACTGTTGAGTGTTTAGCTCTCCCTGACAGCATGTCTTCATCCTTTGTGGGAGGGATGGTGCCCTGAGCACCCTCTTCCGGGTTAGGGCACCTTGGCATCTGATATTAAGGAGGGCAGGATCACTAGGTACAACGATGAAGGTGTTCTGGTGAGTTTGTTTTATTGAGTTGGTCTCACTGGCCGGACAGATTGATAAATTATGCTATGGAAATGTCCTCCACTCTGGTAAGGCTACTTTCTGTAACGAGACAATAGAAGAACTTTAATGTGGTAGGAATTAAGTTTGATTTTGCCCATTGGTTTTTAGCAATTATGAAGGCACAGAAAATATGTGTGATCTTGAAATACTTTATCTTGTAGGACATAATATTGAGAATAATCCAGTGCAGTAACAGATTAAGCTTCAGACATTTCTGACGAAAGAAACAAGATAACAGTGAGTTATTCAGAAAGTCAGAAGATTTCTCATGTTTTTATTTCTTAGAGAACCTATTGCTTTTTAATATATATTTTCAATGAGATACTTGCTTTATGTTTTGAGAGCGAGTTTCACTGTACAGTTCCATCAGCCTGCAGCCAACTCTGTACACCAAGCTGCCTTAAACCCTAGATGTCCACCTGCCTAGGAAATTTGCTTCAAAAGTCCTTAACTTATTGACCAGTCATCAACTTCATATTTAACCTAGAAATTGTTGTGGTCTTTAAATACACAGTTTCCGTAGTAACCAAAAGCTGTTCATGTCTGTCTATTTGTTGGTGGAAGAATACTTCCATTGAGCACAAGCCAAAGAATCCGTGGCTGGACAGTGAATGCTGCACGTTCTGTCTGTCTATTCTTTACATGTCATTTTCATGAGGCCTGAAAAGGACTCATGGCTGTTTGGCTGGTTGTAGCCTCAAAGCTCAGGTCCTGTGACCAGGAGCTGAGGGCTTAGCATTTTCACAGCTGTCATTTAAAGGAGATCCCATCACCCTTGCTAGTGTGTGGTTCAGAGATTTTATTTGTCATATATTGCGAAGTTAGATACGATCGTTTTATCCCATTTTCCAGCTCAGGTTCTTCCTTCAAGTCCATAGCTTGTGTGCATCCAGACGTCTGAACAGGTGTTTCTAGAACAGGCTGTATTCCCTGATAAGATTTCCTCACAGCTAAGTTATCACTGAACTGTATTCTTGATTGTGCTGCTAGGTATGGAGAGGTCATCAGAAGAATTTTATTTTTGTAAATTTATTTGGGGTTTCTCAAGACCTGGTTTTTCTGTGTAGCCCTGGCTTTCCTTTGTAGACTCAGCTGCCCTCAAACTCACAGAAATCCACCTGCTTCTGCCTCATGGGTGCTGGGATTAAAGGGGTGCTCACCACCTCCTCAATCAGAAGGATTTCACAGTAGAACTACTTTCTTATTCTGATGACAACTATATAATAGTCTTTTTTCTGTAATATTATTATTATTTCCTCCTGGATCATTAGCAGTTGGATAATCAGTACAGTCAGATATTGAATTAATTTCTTAAGTGAAACATTCATGGAATTTTATTAAAATTGAAAAAATTATGCTGTACTTTAAAGAACAGTAGTCACAGAATCGAAGTCTAGGGCTAACCTTGCCTTTGATGACTGTAAGCAATCCATAAACGCCCACTTCAAGTTAGAGAAAACAGAAGCTGGGAGACCTTCAGTGGGTAAAATGTTTCCTGCACAAGCATGAGGCCTTACATTTGGATCCCTATGCAAATGTGAGGACCGCAGTGCAGAGCTGCATTACCGGCACTGGGGAGACAGGGACTCAAGAATCTCTAGAGGTCAATGTCCAGGTGACCTGGTCAACTCAGGGTGCTCCAGGCTAAGTGAGAAAGACTGTCTCATAAAATAAAGTGGGGAGACACTGACGAAGACACCCAACATTCTGGTCAATGTTTGTGTATACGCACACATCTACATGAACACATACATATACCACAAACACATATATACATGCATATCTACACATTAAAAACCCAAAATAATTAGAGAAAATAAATCCTTCCGAGGCTATTATGAGCTCAGATGGAAATTGTGAATGTGCATTAGAAATCTGAAATACCAAATAAACACAAGGCTACATTCCTTAAGCTTCACCTACAGAATCCAATAACAATAAAAATCATATTTATTTAATGCTGCATTCTTAACAATTTTTATGGTTTTTGATTTAAGAGCATCTGAAATTGGTCTACTTTCCTGTTTCCCAGAACCACCTAGGAGCTCTTGAAGCCTCGTTGGTTCACGACAGACAGACAGTCAGACAGACAAACAGACAGGCAGACAGGGGTTTCAATGAATCTAGGCTTTTCCTAAATGTTCTATTAAAAAAGTGAATCCCTAAAAGATATTAATTATCAGCTGAATGAATAGAAAAGCCACCCAATAAATGCTCATTATTTCCAATTTCCTACGACAATCTCACGTGGTTTGCTTATTATTGCTTATCATTGGCACCGTTGAAGGTTATGCCCACTCACCTGGAAGAAAGATTTATTTGTTCTGGCCCTTGGAGTTGTGCTCATCAGTTTTTTATGCATATACGTGTATATATACACACACACATATGAATATAATAACAGTTAATGAAAAACAAGGGCATGAATTTGAAAGAGCCAAGAAGGATACATGGAAATTTTGGAGGGAACAAAGGAAAGAGGGAAATTTGTGATTATGTCATAATCTCTCAAATAAAGAGAACAATTACAAAATGAAATTCATCAGAGTGACTTCAGAAGGTTTATCTCCACTTGTTTGTTTTCCTAAAGACAACACATAAATGTCAGTCCTTCAAGTTTGAGAAACATTAAGAAAGATTTTAATCCTGGAACATCTCATAATGCTAACACCGAAATCAGACTTCAACTTTTGGTGACTGTGTGTGACAGAGTCACCACAATTTGTCATCAGGAGGGCAACTGGAGATTCTTAATCTCAGCTTCTGCGATACTTGGGTGAATATTCTTTGGAAGCTGGCCCTAGTTCTGTACTACTGTTCTCTGCTGGATACTATATTGTTTCTAGTCACCCAAAGACAGCAGGCTTTTCCTTTGCGCATTACAAGTAATCAGCCTTTCAACTCCTAATTGTAAGAAATGAAAATTTCTTTTTTAGAGAATTTAAATTACAGAAAGTTACCCAGATTTACCAAGATTCTGATAGAAATACCATACGTACCTTGGGGCTTTGCCAAGTGGATTTGTTTAAAGGTTACCATGGAACAGCACTCAGTGAAGGCTCTGACACAGTTTGGTCCTATTTTCACACGGGAAGCTCGTTGCTCACAGGATTCAAATGCATTATGTCTGGCTCCATCATAACAGCACTTCTTTATCACTGGATGTTTGTATGAAGAAGCTGAAATGATGTTAACACACATGTCCTTATTACCAAGAGCCATGACACCTTAGGCGTAGGGATCTCCAGCATTATTTTCTCTCCCAACAAAGTACTCAATTATCAGGTGTATTTTGGGGTAAACAAACATTTTAGATAGCTCTAGGCATACAAATAATAAAGAACTATTATCCTAAGGTTAAGAATATGGCCAATAAAATCCTGAGTTTACTAGACAGAACATTTTCAGGGGTGAGCTACACCTCCATGTGTATCCTTTTCCAAACCTGCTGAATTTAACTAGGGAAACCCCATGTCTTATGTTCACTGGTGTTTGAGTGCTATAATCGTAGTGGTTTACAGCTTGTGGACTACCTTGTTCTGTTATTTTCTGTCTCAGGTCGTTCGTTGCCCAGGGAATGAAACCTTGTGAAAGAGAGAATAGAATAGGGAAAGTGTTACGTGTATTAGTTTTTATATAACTTAAAGAAGACCCCATCACTGCAATGTCACCCTTAATACTCAGGTCAACTTAGAGTTCATCATCAGTGAGGTAAGTACTTGACTCCTCACTACTTGTGTACTTTTCCTAAACTCATAATTCTATAAAGATCCTCCATAAGCCAGGATCCCCAGGGGACTGCACCATGTCTTCCTCTGGACTAAGAGGCAAGCTGACCCCGGACTCCCGAACAGTCACCTGAGCATCAGAGTACCTTGACTTTGGAGTTGGTGTTGCACATTGCTGATTGGCATGACAGTTACTTTGTAAGCTTTATCTGTGAGCAAGAGAAGGAGATGGGAGCAAAGGCATCAAATCTTTCTAACACAGTCCAGTGATAGTATTCTATTCTGCATCCCTGCAGCCCTCTAACAACTTCCAACATCACTGATTCCCCCCCCCCCATACCCAGCAGGACTTCCTATGGCCTTGGCCCTGGGCCTCTTCTTCACCTGGGAGGGGTTTGCATCAGCTACATTCCTGCAAAGAATTACCTGGGAAAACTACCATTTATAAATAAGCTTGGATGGAAGTTTACCGTGTTCTTTAATGTCAAAGTGTGCTGTTCCATTCCTTGAAGCATCTTCTCTATATTTAGCGTTAATCGTCCATCTACCGTATCTGTGGAAGCCAGATGTTTGGAATCATAGATAGAGCCAAATAGTTTTAACTTACCAAGAGGAAATCTAGTCATTTCTATTTTGAGAAGGTAAGAATATATGTATATGAGTGTACACACACACTCAAAACCTAAGTAAAGTTTGGAGAAAAGATTTTTAATCAACAAAGACATAGAGGAGCATTTAAACAATAAAAGAAATTGTTGAACATTATTTTTCCATATTGTATTATTTTCCTATATATTTTACTTTAATACAGTAATTTTGCTTAGAGAAAACTGATAGTAATTTGAGGATTTAAGTAATCCAGGAATATACAAGTTGAAGTCATAATATAATAAAAAATAAAATGTCCCTATTAAGACATGATGCCAGTGAAGAAATTCACATCTCATCTAAGCAAAATTGTATTTGGAAATGAAGCAGAATTTGTTCAAAGAGCAAATGAATCTGTTCAACAGCTTTATTCAAAACTATGTAATGAATCTGGGCAGTGCTGCCACATACTTTAATCCCAGCACTTGGGAGGCAGAGGCAGGGTGGTCTCTGAGTTCAGGGTCAGCCTGTCTAAGGAGTGAGGACAGCGGGGGCTACAGAGTAAACCCTGTTACCAAAAACCAAAAACAAACTAGCCAAAAAAAAAAAAGAAAGAAAGAAAGAAAGAAAAACACGGGAGACCCACAGCTTTACAGCGAACAGTCCACCACAGTTCAGATTTTCACACATGTTTCCTGGCAGGTTTGGTTCAGATAAGTTACTGCATCTCATTTGGGAAATGAGAAAAACAGAATCTACCATGCAGATAAGTGGTGTGATCGATGGAGGTGACCATCACGGTTACCATGACTAGGATTTAACAAGTACCTATGACGCTGAAGAGCTGAGATGTACTAACTATAGACAGAGGCTTTGCCTGTAAAGAGTTCAGAGTCTAGTATCGGGGATGAAGTGAATAAATAAATAATGAATGGGAGATAAAACGAAAATACCCAAGATGTGGAAGTAGAGGGTACAGTGGATACTAGGTCCTGTCCAGGGATGGTTCTGTGAAAAGAATCGTTTCCACATCTCAAAGAAAAGAACTATAAAGGAGAATGTGTTCTGTGCAGGACAACAGATGCCAAGCTGCTAAGTGGGAGAGGGTAGTCATGATGGATTCCAGTGATCTACCATGGTGAAGCCTGCACCAGATGAGGTCTGGGAAAGAAGAATCACAATAATATAAGGAACTCAATTCTGCACTAAGGAGGCTAGGGCATTTTAAGAAATCATTTTATGTTAATTCATCCAGATTATTTTAACCTCCCAACTTCAGCCTACATTTTGGGGGAAAATGTTCTGGAAATGAGCTAAATACTAAAGCCCCTGGAGAGGGCAGAGGAGAAATGTCTAGAGTGTGGTGCCACTGTAACTGTATGTGGTGGCTGTTACAGCTGCCCTGTCTTAGGCATCCTGCTCTGTATTGGCTGAGTGCAGGGATTGTGGATGCTTGATCTCCATTTGGCAGCTTGCTCTCTCACTGAGATTTACACACCCCAGGGGTGACAAGAATAGTATATTCCATCCACTATCAACTTCTATAGGAAGACTGTTTTAAATCCTCGCATATGAGGCCAAATAGAACAAATTTCCTACACACACACACACACACACACATCGCACCATACACAACACAGTACACACAACACACCACACACATACACATGTGTACACACACACACACACACATACACACACCCCACAGGTTTTGATTAAACCGAATCTCTGCCCCTGCTAGGCTCAAGTGCTCTTCCAATAGGCTATAACTCAAACCTCCACTCCCCATAGAGGGAAACTCTGTTAGCCTGAAAAAGCAAAAAGAAATACTTAGTGATTTTTTTTTATCTTTCTCTTCTAAATGGATTGTTCTCTCTACAAAAAGAATAGTGGGAAATTTTGGGATCTGTGTGTGTGTGTGTGTGTGTGTGTGTGTGTGTGTGTGTGTGTGTGTGTGTGTATTCACGTTCATTTATTGAAACAGGGTTTGCTATCTACTGAAGCTGCCTGACAATGTCTAGCTTTAAGTGATCCCCCTTCTTCCCTGTCCTGGAGACTTGGACACTTGGCATGTTGGGCAGTGCTCCAGTGTCTGGGATTCCTTTCTGCTTGTCTGAGAAGTGGACCTAAGTTGTCCTGCTCTTTAGAAGGCTTCACACATGTGCAGGTGTGCTGTCCTCTGCTGCCAGCAGTGGCTCCTCCTAACCCGCCTCACAGACAAACAGTCCAGGTGTGCTTTGCAGAAAATAACAAACTAACAAACATTGTACATACTTAGGATTAGAAGGAATCTTGAAGTCAGGAAAAGAGACAATTCCAGTGTCATTGCTTCCTGGCAGTGTGTCAACTTCTGATCCCTCAGGGTCCTTTAGGGAAACAACAAAACCAAGAAAATCAACCCATCTTAGTTTGGCTCTTGTCATTACAGAAGAATACCGGGAAGGAGGCAGTTCTAAAGACTAGATCTAATTTGGGCCCCAGTTCTGGCGGCTGGGGTGGAGAGATGGCACTGTATGGAGAGGGGGCTGCCCTGCTTCAAGGCTGGATGGAGAAGCAGAACAGCATGCACACACTCGGGAAGAGATTGTTCTTGTGACAAGTCACCTCAGAAAGGGTTCTCCTGTGGGAACAACCCAGCTCAGGCCACACATCTGGGAGGAGCTAAAAATACTTACTATGAGAGTTAAGATGGTTTCTCTTGTAACTGGCTTCAAGTCCTCATCCACCGAGTAGACACTGACTTTTACTTCAGGAATAAGAGATATCGTCACAAACCTTGTTAAACAATGACTGTAATATTTTTGAAACAAACTCCTTCAAGGTGAAAACTATTTAAAATATATTGGGTGACAATTCAAATATTAATAAAATAATATATCTTAAATGATCTTGAATGAGACACATCTTATTGAAAAATTGTATATGACCCAAGATCAAAACACATATTTAAAAGAAAGTTGTTGGTAAACACATATGTTACTGAAGGTTCTTTCATTTTGAAGCAAATCCTAAAGAACAAGCTTTAAAGGCAAATCAATTTTTAGTGCCAAAATTGTAGTTGTAATTATATCATCTGTATTTTTGACAAATTCTCTAGCACAGCAGGTAAAGTAATCACTGTTTATGTCATCTGCTTAGCAGTTACTTTTTAAATTAAAAATGAAGATGCTATATGAGAGTGAAAAGGTGTTAGGATTTGAATTTCTTTTGAGTAAAAAGTAGAAAGCAGTCGCCACTGGATCTCAGATGTGAAAAGTTCCACATATTTATGCCAATTCTCCCCTGAAAGAAGCATCAGATACTCTACCGAGCTGCTGTGGTGTGTACACAGGTTTGTCAGTATGGACAAAGAGAGAGTCGCTGCCATAGATGACAGGCACTTTTTCTGATTTTGAAAAATGCTTTGACACGACTTCCACATACACATGTGAAAATAAGTTTTGTCCTTCAGACAGCTGATTGGCCCGAATCTGTCAAACAAGAAACCAACACCAGAGTGGGTAAGTGTGATTTTAAAGTCTCAGAAAAATCTTTAAGTATTTCTTTGTGATTTTTTAGGCTAACAGAGTATCCGTCTCTGGGATAAAGCAGACCTTGCCTTGAAAATAAATAAATGAATGAATGAATGAACAAATAAATAAATAAATAAATAAATAACAGGGTAATCTTATGAAGACTAAAATTGAGTTTGTGTATTGCATCATTTTAGAAGAGGTCCACAGGTCTGGAGAGATGGTTCATCAGACAAGAGCACTGGCAGATCTTCCAGAAGACAAAGGTTCAGGTCCCAACACCCACATGGCAGGTCACACGGTCCCTGACTCCTGTTCCAGGGGATCCCAGGCCTTCTTCTGTCCTCTGTGGATGTTGCACACAATGGTACCCAAACATACATGCAGGCAAAATACTGAGACATGCGGAGTCTTAAACAAACAACAATGTGCAAATTTTAGTGGTGCATGCCTTTAATCCAAGCATTTGAGAAGCAGTTGAAAGCAGATCTCTGTGAGTTCAAGGCCAGCTCATCTACATGGCTAAGTACAGACCAGCCAAGCTATTAGAACATTGTTAAAGGCAGAGATTACTATATTGTAAACCAAATCATCTTTTGGAGTCAGACCCACAGTTCTGGCAATGACACTCTATCTAATCAGGTGGCAGCATCCTCACCCTGTCTAGGTTGTTCCTTTCCAGGCCGTGTCTCAAGAACAAATATTAATAGTCATTATGATTATAGTTATAGTACTGTAGAGCATGACAGAAGCTGAGGCAGAAGGATATTTTTTCAAGTTTATCCAGGGCTACATGGTGAGTGCCTGTCTCATACACATAATCAATCAACAAAACTACCTATAACTGCTGTAGGAGCAAAAATGATAAATTAGTTTTGCCAAAATTCTCTCATAGTCTCATATCATAATAAAATTTTATCATTAAGCAGTTGAAAATCGTTTCAAGCCATGTTCTCCCAATTTCAGACGTATTTAACAGAACTACTATTATAAAAATTGGTGAGAAACCTTTACTTTATTGGCTTTTGGAGGAATTGTTTTCTCCATCTCTCTGTACAATATCCTGTCCCATAGCCTGGACATTTACATTACATCATACGCTTCTGCACACACAGCATAGATACACGGATGCCTGCTTGTGTGTGTGATTACAATCATCAGCTTTATAGTCCATGATAAGGGGATTGAATAAAGTAACATAAGTAATGAAAGGAAATTGGATTTCTATGGAAACTTAGGGTTTGGAAACATGGGTGTAAAGTTAATCACTGAAGTCAACTGCTATGCGATTGTCACAGCACTTTGAAAACAGTAAAAACCTGTGGATTTCTGCACTGAGGCGCATTGTGAAGTCTTTGATTTCTTCCTCTACTTTAAAGTAAGCTATAGCGTCCATCAGGCCTGCTAGCTCCACGTTCTTGTGGGACTCATGACTGTGGGAGTGGGGGTGTCTCCCTCCTTTGCATGCTCTTGGGACCCTTCTCCTCCTACTGGGTCACCTCGCCCAGCCTTGATATGAGGGTTTGTGTCTAGGCTTTTCCAATCCTGCTATGCCATGTTTGGTGCAGATTCCTGGGAGGCCTGCTCTTTTCTGAGGAGAGACGGAGGAGGAGCAGATCTGGGAGAGAGGGGAGATGCAGTCGGGATGTATTGAAAACAAAAACAATAACTAACTATGAAAGAGGACTCATTAATTGTACAAAATACAACTAAAAAGATTTGAATATAAACTCTAGGACAGGAGTGTGACAAAACATTTAATCATCACAAGGATCCTTTATAGTGTTAACATCAATTAAGTATATGTGTGTCAGTGTTCATGATTGCTCCCTGCTCCTCAGCACCCTCTGCTGACCAACACTGTTTGCTTGGTGGGATTTCCTGTGAGGCAGGATATGGGCTGTTATTATGCTGTTCAAACACACAACTACTCTAGCGTTCACAATATGGCTAGTGCCAGTGAGGAATTCAAGTTGTATCAGTGTAAAGGCAAGGTGGCTGGTGGCTACTATGCCTCAAAATAGAGTGGCCAGAAAGAGTAGAGTTTTGGGGAAATAAGCTTTAAATATTCATAACCCTAGTAATTGGGAGACTTTTTCTCACAGAGATTAGAACATTATTCTCAAGAGCGTTAATAAAACAATTCCTATGTTGGCTAGAGTTTATCCCAAGCAATGTGTCTCTAATGCAATGAATAGAGTATATTACCATTACTTTTAAAGAATAAACATATGGAAGATTCACAGCTTTGACAATTTGTTGTTTAAAATGGCATGAAAGTAACTTAGAACGTGAAACGTAAATAAATGTTTTAAATATGTATTATCTACTTTAACTAAGCAGAAATAATAATTTATGGTTTTTAGATATTAAGAAACAGAAACAGCGATTGGGTCATGCCTTATCTTCCTAGGACCTGAGCAGGACCAGCACTTTTTCCAGCCCAATATCCTGTACCTCACAATAACCATGACTACAGTTTCCAGAAATTCTGTGTGGCCCTTCTAGCATCTGAGGGCCTATGCCTACTTGCTGCACATAATGCACAGAAGCAAACACAGAATTATGTTTCATAATTTAAAGCTTTTAACAATGAAAATAAAAAACTTAAAAATATTAGAAAACCCATAGAATTCTAGCTTTAGGCCGTTTGTAACATGTTCATTTTTTCTTTTCCTTATACATTTCTCACTGTCGAGAAACATCTGTTTCTAAGGAACCACAAGCCATGCCCCTTCATACTTATTTAGTATTTTTAATTATTTTTTAAATTTATTCTACATTTCAACAACAGTTACCCTCACCTCTCTCCTCCAGCTCTCTACAACCCACTGCCCATCTACCCTCATCCACCCTGCCTTTCAGAAAGGCACAGGCCTCCCATGGGAGTCAACCAAGCAGGGCCACCTCCAGTTCCAGGGGACCTGACACTCTCTGACCTTTGACACCTAAGCATACAGGCATGTAAGCTCACACAGGCACATGCACTTAATAAGGAATAAATATTTTAAAAAGGAACTTTGCTAAACTCATATTGTTATCAGTTAGTGATAATCATCTCATAGTTACACAATGGTAAACTGATACAAGTGATTAGAGCTGATATCAATATTCAAAATCATATATATTTTGCAAATGTATTCTGAACATTCATTTTTTTAAAAAAGACACATACGTACTGTTAAGACTGTAGAGTTTTGGAATTTATTTTCTGGTGATAAATAAACTGAGTCTGAAGAGTAATGGAGGTTTTCATCAGGATAGCTTTTCACAGAGATGGTTGCATCAAAGGCGTCCGTGTGGCCATGGGCCTGGACTGTGATGTTTTCTGACACTCCAATGCGGAAGAAGGCTGGTACTGAGATGACCCACCTGCTCAAAAGGAACACACAGAACCTTGCTGACCCATGGACTTCTGCTTCACCTTCATCTAGTGTAGGCATAGTTTCTAATAATTATGCTTAGAAGCTATACTTTAATTTTTTTATCCCAGGACAGATTCAGCATAGTTTCCAAGTTGAAATAACTTGAAATTAAGTGCTGAAAACCAGAGCCTGGGATTTGGTTCCAGTTAAAAAGGTAATGGTGGGTCTCTGGTTTACTTTACCTGCAGAGGACTAAAGAAGGCCATAACGACATCAGAATTTTAGATGCTGATGTAAAAATAAAAACACAAACAACAAGGTTGACTAGAACATGTCAGTGGGGTTGTTTCTCCACAGAATGAAAATGTCAGTTAGCCATTGAATGCCAGCTCTTTCTTCTGGTGGCTGAGTGAGGTAAAGTCACAGCCTTTTGTCACCTTCTCCTGTGGTTTGCAGATAAGAGCATGTCTATAGAGCACCAGAATGCCACCACTACTCAAGAAATAATGACTCACTGAAGGAGTTCAAAGAAAGGGATCTTAGAAATGTGTTATATCTGTGGGAAAGAGAAATCCTCCATGCAAACGAGCCAGAAGAATATCTCCATGCTAAGGAGAGAGTCCAGCTTGGGCTAATCTGCAGTGGCAGGATTGGCTTGTCAGACAATCCCAAGCCCTGAGAGGAATGAGCTCCTTCATTCCCACAGCAAGTCAGGGATGTCCCTGGTCCTATGATTGTTCCTGTGTTCCATGTGCTCAGGGCCACATGGTCTGGACTTTATACTCAGAGCGCTCCAGTTTCTCTGTTTGTAATGAGTGTCAAGGTTCCAGGACTGTAGTCATAGACTCTTGGTTTTGTTCTGGATGGAACTTATATAAAACCGGAATGGAAGGAAAGCTTCAGAATACTCTGTTTGTTAAGTTGGTTGGTTGGTTTTTTTTTTTTTTCCAGACAAGGCTTCTCTAAGTAGTTGAAAAGGCTGTGTCTTGCTTCTGTCTCCTGAGGGTTGGGACTAAAAGGAGTGCACCAAATGCATGGTTTCATCATTATTTTGTTAAGTGGAAACTAACATATATAACAATATTAATACATCACAATATCATGTGATATATATAGAAGTCAACTGGTGTATATATATATATATATATATATATATATATATATATATTATACATACACACACATATATACATATATGTATATATAACATTTTTCCAGGCAGGGTTTCTCTGTATATTCCTGGAGTATCCTAAATGATTCTGTAGTCCAGGCTGGTCTTGAACTCCGAGATCTACCTGCCTCTGCCTCCCAAGTGCTGGGATCAAAGTCATGTGACATTGCTAATAGATAGGGGTATGCACAACACCTAGTATGAGAATTATTACAGGTACCCGCCAATATTATACTATTTTAAGCTATATTTTTATATTTTAAGTTGTGTCATAAGGTTAAAGTATGAGTTTCACCAATCAGCAAAACTTTTGTACTGAATTACTGAATCAACCAAAGAGATTAGCTACTGTGCTGCAGATGGCATACTTCCTCATGTCCCCAGAGACAGGGAATGCTCTTATTGTATGGGCCGGTGCAGTAGAGCAGAAAGAGTTTGGAATGCCCCTGAACAAAAACCATGAGGGTCTAGGCTCTGGTGTTTAATCTTGATTTTCCTGAGCTTCAATTGCTTGTTTGTCAAAAAGGAGTAAATAATGTGGCTAAGGTGGCGAGGGGACAGCAGCCTTGCAATAACATCTCAGGGCAAACGTGTGGAAAGCTACAGCATTAGTTCACGATCCTTTACACTACAGATACATTTCTGACAGAGTCTGGGAGGAACTGAAGTGTGCAACAGGAGACTCCAGTATAAACCCTTCTCCCTAACAGTGTGACCTTTGGCTAGTTCCTGGCCAAAGCTCCACTGTACATAGGCAAGAGAAGCACCACTAAATGACAAGTACAAATAGGTAGTAAATGCCAAGAGAACGGATACTCCTGGATTTACTTTGCACTTTCTTCTGACTAGGAAATAATCATCTCCGTCATTTTACAGGCAGCAATCCTGGATAAACAATAGTGTTGTTAGCCACTCACCAGTGAAGACAGGGTCCAGTGCTCTCTCATGGGAACCTGACCATCCATTTATTGTTTCAGGAGGGAACAATTATTGGAGAATCAACACAACCCTGAGACTCCTCTTCACTCACCCCAACTCCGAAGCCCAGTAATATGAAGATGGCTTGTTTTACTTACGTTTGTTCCTGTCCCCAGGTTTTGCCCAGAAAAATTAAAAAGCAAAGCGTTCCCCAAAGGCCCATGGCTGGAGTGGCAAAATCTCAGGGACTAAACCTTCTTGTAGCTTCTTTTCTTTGATGTAAGCCGATTTTGAAGGATTTGGGCAAATTAGATCTCTGGTTAATGATTAATGTCAGAGAAAAAGATCTCTTTAAAAAAAAAAAAAAAAGCTAATAACAGAAAGAGCACAAGAGGGTGTTTCAGTGAACATAAAATATGTTTTAACATCCTGTCATGTTCAGTAATAAAGACGGGGGTATTTAACATTACCGTAGAACTGAGGACTTACTCTTATGAATCCAAGTTAAAGGGTCCTAATGTGGGTGCATGACACTGGGCAGGAAGGCTGAGTGATGGAGACAGGACTTGCTTTGCCCTGGATTTCTTCTCCCAACCAGTTCCTTTCACCACCTTCAAACTTGAACCTGACAGGTTCCTTTTGTTCCTGAGATTGACAGAAGACTTGCCTGGATTTCATGTTAAAAGGATGGTTTTAGAATGAGTTTGGCCGGGTCTCTATGAGTTATTGGTCTCTAGAACAAGTTCCAGGACAGCCCTGACTGTACAGAGAAGCTGTGAATCAGAAAACCCAGTAATAGGTAGATAGATAGATAGATAGATAGATAGATAGATAGATAGATAGATAGATAAATAGATAGAAGATAGATAGATGATAGATAGATGATAGATAAATTGTTACAGATAATAGATAGATGATAGATAATACATGATAGATGGATAATAGATACATAATAAATCGGTAAATAGAACAAGTCTGACCTAAAGAGGTGACAGTAGCATCCTAGGTACTGGGTATAGTCAAGGGTCACCATGGTCTGCATAGATGGTCCAAGGACTAGATCCCTGGTCCAACCCAGTCTAGAGAAGAAACTGGGCATGAGATGGAAAAATGTTGTGACTACCTGAAAACCCAGAAGAGATGCTCATGTGATTCCACACTTGGTGCTTAAGAAGTGGTGTGTGCCTATAATCCAAGTGTCACTCTTCCAAAATTTGCATACAATCAGTCACAGAATATTTTATTTAAACATTCATAATCTTTAGTGAGGATTTCAATAGTTTATTACAAGAGCTCAATATGATCAGAGATGAATAGCATTTCCTGTGACAGTTGACTTCCTTCTGTTTTAATGCAATATTTAGTTTTTGGAGACAGGGCCTCTACAACTCCTGAAACTCACTGTAGACAAGGCTGGCCTTGAGCTCACAGAGATCCACCTTCCTCTACCTCCTGAGTGCTGGGATTAGAAGCACGTGCAGCTTCACCTCACAAAAGTTGATTTTTCTAGCTCATTTATCGACAAGTTAAATTAACCAAAAGATCATTTTTAGAATTTTAATTAAATTTATTTTGTATTTTATGTTCATTATAAATTTTATTTACATGTTCCTTTTGTTAGTGTTCATGTGTACATTAGGATATTATGTGTATTTCAAGGTAACAAAAGACATGTCTGGGAACTGGGCATGTATTTCTGTTGGTAGAGGGCCTGCTTAGCATGCTCAAACCCTGAGTTTAGTCCCTGCCGCTCATGAGTCACAGGTGTGGTGGGGCTCACCTGTACTCACAACACTCAGAAGGTGGGGAAGGGAGAATGATCAGAAATTATAGGTCATCTTCAGCCATTAGTGAGTTTGCGACCAGCCTGGGCAACATGAGACCCTGGTGTGTGATAGTAATAATGATAATGTTGTTGATGATGAGGAAGAGATGTCTAAACACAGTCCTATAAGTCAGATTTTTTCAGTTCACACTGCAATGACATCCTTTACTTTAAATTAGTATAGTTCTATTTAGCAGGACTTTAATATTTAATTTATTCGAGAAAAAGGAATAAAAAGTTATACGCTATTTCCCTAACAGTATTTCTGTTATATATATAATTGAAAGGAGAAATATCTTCCACTATTATTCAACTATCTAGCTCGTTTATTTCTAAAGAAAACCTGTAAAATGATTAAGCCAGGTTGCAAAAGTTGGGCCGAGTTAAAGCAAACAGTATTTCTGTGTCATTTTCGGGAAAGAAACCCTGAGGGACTAAAAGGCCACTGAGTTGGCATGTGCAATTGCTATATTTTAAGGGCAACAAAACGTGTGCTTTGTGAGGTGTAAGGGCAAATATTAGGAAGTGCTATTTCTAACCCATCTTGTAGAGAGTGTTTAAAGAGCGACAGTTCTCAAGAAATCAGTCTCAACTCTATAAGCGAAACTGTTGAAATGTAGCCAACTTCTAATGTGTTTTTCCAATGGTGGGATTTCTTCATCCTTTGAGAGGTGGCCTTTGCACCATTATTTGATGCTGTATGTGGAACAGGAGAGTGGGTGGTTCCCTCTTATTTGGTACAAATAACTCATTTATTTCTTTTTTTCTTTTCTCCTTTCTTTCTCTGAGACTTCTTCTTTTGTTGTAACTCTGAGTAGATGCTCAGGTCTTGCTAGAAAGGACAACAGCCATTAAACTTACCGCAACTGTCACCAGGGATCAGATGGCTCTGCCTAGTGTGCTGCCTGGTTTTTATGCCCACCTGACACATACTAGAATCCTTTCAGGAATGGGAACTAAAGTTGAGAGCCCCCCCCCTCTAGGTTGTCTGGTGGACAAGCCTGTGGGGATTGATGTGTCAGGGCCCAACTCCTTGTGTGCTGTGTCATGCCTGGGCAGGTGGTACTTTGAGCTACATAACAAAGCAGGATGAGCAAGCCATGGGGAGCTAGCCAGAAAGCAGCACCCTCCATTGCTCTGCATCAGCTCCTGCCTCCAGGTTCCTCCTCTGACTTCCCTCAGTGATGGACTGTGATGTGGAAGTGTGAGCTGAAACAAGCCCTTTCCTCCTCCAGTCGCTTTTGCCATTGTAACCTAAGCAAGACATATTGGTCCTCAGAGACTGTCATGATCAGGGTCTGTAGTCAGAAGTTTTCCTGTGTTCCATAGCTGCTTGGTCCCAAATAAACAGACAGAGGATTATAATAATCACACACTGTTTGGTCTATGGCCAAGGCTGTTACTAGCTAACTCATACATCTTAAATGAACCCATTTCTATTAACCTATATATTGCCACATGCCAGTAGCTAATCAATACTTTCACATCTTGTTTCTCCCTGAGGCTGTCATTATCTCCCTGACTCAGCCCTTCTTTTGTATCTCTGCTTGGATTTCCCACCTGGTCTAAACTGCCTTGCAATAGTCCAAAAGAATGTCTTCATTAACGAACGGCAATAAACCATATTCACAACATACAGAAAGATCAACCCTCAGCAGGATCCTTCTCCATTTTCTTGTACCCACACCCCTCATCTTCATTGCTTACTAAGTGGCTATGACATGATGGGGCTTCCAGTAGTCAGAAGTCTCTGGCCTGTCTTGGCCCCAAGTCCAGACTCAAAGTCCCGCAGCTCTGCAATCCCAAATAATCATACAGAAGCTCGTATTAATTACAAATTGTTTGCTTTATGGCTCAGTCCCACTACTCTCTAACTCTTACTCTCAATCTAACCCATGATCCTTTTCCATGTTTTTCCATGTGGCGTGGTACAGCAGTTTGAGTTTGTATCACAGTCTCTAAGTGTGGCTTTGGTGTCAGCTGCGAGGTCTCTGTGGAAGGAGTTGCCAAAGGTTTTCTGCATAAGGAAGTGAATGCATGTCCTTTTCTCAGTCTAACATTCTAACAGTCCTTCCTCTGCACCTGGCTTAAGGCTGTCTCCTCTTCCTCCTCCCAGAGTTCTGCTCATCAGGTAACCCTGCCAGTACTGCCTGCCTTCTGGCCAATGAGCATTTTATTAAACCAGTATGTACTGTGACAAATATTTAGAGTGTACAAAAGTATAGTCCCACAGCAGCTCCTGGAAGGTTTTTTTTTTTCAAGAGGTCACTCTTTACTTATGATTTCACTTTTATTTAGGAAAGAGAACTTCTTTATTTAGTAAAGAAAATTCGTCTAGAAATCAACTACTAACATGAAACACAGACTTTCTTCTCCCGAAAATAAAAGGAAAAAAGGTCCTATTGTCTGGTTTTCAAAGCCAAATAACTTGTAGGATGAACTATTAATGAGTTGCAAATTAGCCAAATCTCAGTATTTTGTGCATTATTATTAGCAGTTCAGCTCACCATGCTGCTGGTCTCTGGCACCTGCAGCCTAGCGAACACAGAAGAGCTAGCATGGCCCACTCCTGCCCACATAATTCATGTAGTCTGAGGGTAACCAGGGAAAAATGGCTGTCTCCTCTAAAGCTGAATCATTCTAAATGGAAACTTTACAATGACACAAGTTTTATTTAAGAATGGTGGGCTCCTACCAGGGCTTGTCCTTCTGTATGATTTTGGCCTCAAGTCCTGTCACATGACTCAACATATTTATACCCACAAAGACATGTCTTCAGAAATATGGGAAATACATGAATTTGCTCTACCAGCACCCATATCTCAACACACTCACAGTTTTCCTGAGTGCTTCCCCTCCATAACCGTGAACAAGGGACCTGGGAGTACAGACTATTTCTAGTTGGGAACCTTAAAGCAGATACCTCTTATTTTTCAGGTGCCTTGGTGTAGTTACTATGTGCATTTGGATTGTATTAAAATACATTTAGTTTAAGAATGTTCACCAAAGCCAAGTTTCATAGTGAAATTCTCCGTGAATAGAGAGTGGAGTCACCCCAGGTGAAGAAATGGGACAGCCCCGCTACCTGCCTATTCCCTCTCTACACCACAAGGTCCCATTGGGAAAGCTGAGGAGCTCTGGGATTGCTGACAAGGGTTTATAGTCATTGATGTAAACACTACACAATTTTCTTTGCAGTGGCAAGATTTTTTACCAGAATGGACATGAACTCTCATCCTCTGGAATCAATGAAGATAGACAATTGTTAGAGAAGAGACTCTGAGTGGAGCTGCCTGGATATTTGTCTGGAAATTCCAGGGATGCAGCTTTCTTGATTCTTCACCCACATTGAGGTGGATCTTTTGGTAATTTAGTTGCCCCAAATCACCCTATGCTTCCATAACCCTAATGATCTTTTAGGTCCACAAAAGAGACTTGATTGAAATTGTTTCTTTGGTCTGTCATAGATTCTCTTTACAGGTGAATAAATGTTTGTCTGTGACTCTACAAGAAGCCCCACAACAGTGATGAACATCTTTCCAAGTACTTGTTGGCATTTGTTCTTCTTTGTAAAGCTGCATCCAACATATTTCTCTTTATTTCTTTGGAGTGTCCATTTGGCATTTACTTTTCAGATTCTCTATATATTCTCATAACCTGCTGTGAATTTAAAGAATGGCAAAGACCTTCTCCCTTCTGTGTGCTACATCTTCTATATGGAGTTTACTTTCTTGTGCAACATTTTGGGGTACACATTTATGTGTATGATCCACGTAAGCATAGTTAATGTCTGTGTTTGTGTGATTATGTGGGTCACCTTCTCATGAACACACATCGGTAGGACAGAGTAGTGTGTTAGATACCTTCTATTGTGTTCTTCCCTTATTGCCTTGAGGCAGAGTCTCTTATTGAAGTGGAATTTTGCCATTTCCATGAGACTGGCTGGACAGTGCCATCTGCTATACACCCTATTGCTGGGATGACAGGCATGTACAACATGACTGGTTGTCTTAGTTAGGGTTTCTATTGCTGAGAAGAGACACCAGTGCTGTGGGATCAAATCTCGTACATTGGAAATATTTGTTCCTACTACTTGTTTAATAAAATGCTCATTGGCCAGATGGCAGACAGGAAGATTGGACAGGGCTACCAGACTAAGAAAGCTCTGGAAGATGGAAGAGTAGAGCAGACACAGAGGAAAGAAGAGAAAAATTCTCTGAGAAAAGGCACTAAGCCACCTGGAGAATCATGGGTTCCCTTGAGAATAGGAGTTATCAGGTAATATGTCTGAGACATAGGCCAATAGCATATAATAAAAATACAATTTTGTGTGATTATTTGGGACTGCTGGTCCAGATCTCGGGGCTCGGCCAGACCAAAAACTCTTACTACACACCATGACCACAGTAAAGGAAAATATGTAACTGTGGCTGAGGTCACAGTTCAGAGGTTTAGTCCAGTTTAGTTGTGGTAGGAATCATGGTGGCATCCAGGCCACCAGGGTGCAGGAGAGATGCACATCTGGATCCAGGCAGCAGGAGGAGGGAGTGAAATTGGGCCTGGCTTGAGCACACCCTAGTGGACACTTTCTCCAACAAGGCCACACCTTTTAATAGAGTCATTCTCTGTGGACCTGTGAAAACCATTCTCTCTCCAATGACCACACTGGCTTAAAAACAACAGCACCTACAAGAAACAGAACAGTCAAACAACCACAGGGATGCCGAGTTTGGAAGTGAGATTCTCACGCTTACACTTTGGATGCAGTGAGTGCATAGTGCACAGGAATATAATGTGAAGGCCTTTCCATTTGAGGCAGAGGTTGAGGAAAGAGGAAGACTATTGCCCTAGAGAAGGGAAGGAGGTGAGATCACGTAGCTCAGCACTGTTTGAAGGAGAATGCTGTCTCCTAAAGGGGGGGAGAGAAGAGGGAAAGGCAGAGGACACGGTGAATTCAGGTTAGATATTTTACTTCTTAGTCTGAAGTGTCACTTTCCACTGAGGGTCACTGAGAGAGGGACTCCAGGAGACTTACTGGTCGTGATGAGCCAGAGTCTACCAGGGACTGTCTAGGACAGCAGTAAGGTCCTACCGTTTTCCTGATGAACACAGCCAAGTTTGTGCTTTAGACCATGGAATGTGTGAGGTGTTTACTCATTTGTACAGGGAGTTTGGAGAAAAATATTAAAGACTTCATGTATTTATCTGCTCTAATTCAAAAGGGAAGATTGAGAAAGAGCAGAAGTTATTAAAATTATGAATCCAGCTTACTATGTCCCGCAATCAGGTAACTGTTCCTACAGATAGTCTGGTAAGGTCTTCCTTGTTAGAGAAGCACACTATTGTACTGGAAGAGTCACTTAAGGCAGCAGGGAGTTTGGCATCTGAATCGATGGGCTAGCTCATTTGTATGATAGCTGCCCTTACACTTTAGATTCATGCATGTTTGGTAAAATATCTACCATTATCAGGAAGCAAAATTCGCTTGAGCTTCAGATTTTATTTTAATGCTATGAAGTAGGAACTGTGGTGATAGATTGTGTATCAAATAAAGCTTGCCTGAAGATCAGAGGGCAGAGCCAGTCACAGAGTTAGTCATGAAGTCAGGGAGTGTTGACACCCGTCTTTAATCCTGGCACTAAGAAGTTGGAAGCAGAAAGTGAAATAGATGACAGAGAAAGAGCTATGAGGCTGAAGGAGACACAGGTCAGCCCTTCTCTTTCAGCTGAGGACTCAGACACATTCAGTCTGAGGATTCAGGAAGACAGGATCTACCCCTTTGTGCCTGAGGATTCAGTAGTCATGAGAAGTGACTTATTCCAATGTCTCTCTGATCTTTCAGCTTTTCCCAATGTCTGCTCAGGGTTTTTAATCATAGCACCAACTAGGATTTGTGCAATGAAGAACCATGTCTAGAAGTTCTCTGCAATTCATGACCTCATTCCACAGAGTGTTCTCATACGAAGGAAACTCACCTCAGTTGATTGCACTGACTTTTATGTTCTTTGCTCTCACTGCTACAAGAAATATGCTTTCCACGGTGGCTCAAATTCATGATGCATTCTGTGATAATAAATGCATCAAAACAGACAAAGGGTAATGCCACACACAGGAAACTAGTCACAATCAAAAGTGTAAGAATTAAATGCAGAGTCCATTTATTAGTGCTAAGGATTAAACACAGGGCACTTGTCAGCGAAGCTCTTACCACTAATAGGCTCTCCATGCCACCAAACCTTGAAAGTCCCACTATCTACACATATTGGGTTATGTTTACTAAATTATTATGGTCATCAAATTAAAACAATTAACAGTTGAGGTCCCTAAAAGTCAAAAATTAAATGAAAAGCCAAGCAAATACATTTGTATTAAAATAAAAGTTGTATATAAACAATCGATCCTTATGTCAATAATTGCAGAGAGAATATAAATGGAATGGAGAAGAATAGACATAAATTGCCTAGTGTAGAAAATTGGCCAAGGGATATAAATAGAAATCCAAGATGTAAACAACATGGGAAAATTTCATCACTGAAAATTTCTCAACGTGGTTAAGAGTATTTATTGATTTAAGCATTCTGATTATAATATATATTCATAAGCACAGTATCATTTTAGAGGCACCCATGATCTGCTGGCACAACTGGTCATTTGCGATGGGTTACTGTTGAGTTATGGGCATCTGGGCATCTGGGCAGCATGGCGGCACACAAGGTAGGTAACTGTTGAGTGTTTAGCTCTCCCTGACAGCATGTCTTCATCCTTTGTGGGAGGGATGGTGCCCTGAGCACCCTCTTCCGGGTTAGGGCACCTTGGCATCTGATATTAAGGAGGGCAGGATCACTAGGTACAACGATGAAGGTGTTCTGGTGAGTTTGTTTTATTGACTTGGTCTCACTGGCCGGACAGATTGATAAATTATGCTATGGAAATGTCCTCCACTCTGGTAAGGCTACTTTCTGTAACGAGACAATAGAAGAACTTTAATGTGGTAGGAATTAAGTTTGATTTTGCCCATTGGTTTTTAGCAATTATGAAGGCACAGAAAATATGTGTGATCTTGAAATACTTTATCTTGTAGGACATAATATTGAGAATAATCCAGTGCAGTAACAGATTAAGCTTCAGACATTTCTGACGAAAGAAACAAGATAACAGTGAGTTATTCAGAAAGTCAGAAGATTTCTCATGTTTTTATTTCTTAGAGAACCTATTGCTTTTTAATATATATTTTCAATGAGATACTTGCTTTATGTTTTGAGAGCAAGTTTCACTGTACAGTTCCAGTCAGCCTGCAGCCAACTCTGTACACCAAGCTGCCTTAAACCCTAGATGTCCACCTGCCTAGGAAATTTGCTTCAAAAGTCCTTAACTTATTGACCAGTCATCAACTTCATATTTAACCTAGAAATTGTTGTGGTCTTTAAATACACAGTTTCCGTAGTAACCAAAAGCTGTTCATGTCTGTCTATGTGTTGGTGGAAGAATACTTCCATTGAGCACAAGCCAAAGAATCCGTGGCTGGACAGTGAATGCTGCACGTTCTGTCTGTCTATTCTTTACATGTCATTTTCATGAGGCCTGAAAAGGACTCATGGCTGTTTGGCTGGTTGTAGCCTCAAAGCTCAGGTCCTGTGACCAGGAGCTGAGGGCTTAGCATTTTCACAGCTGTCATTTAAAGGAGATCCCATCACCCTTGCTAGTGTGTGGTTCAGAGATTTTATTTGTCATATATTGCGAAGTTAGATACGATCGTTTTATCCCATTTTCCAGCTCAGGTTCTTCCTTCAAGGCCATAGCTTGTATGTGCATCCAGACGTCTGAACAGGTGTTTCTAGAACAGGCTGTATTCCCTGATAAGATTTCCTCACAGTAAGTTATCACTGAACTGTATTCTTGATTGTGCTGCTATGTATGGAGAGGTCATCAGAAGAATTTTATTTTTGTAAATTTATTTGGGGTTTCTCAAGACCTGGTTTTTCTGTGTAGCCCTGGCTTTCCTTTGTAGACTCAGCTGCCCTCAAACTCACAGAAATCCACCTGCTTCTGCCTCATGGGTGCTGGGATTAAAGGGGTGCTCACCACCTCCTCAATCAGAAGGATTTCACAGTAGAACTACTTTCTTATTCTGATGACAACTATATAATAGTCTTTTTTCTGTAATATTATTATTATTTCCTCCTGGATCATTAGCAGTTGGATAATCAGTACAGTCAGATATTGAATTAATTTCTTAAGTGAAACATTCATGGAATTTTATTAAAATTGAAAAAATTATGCTGTACTTTAAAGAACAGTAGTCACAGAATCGAAGTCTAGGGCTAACCTTGCCTTTGATGACTGTAAGCAATCCATAAACGCCCACTTCAAGTTAGAGAAAACAGAAGCTGGGAGACCTTCAGTGGGTAAAATGTTTCCTGCACAAGCATGAGGCCTTACATTTGGATCCCTATGCAAATGTGAGGACCGCAGTGCAGAGCTGCATTACCGGCACTGGGGAGACAGGGACTCAAGAATCTCTAGAGGTCAATGTCCAGGTGACCTGGTCAACTCAGGGTGCTCCAGGCTAAGTGAGAAAGACTGTCTCATCAAAGTAAAGTGGGGAGACACTGAGGAAGACATCCAACATCCTGGTCAATGTTTGTGTATATGCACACATCTACATGAACACATACATATACCATAAACACACATATACATGCATATCTACCCATGAAAAACCCAAAATAATTAGAGAAAATAAATCCTTCCGAGGCTATTATGGGCTCAGATGGAAAGTGTGAACATGCATTAGGAATCTGAAATACCAAATAAACACAAGGCTACATTCCTTAAGCCTCACCTACAGAAGCCAATAATAATAAATCATATTTATTTAATGCTGCACTCTTAAGAGTGCTTCTGACTTGAATTTAAGAGCGTCTGATACTTGGCCAATTGCCTTGTTTCCCAAGCACCTTGGAGTTCTTGATGCCTAGTGGGTGGTAGGAAAGGGTTACCAGAAATCTAAAGCCTGCTCCAAATATTACATAAAATGGTGGTCCCTTAGATGGTATTCACTGTCATTGACGAAACAGGCAAGCCCTCCATTAACCCATTATGTCCTGTAGTCTGAAGTTTCTGTGTCCTAGCCAGCAGGTCCTGCAGCCACTTATTAAGTGGCTCCACAATTAACTAGGAGTCTTAATTTCATTGTAATGGCTGGGGCAGCAGTTCAGGTGCGTTGTTAACTAGGTCTTACACTTACACTAACCTCTAGTTCCTATTTGTGTTTAGCCATGTGTTGGGCACCTTGTGTTAGCCCAGCTTTCTCTTCTTCCTTTCTCTCTGTCTGGCTGGCATCTCCTGCTCTACCTTTCTCCTTCCCAGAATTCTCCTAGTTTGTTTGTCCTGCCTCTACTTCCTGACTCTACTGGCCAATCAATGGTTTATTATTAAATTAATACAAATGAAAAATATTTATAGTGTACAAGAGCAATATCCCACACTAATTTCCAGTTTCATATAATAGTCTCACCTAGTTTGCTTATATGGACATTGGCGCCATTAAAGGGTAGGCCCATTCACCTGGGAGAAGGATTTGTTTGTTCTAACCCTTGGAGTCTCGCTTTTCAGCCATTCAAAGCTCCTCTTAAACAATCCTAAGAATTGTATTTTAAATGTGTGTGTATCTCTATATAGCCTGAGTCTTATGTGTATCAATTACAACTTAGTTATCTGAAAGTTTGTCAGAAACCTTTTATAACAATCTATTTTTTTCTCAGTTCAATCCGTATAGTGAACACAGAAAAGTTCAGACAGGTAGAGGTTAGCTACACCACAGGTTCAGAGTGGTATGGGTTAGATACACCACTACTTCACCAATTACCCATTTGTGTCCTTACCTGTGTGACAGGGATCATACTCTATGTTATAGATTGTATAAAAAGTAAAAATAAATGCTATATTGAAAATATGCAATATTTCCCATACTCCAAATGCTTATATGGATCCTTTCCTTCTTGATTTAGAGATTTGTTTTATTTTAAATCATGTGTTTGTTCGTGTGTTTGTGTGTGGGTATGTGCACACAAGTGTACGTGCTCTTTGTGGCCAAAGGCAGTTGTGAGCCAGAGGAGTAAGGATACTGTTGTGAGACTGTCTCCTAGTCAGGTCAGAGGCGGTGCCATAGAGTCTTACCAAAAGGACTGTCCAAATGTGAGCAGAACACAGACAACAGCAATAGGCACACCATGGTGATGACCATGAGGAAGAGACCCTACCCGAAGAACTAGGGGAACTGAGGAGTGCCGACAGCGGACTCACCAATTGGTTATTCCTGAAAACATACATGTAAATACACACACTGAGAAGGCTTTATTTAGAAATGTGTAAGTGTATACCTGTGTATACATATACACATATGAGTGTAATAACAATGAAAAAAGAGGGCATGAATTTGAAAGAGGGTAAGGAGGGATACGTGGGCAGTTTGAGGGAAAGGGGAAATAAGGTGACTGTATCATGATTTCTCAAATAAAAGAAACAATGAAAAAAGAAAACCAATCGGTAACATCAGGAAGCATCTTTTCACTTATTTGTTTTCTTAAAGGCAATATATGAATGGGAGTCCTTAAAGTTTGGGAAACATCTAAGACAGCTAACACTGAAATCACACTTCAACTTTTGGTGACTGTGTGTGATAGAGTCACCGCGACTTGTCATCAGGAGGGCAACTTGAGATACTTAATCTCAGCTTCTGTGAGATTTGGATGAATACTCTTTGGAGTCTGCATGACGAGCTGGCCCTGGCTCCACTGAGCACTGGCTCTGTACTACTCTTCTCTGCTTCATACTATAGTGTTTCCAGTCACCCAAAGACAGCGGGCTTATCTGCCTTACAACTCTTAACTCTAGCTAAGACATGAAAACTGATTTTTTTTTTAAGAGAAAACTTAATTTACACAAAGTTACCCAGATTTGCCAAGGTACTGATAGGAAATACCATACTTACAATGTTGTCTTCCCACAGTGATGTGTTTAAAGTTGTCACTAGCTCGGATCTGGGTTGCCATGGAACAGCACTCAGTGAAGGCTCTGACACAGTTTGGTCCTATTTTCACACGGGAAGCTCGTTGCTCACAGGATTCATATGCATCATGTCTGGCTCCATCATAACAGCACTTCTTTATCACTGGATGTTTGTATGAAGAAGCTGAAATGGTGTTAACACACATGTCCTTATCACCAAGAGCCATGACGCCTTAGGCATAGGGATCTCCAGCATTATTTTCTCTCCCACCACAGGACTCAATTATCAGGTGTATTTTGGGGGTAAACAAACATTTTAGATAGTTCTAGGTATAAAAATAATGGAGAACTATTATCCTAAGATTAAGAATATAGCCAATAAAATCCTGAGCTTACTTGACGGAACATTTTCAGGGGTGAGCTAAACCTCCATGTGCATCCTTCTCCAAACCTGTTGTATTTAACTAGGGAAACCCCATGTCTTATGCTCACTGGTCTTTGAGCACCATAATCGTAGTGGTTTACAGCTTGTGGACTACCTTGTTCTGTTATTTTCTGTATCAGATCATCTGTTGTCCAGAAAATCAATCCTTGTGATTGTTCTGTGAAAGAGAGGATAGAATGGGGGAAGTGTTCAGTGTATTAGTTGTTGTGTAACTTAAAGAAGACCCTATCACTGCAATGTCACCCTTAATATTCCGGTCAACTTAGAGTTCATCATCAGTGACATAACTACTTGACTCCTCACTACTTGTGTACTTTTCCTAAACTCATAATTCTAGAAAGATCCTCCATAAGCCAGGATCCCCAGGGGACTGCACCATGTCTTCCTCTGGACTAAGAGGCAAGCTGACCCCGGACTCCCGAACAGCCACCTGAGCATCAGAGTACCTGGATTTTGGACTTGGTGTTGCACATTGCTGATTGGTATGACAGTTACTTTGTAAGCTTTATCTGTGAGAAAGAGAAGGAGATGGGGAAGGCATCAAATCTTTCTAACACAGTCCAGTGACAGTATTCTATTCTGCATCCCTGCAGCCCTCTAACAACTTCCAACATCGCTGACTCCGCGCACCCCCCCCCCATACCCAGCAGGACATCCTATGGCCCTAGCCCTGGGCCTCTTCTTCACCTGGGAGGGGTTTGCATCAGCTACATTCCTGCAGAGAATTACCTGGAAAAACTACCGTTTATAAATAAGCTTGGATGGAAGTTTACCGTGTTCTTTAATGTCAAAGTGTGCTGTTCCATTCCTTGAAGCATCTTCTCTATATTTAGCATTAATCGTCCATCTACCGTATCTGTGGAAGCCAGATGTTTGGAATCATAGATAGAGCCAAATAGTTTCAACTTACCAAGAGGAAATCTAGTCATTTCTATTTTGAGAAGGTAAGAATATATGTATATGAGTGTACACACACACTCAAAATCTAAGTAAAGTTTGGAGAAAAGATTTTTAATCAACAAAGACATAGAGGAGCATTTAAACAATAAAAAAAAAGGTTGAACATTAGTTTTTCATATTGTATTCTTTTCCTATATATTTTACTTTAATATAGTAATTTTGCTTAGAGAAATGATAGTAATTTGAGAATTTAAGTAATCCAGGTATATACAATGAAGTCATAATATAATAAAAAATAAAATGTCCCTATTAAGACATGATGCCAGTGAATAAATTCACACCTCATCTAAGCAAAATTGTATTTGGAAATGAAGCAGAATTTGTTCAAAGAGCAAATTAATCTGTTCAACAGCTTTATTCAAAACTATGTAGTGAATCTGGGCAGTGCTGTCACACACTTTAATCCCAGCACTTGGGAGGCAGAGGCAGGGTGGTCTCTGAGTTCAGGGTCAGCCTGTCTAAGGAGTGAGGACAGCGGGGGCTACAGAGTAAACCCTGTTACCAAAAACCTAAAACAAACGAGCCAAAAAAAAAAAAAAGAAAGAAAGAAAAACACGGGAGACCCACAGCTTTACAGCGAACAGTCCACCACAGTTCAGATTTTCACACGTGTTTCCTGGCAGGTTTGGTTCAGATAAGTTACTGCATCTCATGTGGGAAATGAGAAAAACAGTATCTACCATGCAGATAAGTGGTGTGATCGATGGAGGTGACCATCACAGTTACCATGACTAGGATTTAACAAGTACCTATGATGCTGAAGAGCTGAGATGTACTAACTATAGACAGAGGCTTTGCCTGTAAAGAGTTCAGAGTCTAGTATCGGGGATGAAGTGAATAAATAAATACTGAATGGGAGATAAAAAGAAAATACCCAAGACGTGGAAGTAGAGGGTACAGTGGATACTAGGTCCTGTCCAGGGATGGTTCTGTGAAAAGAATCGTTTCCACATCTCAAAGAAAAGGACTATAAAGGAGAATGTGTTCTGTGCAGGACAACAGATGCCAAGCTGCTAAATGGGAGAGGGTAGTCATGATGGATTCCAGTGATCTGCCATGGTGAAGCCTGCACCAGCTGAGGTCTGGGAAAGAAGAATCACAATAATATAAGGAACTCAATTCTGCACTAAGGAGGCTAGGGCATTTTAAGAAATCATTTTATGTTAATTCATCCAGATTATTTTAACCTCCCAACTTCAGCCTACATTTTGGGGGAAAATGTTCTGGAAATGAGCTAAATACTAAAGCCCCTGGAGAGGACAGAGGAGAAATGTCTAGAGTGTGGTTCCACTGTAACTGTATGTGGTGGCTGTTACAGCTGCCCTGTCTTAGGCATCCTGCTCTGTATTGGCTGAGAGCAGGGATTGTGGATGCTTGATCTCCATTTGGCAGCTTGCTCTCTCATTGAGATTTACACACTCCAGGGGTGACAAGAATAGTATATTCCATCCACTATCAACTTCTATAGGAAGACTGTCTTAAATCCTCGCATATGAGGCCAAATAGAACAAATTTCCTACACACACACACACACATCGCACCATACACAACACAGCACACACAACACACCACACACATACACATGTGTACACACACACACACACACACACACACACACACACACACACACCACAGGTTTTGATTAAACCGAATCTCTGCCCCTGCTAGGCTCAAGTGCTCTTCCAATAGGCTATAACTCAAACCTCCACTCCCCATAGAGGGAAACTCTGTTAGCCTGAAAAAGCAAAAAGAAATACTTAGTGATTTTTTTTATCTTTCTCTTCTAAATGGATTGTTCTGTCTACAAAAAGAATAGTGGGAAATTTTGGGATCTGTGTGTGTGTGTGTGTGTGTGTGTGTGTGTGTGTGTGTGTGTGTATTCACGTTCATTTATTGAAACAGGGTTTGCTATCTACTGAAGCTGCCTGACAATGTCTAGCTTTAAGTGATCCCCCTTCTTCCCTGTCCTGGAGACTTGGACACTTGGCATGTTGGGCAGTGCTCCAGTGTCTGGGATTCCTTTCTGCTTGTCTGAGAAGTGGACCTAAGTTGTCCTGCTCTTTGGAAGGCTTCACACATATGTGGGTGTGCTGTCCTCTGCTGCCAGCAGTGGCTCCTCCTAACCCGCCTCACAGACAAACAGTCCAGGTGTGCTTTTCAGAAAATAACAAACTAACAAACATTGTACATACTTAGGATTAGAAGGAATCTTGAAGTCAGGAAAAGAGACAATTCCAGTGTCATTGCTTCCTGGCAGTGTGTCAACTTCTGATCCCTCGGGGTCCTTTAGGGAAACAACAAAACCAAGAAAATCAACCCATCCTAGTTTGGCTCTTGTCGTTACAGAAGAATACCGGGAACCAGGCAGTTTTAAAGACTAGATCTAATTTGGGCCCCAGTTCTGGAGGCTGGGGTGGAGAGATGGCACTGTATGGAGAGGGGGCTGCCCTGCTTCAAGGCTGGATGGAGAAGCAGAATAGCATGAATGCACTCGGGAAGAGATTGTTCTTGTGACAAGTCACCTCAGAAAGGGTTCTCCTGTGGGAACAACCCAGCTCAGGCCACACATCTGGGAGGAGCTAAAAATACTTACTATGAGAGTTAAGATGGTTTCTCTTGTAACTGGCTTCAAGTCCTCATCCACCGAGTAGACGCTGACTTGTACTTCAGGAATAAGAGATATCGTCACAAACCTTGTTAAACAATGACTGTAATATTTTTTGAAACAAACTCCTTCAGGGTGAAAACTATTTAAAATATATTGGGTGACAATTCAAATATTAATAAAATAATACATCTTAAATGATCTTGAATGAGACACATCTTATTGAAAAATTGTATATGACCCAAGATCAAAACACATATTTAAAAGAAATTCGTTGGTAAACATATATATTACTGAAGGTTCTTTCATTTTGAAGCAAATCCTAAAGAACAAGCTTTAAAGATAAATCAATTCTTAGTGCCAAAATTGTAGTTGCAATTATATCATCTGTATTTTTGACAAATTCTCCAGCAGGGCAGGTAAAGTAATCCCTGTTTATGTCATCTGCTTAGCAATTACTTTTTAAATTAAAAATGAAGATGCTATTTGATAGTGTAAAGGTGTTAGGATTTGAATTTCTTTTGAGTAAAAAGTAGGAACCAGTCCCCACTGGATCTCAGATGTGAAAAGTTCCACATATTTATGCCAATTCTCCCCTGAAAGAAGCATCAGATACTCTACCGAGCTGCTGTGGTGTGTAGGCAGGTTTGTCAGTATGGACAAAGAGAGAGTCGCTGCCATAGATGACAGGCACTTTTTCTGATTTTGAAAAATTCTTTGACACGACCTCCACATACACATGTGAAAATAAGTTTTGTCCTTCAGACAGCTGATTGGCCCGAATCTGTCAAACAAGAAACCAACACCAGAGTGGGTAAGTGTGATTTTAAAGTCTCAGAAAAATCTTTAAGTATTTCTTTGGGCTTTTTCAGGCTAACAGAGTATCCTTCTCTGGGATAATGATGACCTTGCCTTGAAAAGAAATGAATGAATGAATGAATGAATGAATAAATAAATAAATAAATAAATAAATAAATAAATAAATAAATAAATAAATAAATAAATAAATAACAGGGTAATCTTATGAAGACTAAAATTGAGTTTGTGTATTGCATCATTTTTAAAGACGTCCACAGGTCTGGAGAGATGGTTCATCAGACAAGAGCACTGGCAGATCTTCCAGAAGACAAAGGTTCAGTTCCCAGCACCCACATGGCAGCTCTCACCATCCCTGACTCCTGTTCCAGGGGATCCCAGGCCTTCTTCTGTCGTCTGTGGATGTTGCACACAATGGTACCCAAACATACATGCAAGCAAAATACCGAGACATGTGGAGTCTTAAAAAAATAACAATGTGCAAGTTTTAGTGATGCATGCCTTTAATCCAAGCATTTGAGAGGCAGTTGAAAGCAGTTCTCTGTGAGTGCAAGGCCAGCTGGTCTACATAGCTAAGTACAGACCATCCAAGCTATTAGAACATTGTTAAAGGCAGGGATTACTATGTTGTAAACCAAATCATCTTTTGGAGTTAGACCCACAGTTCTGGCAATGACACTCTATCCAATCTGGTGGCAACATCCTCACCCTGTCTAGGTTGTTCCTTTTTAGCTGTGTCTCAAGAACAAGAAATGTGATCCCTTCGTACTTTTTTTTAAATTAATTTTTAAATTTACTCTATATTTTAACAACAGTTACCCTCACCTCTCTCCTCCAGCTCTCTTCCCCCACTGCCCATCTACCATCTACCCTCATCCACCCTGCCTTTCAGCAAAGGGCAGGCCTCCCATGGGAGTCAACCAAGCAGAGCCCTTCAAAGTGAGGCAGGATCAAGCTCCCCCCTCTGCATCAAAGCTAGGGGAGGCAACCCAGCATGGGGAGCAGTTTCCCAAAAGCAGCTCAAGCTAAAGCTGAGGGTCTCTCAGATTTCTGGAGCTTGAACCCAGGGCCTTGTGCAGGGTAGGCAAGTGTTCGACCATTGAACTATATGTTCTCCACCTGGAAATGTCTTACTAGAAGAAAAGGCATTTCCTTCAGATTACTGTGTCTCTTGCTGAGTATCAGTGAGACTTGTTGCTGCAATAAGCAATCATTTCCCTGGGGACTCTAGCTGTAGCTCAGTGGTAGACCTCGGGTCTCACATGGGACCCTGTTTCCATCCTGCCCTGCACCATCTTCCCTGGGAGAAGGGAGGTAGTCATAAATTGTTGAAAGAACAAAGGAAAGCAAATGTTAAAATCATGCACATTTATGCTTCTCTATTGTTTTTTAAATTTGTATTTTCATGAACAGATGTTAAAAGGCATTTATGTTTTTGTTTCTTTGTTGTTTTATTCATAATTTCATAGACAAAATTATTTTCAACTCATCTACAAATGTTTCCACACTGATACAATTTTCTTTCTGATAAAAAATGATAACATTTACATGCATTGCTCAAAAAGCCAACACAAATGTCTTTTTAGAATATTGTTCAACTCAAGGACTGGAGAGACAGCTCATGGGTTAAGGACACTCCCTGCTCTTGCAGAGGACCTAGAGTTCTATTCTCAGCACCCACATGGCAGCTCACCACCTCCATTTCCAGGGGACCTGACACTCTCTGGCCTTTGACACCTGAGCATACAGGCATGTAAGCTCACACAGGCACAACCACATAAATAAAAAATAATTCCTTAAAAAAAGAACTTTGTTAAACTCAGATTGTTATCAGTTAGTGATAATCATCTCATAGTTACACAATGGTAAACTGATACAAGTCATTAGAGCTGATATCAATATTCAAAATCATATATATTTTGCAAATGTATTCTGAATATGCATTTTAAAAAGAAAGACACATACGTACTGTTAAGACTGTAGAGTTTTGGAATTTATTTTCTGGTGATAAATAAACTGAGTCTGAAGAGTAATGGACATTTTCATCAGGATAACTTTTCACAGAGATGGTTGCATCAAAGGCGTCCGTGTGGCCATGGGCCTGGACTGTGATGTTTTCTGACACTCCAACACGGAAGAAGGCTGGTACTGAGATGACACATCTGCTCAAAAGGAAGATGAAGAACCTTGCTGACCCATGGACTTCCGCTTCACCTTCATCTAGTGTAGGCATAGTTTCTAATAATTATGCTTAGAAGCTGTACTTTAATTTTTTTATCCCAGGACAGATTCAGCGTAGTTTCCAAGAAGAAATAACTTGAAAATAAGTGCTTAAAACCAGAGCCTGGGATTTGGTTCCAGTTAAAAAGGTAATAATGGTGGGTCTCTGGTTTACTTTACCTGCAGAGGACTAAAAAAGGCCATAACGGCATCAGAATTTTAGATGCTGATGTAAAAATAAAAACACAAACAACAAGGTTGACTAGAACATGTCAGTGGGGTTGTTTCTCCACAGAATGAAAATGTCAGTTAGCCATTGAATGCCAGCTCTTTCTTCTGGTGGCTGAGTGAGGTAAAGTCACAGCCTTTTGTCACCTTCTCCTGTGTGGTTTGTAGATAAGAACATGTCTATAGAGCACCAGTATGCCACCACTACTCAAGAAATAATGACTCACTGAAGGAGTTAAAAGAAAGGGATCTTAGAAATGTGTTATATCTGTGGGAAAGAGAAATCCTCCATGCAAACGAGCCAGAAGAATATCTCCATGCTAAGGAGAGAGTCCAGCTTGGGCTAATCTGCAGTGGCAGGATTGGCTTGTCAGACAATCCCAGGCCCTGAGAGGAATGAGCTCCTTCATTCCCACAGCAAGTCAGGGATGTCCCTGGTCTTATGATTGTTCCTGTGTTCCATGTGCTCAGGGCCACATGGTCTGGACTTTATACTCAGAGCGCTCCAGTTTCTGTGTTTGTAATGAGTGTCAAGGCTCCAGGCCTGCAGTCATAGACTCTTGGTTTTGTTCTGGATGGAACTTATATAAAACCAGAATGGAGGGAAAGCTTCAGAATACTCTGTTTGTTAAGTTGGTTGGGTTTTTTTTTTCAGAAAAGCCTTCTCTGCATTGCAGACCAGGCTGGCTTCCAATTCAGAAATCCTCTTGCCTCTAACTGAGTGTTTGGATTAAAGATGTGCAGCACCTTGATGCAGTGGAATTTCTTGGTCTCGTGCGGCCAGAGGCCCAGACCCTGTTGTGCCAGACCGCTTAGCCACCCGCCACTCAGGCCCTTAGAAATGACTCAGACACTTATATTAACTTCATGCTGTTTGGCCTATGGCTCAGGCACATTGCTAGCTAGCTCTTAAATCTTAAATCAACCGATTTCTATTAATCTGTCTGCCATGTGGCCCGTGGCTCACCTGTGTTCCTTACATGTTGCTCCTTGGGCCGCTTGCTCGATCTGCCTCTGACTCTGCCCTGCTTTTCCTACCTATTCTGATTCCTCCTCCTACTTCTTCTATGGTGTCTGTCATGGCCCAAAACAGCTACTTAATTTAAAGATTGATATTCACAGCATACAGAAAGGCATTCCCACATTACCACCTAGTCCAGAAACATCTGGTTTTGAAACACAAATTTTAAAATGCATAGTTTCCTTCATTATCTTATATCAGAAACTGTCTAGTTTGAATAGATCTGGATATTTACTACACAGAAGAGAACTGTGTATTGATTCCAAAGGCTCGGTCTCTTCTCTCTCTCCCTCCCTCTCTCTCTCTCTCTGTATTTTAGAGTCAAAGTTTCTCTGTGTAGCCCTAGCTAGACTGGAACTCACTCTGGAGACCATGCTGACTTAACTCACTGAGATCCACCTGCCTCTGCCTCCCATGTGCTGGGACAAAGTCATTTTGTCAACAGAGGAGGGTACATATACACCACCTAACCTGAGACTTATTACAGACACCCACCAATATTATAATACTTTTAATTAGAAGATTAAAGTTATAACGTAAACTTATGAGTTTTTCCAATCAGCAAGTCTTCTGTAACAACGAAGTTGGTCAGCATTTTAGTCCTTTACAAAAGAAAAAATTCGGCAGTTCTCCTATCCAAGTAATTTGGAAGCATTTACAGACCATTTGAGAAATCTGGAAAATTCCATATCTGATGTATATGCTTAGCAGGGACACAGAAAATGAGATCAGGTATTATTATTCACTTACCAAAACTTTCCTGTGGGCAGGCCTCCTTCTCAGCATGTTGTAAGTACATCACTCGGTTAGCCATCCTCAGTAGTTGTATATATAGACATGTCACTTAGTGTGCTATTCTCAGCATGGTGTGTGTGTGTGTGTGTGTGTGTGTGTGTGTGTGTGTGAGAGAGAGAGAGAGAGAGAGAGAGAGAGAGAGAGAGAGAGAGGCTTACCTACCATTCTCAGCATGTTATGTACACATCACTCACTGTCTTGCTACATTTAGTACAGAATGTGTCATTTGAAGTCTAGCCAACTCCTATTCCTTTGTCCTGGGCCATTGGGCCAGACATTATAGAATTAAGAACTTAAAGTTAACAGTCTGTTTCCAGAATTAAGGTTTTTAATGACTGTTCTAAACCAAGCTTACTAAGAATTTTGAAATGAGATAAAAACTTAAAAATTAAAGGCTCCCTTGATTTTAGTGTCTAGTGGCTCTTCCCCATTGTCTTTGTGATGGTGTGGTGAGACATGGTATACTCAGTGTCAAAGTCCTTAAATCTGGCTGTGGTCCTCCTTTAAACACATTTTGGTCTACACTGATGCATCTGCAACATAATGTACCCATGTGAAGAACTTCATCTTTTCATATTCTTTAACCAGCAGCAAAGAATCAGACCCCAAGCTTGCAGAGAGTCAGGAATTTTGCTCTGGCATGCTTTCTCCCAGGTGTGTGCATGGCTTGACCCTTCACTACTGACCTTTGACTTCTAAGTCTTCTTGTACACCTTTAAGTGCCCCCCCAACTGCTAATTTAGGATCCGATTCTCCCACTATGATGAAAGCTCTTGGAATTGCTCTTCACCTGCTATACCCTCGATGCCTGACACATAATATGTGCTCAACAAGTAGTTATTAAATTAAACAGCTTACACATTAAATGATCGATTTCTTTGTTGTTCATGAAAAACTGTCACTTTTCAGAAAACGTGAGGAGCTGCCTTTAGTCAAGGTGGATGCAACATGTAGAAAGAATTAAGACTTTCTCAAAATTAATAATGGGACCTGGGTTCTCACACTACTGCTTTTTGTGTGTTTGTTTTTATGTGAAGAAAAGAACATGAAGTTGGACCCGGAGGGGGCGGGTCTATAAAAAAGTTGAGGGAGGCAAAAGATTATAAACAAAATATATGACATTTAAAAAAATTAAAATAAGGTAATTTTAAAAAGAAGCTCATCTCCAAGTAACTGGCCTAACGCTAGTACAACCATAAAGAGTACAAAGAAACTAAATGCCAAATACAAAATAAAAGGCAAAAATGTATATATTTATGTATGTGTACATATACCTGCATATATAACACACAAGAGCTGATCTAAGCGCGCCTATGACTTTCTAATTCAGATGAGCCCACACACCTGGTGCCTCAGAGGACCCGGGGCTGTCAGGTTCACACTCTCTGATGACTACTGATCACACCACCTCTCACATGCACTATAAAATGAAGATGTTTTCTTCCACTTACCTTTGTTCCTGTTCCCAACTTTTCTCCAGGAAGACCAAAACCAAAAGTATCCTCCCGAAGCCCATGGCTTGAGATGGTATCAAAACCATGTATGTCACCTTCGTGAAGTTACTTTCTGTTTAAGGAAAGTAAGTGTAGAGTTTTGGGGCCAATGAGGTTGTGTTAATCATTAACATCAGAAAAAGGGATCACTACACAGGACAAAGACACCTAAAAGCAGTAGGAAAACACCCTTTCATGCCCAGGAACACAGGCAGGAGGTATTGTGTAGGGATTTGTAACAGGACTCTTGATTTAATTAATACAAAATAGAGATCCAATGTGGGATCCTGGTCCTGTAAAGAAAGGTTCAGCACTAGACACAAGAGTCTTGCTGCCTTTGGCTTTCTTCTCTAGACTCTAATATTCTGTTATCATTGAGCATGCCTGTGATAGTCCGTTTCTCCTCCCTGAGACAAACTCCTGGAATAATTTAAAGGCAGGAAGAATTATTTTGGCTCATGGTTTCTGGTATCTCAGTTGATGTTCACTTCTCACTGCTTCTGTTCCAGGCAGAGTGAAGCACACAGAGCAAGGCAGCAGGCACTGGAGCACCTTCACCTCATGACAAACAGGAGAGAGAGGAAGGACAGCAGAGACCAGAGACAGGACATCTCAGAGGTGTAATGTTTCCAGTGACTTGCTTCCTATAACTAAGCCCACCTCTTAAGTCTTCACTACCTCCCAATAAGGCCGTCCAGCGGTGGGCCAATCAATGGAACATCCCATTGATAAGTCAGAGCACTCATGAGCCAATCGCTGCATGAAGCCCTTCCAACAAACATGTCAGTGTTTGGGGGACTCTGCAGATTCAAACCATAACAGTATCTGGTAGGGTCTACTCCTGATAGTGACGGACACATACCTAGATTTGTTCTCATGCCAACATGATTTGAGGATGGGTCTGAACTAGAGAACACCTAAGAGACAGCATCCTCGGTCGGAAACAGTCTATGAACAACCTACCTCTTCCAAGGAGGGTCAAGGAAAGTTTCCTTCATATCTCCAGCCCTGAGAAGAAGCAATGCACTCAGTAAGTCATCCTCAGGATGCTGGCATTACTCTTTAAAGGACCCAAAAGTTTAGGATTTAGCAGGGATCACACATACTCCTACAGTCACACATTCAAAAGCAGCATTCATTCAGACGTGTAGTTTATTGTAAAAATTCATATGCTTTCATTTCAGAACTGAAGACAAAGCTTCCTGTAACAACTGACTCTAGTTATTTATATGTAAAGAAAATCATGTATGTAAATCATGTATATGTAAATAACATTTTACCTTTAAGATTTTTAATTACATTGATTTTCATGTTTTTTTAATTCAGTAGAAATGTTTTATTTATACATTTCTCCACTATCCTTTCTATCTTCTTATGTATCTGCTGTTTGAAAGAAAATAATGTCTCTAGACATGTTTGTATAAACTGAGATTACTTGCTAATGTTATGTTGGCATTGTTTAAGGTTCTATTTACCAATGCTTTTAAGGCATATTTTTAAAATGTATTCTTTAAGAATTTATACATGCAGGCTGGGTGGTGGTCATACACTCCTTTAACCCCAGCACTTGGGGGGCAGAGGCAGGTGAATCTCTGTGAGTTTGAAGCCAGCCTGGCCTACAGAATGAGTTCCAGGACAGTCAAAGTTTCTTAGAGAGATTCGGTCTTGGGAAAAAACCAAACCAAACCAAACCAAACAAACAAAAAATGAATTTATACATGCAAATAATGCATCTCAGTCATTTTCACAGCACATTCCTCTCCTCTGGCTCCTCCCAGACAGATCTCCCTATTGCCTACTGCACGTACTGAGTCTAGTTGGTGCTGACCCTTTCCCCTGGCAGCCGTCAGCCGTCAATAGCACCTTAACCAAAGCTTGGCAACCCCTTTATACTTGGGCTAAAGGGGCTCAAAGCAGAATTTGGTTTGCAAATTTCACTGAAGGTTTCTCTTACATGTCTCACCAAAGTGACACAAACTAATGCTGTCTGACCAGCTGGAGCATTTACTTCAAAGGAACATCTGTAAAGTGATTCAGCTGGCCTGTGAAAGATGAATCTAATTAAGACAAGAACTTTTGCCATCATATGGACAAAGATGAGACCACATGAGGGAAAGACTAAAACATGAAGCCTCTTTCACAGGCGTATGCAATGTGCTCTTCTCTACTGGCCCCAGGCTGTTAGCCACAGGATGATAACTTATGTCTTGTACTAACTTTTGGTCATGGACTCACATGATCACCAGGAATGGAACAATCACGGTGGCCAAGGCTGAGAGCCAAAACAATGCCTCAGGTCAGATTTCAGTTTCCAGTACTTGTGGAACTTAGCACACAGACCTTGGCATTCTCAAATATGGCGACTTTCAGGAGAAGAGAAACAGCACGGATGATGTTTCTCTACAGTGGCTCTACTACCAGGTTTAGGAAATGACTGGTTTTTATTTTAGGCTCTGCAGGCTGTTTAGCAGTAAACCTGGCCTCCACCCATTAAGAGGACAGAACCTTCAGAGTAATAAAATTCCTTACACTGTCAAATGTCCCCGAGGAGGGAGGTCCCTTGTTGAAAATCTCTAGGTTGTTGTATGCTTGGCTTAGAATTCGTGGAGAATGAGGCCTGTGTCCCTATTAAAAATACAACATTCAGCAGGCTTTTCATGGGAGTGGGTTGAAGTTACTATAGAAAACTGTCACCACCACTTCCTGCTCATCAGTGGTTCTCAATCTTTGGGTCTGGAGCTCTGAGAAACTGAATGACCTTTTCATAGGGGTCTCCTAATACCATTGGAAAATATAGATATTCACGATTCCCAACAGTAGCAAAATTGGAGTTATGAAGTAGTAATGAAGATAACTGGCTAGGGGTCAGCACACAGGTGGGACTGTACTATAGGCTGTAGTGTTAACAAGGTTGAGAACCAGTCCTGAAGAATGTCATCATTTCAAAGACCATTTCTTTACTGATAACAACCAAATCCAAGACTCTAGTGAAGGCCTCACATTCCATTGTTGGTGTGTGTAGTGGGATTATGTTGTTAGTTGTAAATAATTGTCCCGCCTACTGGTTTAATAAAAATGCTGATTGGCTGAAGGCAGACAGGAAGCATGGGTAGAGCTACCAGACTGAGAAAACTCTAGGAACAGGAAGAACAGAGCAGAAATGCCACAGAGATGCCACAGATGCAGAGGACAACTATGCTGCTCTGAGAAAAGGTACCAAGCCACATGACTGAACAGGATAAGAATCATAGGTTAGTTTAAGAGTAAAGAGTTAGCAAGTTATATGCCTGGGCCCCATGTCAATCAGCGTACAATTAATACAAGTGTCTGTGTGTTTTAGTGGGACTATGGGACTATGGGTCTGAAAGTCTGGGCCAGGAACATAATACTACAGGTGTGCATCCAAGCTGTTTTCTATCTACATTCTTTTATATCTGACTGAGCTCACTTGACTAAGATATATGAACACTAGCAAACCTTCACTTACTTGGGCCTTCCTCTTAAACAACACAACCAGAACTGCCTTACACAAAATCTCCACTTGTGCATCTAGTTAGCATATGATATTTAGTATGTTCAAAATGGATATTTCAAAGACCTCCCCTACCCAAGAGAGCCAACTATTGCTAAGGTGTCTGAGGAAGATATCCAATATTGAAGACAATGATCTACAGTATCAAATATTCATTCAGACTCTGTTCTTTATGTGCATACTATGTGTCTGAATATTTGCAAATGAGTTGCATACATGCTGGACACCACAGAGGCCATTAATGTGAAGATACATTAGATTGCTATAGGACTCCTTTCCTTTCTTATGTCCCTCAAACTTTCCATATCTTTCTATCCTGACTTAGAGTTAAGATATTGTGATATAAAGTGACGAATTCCTCTTTCAAGTTATTGCTGTCAAGCATCATATTAAAGAAATGATCAGAGTGACTAATAAAGAAACAGAACCTTTTAAGCAAGCTGTCATGGAAAATATGGTCATTTGAATGAGAAAAGCCCTCTCAGGCTCATGTTTGATACTTGGTCTGCATTAGTAGAACTATTTTGGAAGGACTAAGAGGTGTGGCCTTATGGGAGGTGTGTCACACGTGGGTGGGCTTTGAGGGTTCAAGGGACCAGAGCACTTCAATTAGCTCTCTTTCTGACTTGTGGCCAAATTTCAAGATGTGAGATCTCCACCACTGCTCCATCAACTGCCTATCTGCTTGCTGCCATCCTCCTGGCCATCATATCTATATTAACTAGCTAGAATCCTGGGAGAAAAAAAAAAACAGTGGGGGCACTTTCTTTTTACAGTAATTCACATAGTCAACTTAGAAAAGCTTTAAAATTAGAAACAAAGTTAGAGGTGTATGGAGCTGAAAATATGTGAAAGCTGGACATAAGCAAATAGCAATTGCTGCCTGTTCTAGTCTGCAGAATTCTGGGGATATGCCCTTTCACTTGCGTAAATCACTTTGACCTTGGGGAAGTAAATGGCGGTCTGGCTTTAAGGGGGTACAGGTCAGAGAGAGATGGGTTCCAGACTTGCAGGACTGGTTCTAGCTGGACCTGAGAGTTTAAGCCCAGGTCTGGCTAAAGTGTTGCAAATTTTAGCACTGGAAAAAAGCCTTAATCCAATTAAAGGTTTATTTATGTATTTATTTATTTACTCACTTATGTAAAAGGACACAGTGACCATGAAAGGTCTTCCCAGATGCATACTTGGATTCACTGTATTAAAAAAAAGAACGTCTGTAATTCTTTTCCACTGCCACACTTTGCACATTGCTATCTCTCCGAGAGCCAAAATGGTAATTACAGTCACTCACCAAGCATACCTACAGAATACAGACACCTTAGCGTTACCACACAGCCACATAACAAAAAGTAAATACAGAGCAAGGAAACACGAACAACATTGAGGGAAGATATTAAAGGCAGCCTATGACACCTGATGTTGTGTAGATGGCAGTAGACTAGATGATATTTTTGTATAGAATCAGGTCATTTTCTCATATCTATATTCACAAGTGTCTAAGACAAGATTTATATTTATCATGGAAAGTATTTTTTTGTAAACTATACTGTAGTGGGAGGTTTCTGGCCCAGACTTTCCAGCCTAATCCTAAGGGTTAGACCCGCTGACCCGCAGATCCGCAGACTCACAGACCCGCAGTCCCACAGAGACACACAGATGCTTCCAATAGTTTTTGGCTGATCAGCCTCAGGCCCAGGCATATCACTTGCTAGCTCTCCACCCTTCATCTAACCCATGATTCTTTCTGTTCAGCATGTGGCTGGGTACCTTTTCTTAGAGCAGCATGGTTGTCCTCTGCTTCTTCTGGCTTCTCTCTGGCATTCTCTCTGGCATTTTGCCTGACATTCTGCTCTGTGCTTCCTGTTCTCAGGGTTTTTAGTCTGGTAGCCCTGCCCACACTTCCTGCCTGTCTTTGGCCCATCAGCGCTTTTTATTAAACCAGTGGGTGGGACAATTATTTACCATGAAACAACACAATCTCCTACACTATACCTTATAAGACTTAGGGGGGGAAGTATCACAAGAGCAGGTCATACAAAATCCCAGTATGCATGGGGTCAGTCTCCACTCTAGCTGACTCAATTTTCTTCAGGGATGAGGCCCTTGAGAAGCTACTCATGCTCTAGTAGACAACCCTGCAACCATACACACACTGACCCACCAAATAGACCTGTGGGTTTACAGAAAGAGTAAAACATTGATTCCAGAGAGCAAAATGTGGGAGGGAGAAAATAGGGAACATGCGGCACACACTTTTAATCCCAGAACCTGGGAGGCAGAGCCCAGCCTGGTCCACAAAACTAGTGTTAGGACAGTCAAGGCTACACAGAGAATCCTGCCTCAAAACCCAAAATAAATGAAAAAGTAAACACTACACACATATGTGATTTTTTTTTTTTCAAACAGAAACGAGCTTTATTTGTAAATGTAGCTGTAATTTAGTTAACTTTTGTAAAGTCATGCTTGGGAAGTCACTGGAACGGCAACCTCTGAGAAGTTCCTCTGATTATCTTTTAAAGGTGTTTAGTGTGGAGTGAAAAGGAGGAAGTAAGTAAGAGCAAAGGGATAGCTCTGCTAGGCTTTGGACAAAGGAGCTGCAGAGCTAAGTCACCACGTCGCTGTGCTCGGCTTATATCTCAACTGTGGGAACAGGTCACAGCCAGGCTACCTTCACATCTTCCTAGCTGTTATCTCTATAGAAATTAAACGCAACCAAGAAAAACAATAACTTCGGCCTCTCTTCTGAAGTCCCTACGACTGGAGGTACATCCAAGGTTTTCATCATGCTAGACCCCAGAGAAGGTTAGTTACCAGGTGTTTATAGGAAAACAGGGCAACACCAAACCAGATGAAAAAGAGTTACAAGGCCACCTGAAGCTTTGTGTGTGTGTTTTGAGAGCTATTGGTAGGACTGATAGCACACTGTAAGTTGACACTGAGACCCATCAGAGCACCATTATCAGATGAGGGGCACAGCCATGAGCGTGTGCAGAGAATCCAAGTCTCTGGTTGAAAAGACAAGTGGTCGGGTATCAAAACAAAGAACAGAACGGAATCTCAGCAATGTATACATGCTGAGCTTTGACTAAAAATGGACACAACTTCCTTTCAGGCTTAATTGGATCTTTGTATAGAGTTTGCTTTTCAACTGCAATAACTATTGTGTGCTGCATAGTTATGGGGAGGGGAGCATTACTCAAATGAAAGTAAATAGCGCCTCCTGTTGGAGAGTGCCAGAATTTCCTGATAGGTGAAATTACCTCTGCTAAAAAACAGCAAGAGTTTAATGCTGCTTCCACATTGAGCTACATTTGTGTATTACTTAAGTTTTTTCCCAACCACACTGAATTACTTAAAATCCAGCTCACTGCCAAGTTCTCTTCCCCAGTTCTTCCTGGGGTTTGTACAAGCTGTTCTCTTTGCCAAACAAATCCCTGCCTCTCAGTTAAATTCTTCTTTTAGAGATAAGATGAGAAGTTATTTCTGAGAAGTCTTGCTTAATGAGAAAAACAATTAGAGCATATTGAGAACTTACTAAATGTCAGTTCATCATTAAAGTTTCTGCTCCTGGGGAAAGCTGTAGGAAATGGAGATTACTCATTCTGTGGGAGAAGAAATTGAGGCAGAGAGGAAATTCCTGAAAGTGTTAGAGAAATAAGCCAGGAAATTAGTGGTAAAGAAAGGAAACAGTATCTGACTGGAGAATAAGGTAGTTAAGAAATACGCGGGAGGGGCTGCAGAGATAGTGGACTGGTCTCCCAGAGGACCCAGGTTTGGTTCCCAGCTCTAGAAATCTGTGCAGCCCAGATGGAAAGAGATCAGGCAGTCAGGAGCCCAGGCATTCTGAGCACTCAGCTCAGTGGAAAGTACACAGGGAGTCAGGAGCCAGTGAACACCACAGGCCACAGTAAGCACAGGTAGCAGCTTATGGCCCAACTTCAGGAAAAGGCTTTCCCAGTGCTAACAGCTCTGCTCTTGCAGGGGAGGGTCTCCCCAGTGAAGTTGCTGCAGTCCTTCCTGCTCCTGTCTCCCAGAGTGTAACAACTCTGCTCCCCTGGAGGAAGGCTTCACTTGCTGCTCTCTGTTCAGGGAGTGTAATAACTGGGCCCAGCCAGGGAAGGTCCCCTGGGCAGCAAGAGTGTCACAGCTTCGCTCCCTCCATTGATTTGTTCAGGCTCCACTACAACTGCGGCCAAAGATCTTCATCCAAACCTTATTCAAGAGATCTATCGGAAGGGAAGAGTCCCAGAAGAGGGTAGTGGCCTCAGTGAAAGGTGGGAGAGGAAAGCAGGAAAAAGGCGGCAGGAGCAGGTTTATATAGGGCTTCTTGGGGGCGGAGCTTTCTAGGAGAAGACTTCCAGGGTGGGAATTAGTCAGATTTTTTAACCCTGATTTGGTTTTGGTTCCAGCGTCCAAATGTTTCTTTCACTGGCTTTTTGGGGCTTTGGGGCTCTAATTTCAGGGCCAGGGCACATTTCTCTCACTGGCTCTGATTCCAGGGCCAAAGTGTGTTCATTTGGTGCTGGTTTCAGGGCCAGGGCACATTTCTTTTGGATTCTGGGTTCAGGGATAAAGTAGGTTCCTCCCTCTCCCCCACTGGCTCTGTGTCCAACGCCAGGGTGGGTTTCTTTCACTAGCTCTGGGTTCAGGGGTAGGGGTGGGTTTTTCAGAGCCAGGATGGGTTTCTTTCACTGACTCTGGGTTCACATCCAGGGAGGTTTTTCTTTGGCTGGCCACTTTTCCCTACACCAACACCCATATGGCTTCTCACAATGGTCTTTAATTGCAATTCTAGGGATCTGATGAGGTCTACTGGCCTAACAGGTAGCAGGCATGCACATGCAAGCAAATTAGGAAATGCACTTGGGGGCATGTCCAGCTCAATCTCTGCAAATACTTCTTGCTTTGGTTCCTTTTTGCTAATGTGAAGAACATTCTGGGGCTAAGTATCTCAGGCTCACCTAAACCTCAGGAGGATGGTAGCTGGAATCCAAGCAGTCCTGATGTGCAGTCAAGTCTGGCTGGATAGGTTCCCAAATTTGCCTGCAAAATAGTCGGGTATGGTGCTTCGAGGCACGAATGCTATGGACACCCTCAGACTGTGGCCTTAGGGAGAGGACCGGCCGGCCTTCCCCGCTGCTTCAGTGGGAAGCCTCTCCTCACAGACTCGGTGCCCAGAAGGCTGAGCACAGCCCTCCAGTTCTGTACACTGAATGTTCGCACCTGAAGCTGAGCCGGCCCAGAGGCGGCAAGAATGGCGGGAAGAGTCGTCCCAGCCCCTCCCACTAGCTCCGCGCCGGGGCGTGGCGATAACAAGCCCCGCCCACACCAAGCGACTCCTCAGGGCAACTGGCACAACACAACAAGATGGCCGCCGTGCCGCCGGTCGCCTGAGGGCGAGTACCGGGCCGTCTCCGCGTCGCCTCTCTCGCGAGGCTGTCCCTCCAGGTCCTGAGGCGGTGAGTATGCTTCGGCGTGCCGACTGAGCGGGGTAGGCGGCCGCCAAGGCCCCGGCCCGGCGTGGGGTGGGCCGGCGGGGCGGAGGCGTGTGCTTGGCCCGGGGATTGGACGGGATGGAAGGGGCCGGGGCCGGCGTGGGCAGGGAGGGAGGACAGGGGGAGAGGCACGCTGGGCGAGCGCTGCTGTGTCGCCGGGCGGGGATGCTGCTCTCTGAAGGATGAGGAAGAGGAAGAGGGCCACTGTCTGCGGAATGCCTGTGACGGAGATGGGTTGGCTGTCCTGAGGGTAGCTTGGGAGGGAATACCGTAGGAGAGAAGTAGGGACCAGTGATATGGATGCCACACCTGAGTCTGCCATTCTGCTGTCCTTAAACCTTAGCTCTGTGGCTCGGGGTATATCCCCCCCCCTTTTTAAACTTTTTTTTTTTTTAAAGTATATGTAGATACCGTGGTGCACATGTGGCAGTCAAAGAACGACTTTGTGGAGTCACTTTTAACCTTCCACATTTACATGGGAATTTTAGGTCATCAGATTACCCACTGAGTCACCACCTCACAGCCCCACTGGGCATGTTTCTTAACTACTTCCTTGATGTCTTAAAGTTTCTATTGCTGTGGTAACACACTGACCAAAATCAACTTAGGGAGGAAAGGGTTTGTCTTAAGAGTCCCTGGTCACAGTGCTCTGAGGAAAATCAAGGTAGGAACTCAAAAAGATGGAATTGAAGCAGAAGCAGTGGAGGAATGCTGCTTACTGGCTTGTCCTTCATGGCTTGCTCACTCTGCTTTCTTCCCCAGGGGTGATATGGTCCCCTGTGATTTGGGCCCTCTCCCATTAATCAAGAAAATGCCCTACAGGCCAATTGTTCCTCCTTTCCTCCCCCATAGGGTTTCTCTCTAACAGCCCTGGCTGTCCTGGAACTGATATGCAGACCAGGCTGGCCTTGAACTCACAGAGATCTGCCTGCCTCTGCCTCCTGGCACCTACAGACCAATATTAGGGATGCATTTTGTCAATTAAAATTCCCTCTTCACAGATATGTCTGGGTTTGTCAAGTTGACAAAACCCAAAAAGCCCTCTTGATCTGTTTTTTCATGTGTAAAAGTAATAACTAATCACTTTTGACTGTTTATCTAAGTACCGCTTAAGTATAAAGTCATTTAGAATTTAATATAACTGTAGGAGTTGCATTCACACTTTAAAACTGAGCAAGCAGCTTAAGAGTAAATCATTTGTCTTAATGTCACATAGTAAATGAAAAAGGAATATTTTGATTTAGACCATGCGATTCCAGAATCTAAGGTCTTGATTGCTAACTATTACTCACAAATGGGAAATCCGGAGCTGTAGAGCTGTTGAGAGCACTGGCCACTCTTCCAGAGGTCCTGAGTTCAATTCTCAGCAGCCATATGGCAGCTCACAGCTTCTATAATGGAATCTGATGCCCTCTTCAGGTGTGCAGTCATGCATGCTGAAAAACCTCCATATTCATAAAATACATGTTAAAAACAAATCTAAACATGGCAATATCTGTGGAGTGTTTATCCTAGCCTTTTTATTGTTCACACAACAAGCCATCCTTTTTTATCCTCTTGTAGCTTATAGCTTGGTAGGAGAAACAATAAACAGTTTTACAAGTCCAATGGAGTGAATATTTATAAATAATTATGTGCAGTCTCAATGTAGAGAGACTGTCTTCTCATACATTCTGAGTGTAGAAACATGACCTTTGTAGCTACGTGTTTTCTTGGAATCTAACATACTCAATTCATAAAAATTGTTCAATGAAATTGGGTAAGTAAACTAAGAGAAAGAGATGGGAGTTTGGGGGTTTGTGTATTTCAACAGAAGGAGTGAGATGGGAGGGAAGAACTAAGGTTGTAAATATATAGAGGAAGGTAAGCTCTGAGATAATTGGGTTGAGATGAAGGTGGATGGGTTGTTTGAGTAGGGCTGTTGTCAGAGTATTAGAATGGAGAAGGATGTGGGAAAAACGGGGTAGATGCCGAAGCGTTAAGGTAGAGTAGTGGAACTGCAGAGAATGGAGAACGGTGCTGTGGTGTTTGGAAATGGGGACAGAATGGTTCAAATGATGGAGACAAAATAAAGGGAAGAAGTGGGTAGCACAGAATGGGGCCTTGGCTTTAAGAAGAATTATGGCTGGGTTAGAGACCCTGAAGGGTGATGGGGATAAAGACAGGACTAAGCCAGAAGGTGTGGAATGCAGACTCAGGTATAGTACTAAGATGTTAAAGGGCCAAGGAAAGAGTGTTGGGGGTGTTAGATCAGGGCAAGAATCTGGGTTTGTGGGTGGCAGGGCAAGTCCAGTGTTAACATTTAGTCATATGAATAATTGTCCCAACACTCCAGTGGCTTCCTCTTGCTTTGTTGAACTTACGCTGGACATTTAAAAACAAGTCTCCAGCTCCCAACTTGTCTTGATTTTGCTCTTTGCAAATACTAACACTGCTTCTCCCTGTCTCTTTTCCATTGTTTTCTTCTGTTCATTCTGGGGTCAAACCTCACTCCACCTCAAACAACAACAACCCAGGGTCAAACTTAATTTGTTTCTTTCGTAAGGAATAAATGGCTGCCACCAAAGTTAACTAACTCGGAAGAATGTGCTAGTGGCCAGTAATTACAGAGGGTCTACCAAGTACCAAATAACGTGACAAACTTGTATTGACACATTGGAAGAACTGAATATACACTGTTTCATATTTTACAGATAAAGAGTTCATTTGCCCAAAGTTCCAAAATTTTAATTCTGCTATGGTCCTCTTTGTTACCATGTCACATAGCTGAAGGAGTTTTCTGGGGATCAACGATCATGGTTTTCATCATGTCCTATAGGGCACCATGATGTCTTACAGCAAAACAAACTGTAAGTGACTTCTGCCTCACTCCAGAATTATAGTTAGTTCACCATACACACACATACCCCCCACACACTAAACTGCTAGCTTACATTTCTATACTTTTTCATTTTCTCATCTGTAACTAACCATATAATTCAGGAAAACTCCCAAAGTTACAAATCTACTATTTATACATCATCACAAAGCTTTTGCTTTTTTATTTTGAAAGTGTGGCTAAAATAACTAAAAACAAAAACCAATTTGTGTCTAATATCACACTATTCTTTCCTGGCAAGGGATCTTTTGGTCATACTATTGGTTCTATGCTAAGGTGAACTGGCATTCTTCTTCAAATATGAATGATATACTTAAGCTTGGGAAACTAAGCTTGATACAAACACTTAGCTAAAAAATGTATTTACTCCTTGTGGTGGTTTGAATTTGAGTGACCCCCATAAGGCTCATACATTTGAATATTTCATCCCCAGCTGTTTTGGAAGGATTACAAGCTATGCCCCCCCCCCTTTTTTTTTTTTTTTTTTAAGGAGTAGTGTCACTGGGGGTGGGTCAGTTAGTTCTTTCTCTGCTTGTGAATGAATGAAGATGTGAGGTCTCGGGTACTGCTCTAGTGCTGTGCCTGCCTGCCTGCTGACATGCTGCCTGCTGTGATGGTCATGAGCAAACCCTCTGGAACGATAACCTTTGATAAGTTCTTTCTTCTCTGTGTTGCTTTGTTATAGTGTCTTGTCACAGCAATAGAAAGTAACTAAGACACTCTTGAATAAAATTAATTAATGGATGACAAATTCTCTAGGTTATGATTTTCATAAAGGCAAGGAATGTAAAACAAAATCGAAGTACAGGCCCATTGTCTTATATCTTTTTTTTTCCCTGTGTCATAGCATATCTGATGATTATAAAAAGAGAATAATGTGTATCCTATACTACAGATATACTTTTACATTTTTCTTATTTTTGTTTTTTAAAAAGAATTCTGTTTCTTTAGGCAATTCAATTTTTGTATCCTACATCTTAGTCTTTTCTCCAGATCTTCAAAATTTAAACCATCTAGAATTTCTCTTATTGAATCCTAGTGATCGCCTCTTTAAATTATTATGAATTCCTATTACCTCTCCTGCTAAGTAAAATTTATGCTTACCCAGTCATAGAATCAGAAAAGTATTCTGTGGATTCCAGAAACCGTTTTATTAACTGTGACATGGACGATTAAGTGATGGCTCCAAAGTCACAGTGCACCCGAAGGTCCCTCACTGAGTTGCCGTAGCTCCTGTAAAGTCTAGATATTGGAACATACACTGTCTCATAGGGTAAGCATCCTGTGAGCCCGGGTTTGGGATTACAGGTTTGAGAATGGAAACTTGGGAAGCACTTATGGACAGACATGGAACTGAGGTGTAGGAACAGCTTCATTAGTTATAGATCAACATTTCTCTTATTTGAACATGGTTTTGATACCTTAGCAAACCTGAGATTAAGTAAAGCTGGACTAAGACTCAGCTGTTTGTTTCAAAAGTATATTGTTAAGTTGGACTTTCAGTTTAGTTTGTACAAGAAGGTTATTTGGCTGTATAGAAACTCAAAGCCAAAGGAATACAACCACAGTCCAAATTCAACATACATAAAGATGCGTGTGCATCATTCTATTACTTAATGGTGGATTTGAGAGCAGAGCATATGCATTAGATTATCTACGGTGGTATTTAAGGAGGATAGAAGGGAAACAGAGAGGGCACTGACACTTAGGCCACGTAGAGGAGCATGATCCAGCAAAGGAGGCCACAGAGTAGCCAGAAAGACAGAAGAAAGCTGATAGAACACAGGCTCCCAGACCGGCGTCTGGGGGAAAAGTGCTTACAAGTATTGTCAGATATTCCTATATGAGACCCTGTATGAAAAGGGCCTGTAAAAAGTTCAGGCTGATAACTGCAAGTCAGACTCTGACCTGAACACATGTCAGTGACAGGCCTTCTAGGGACTCATCCCTGGGGAGAGGTGATCGGAATTTAAGATGGAACCTGCCTCATAAGCTTAGAGAAGTGCGAGCCAAGTCTCCATAGCCTGAGTTCACAGCCTTATGGCCTCAAAGCTCTAGACATAATTTAATACTTTTAATATCTGTAGAGACTTATCCTTATCAAATACATTGGAAACTCTTACAGGTTTGGATGGCCACCTGGCTTTATTCTTGCAATGAAGAAAGGTTCTGGACAAAAGCTCTCCAAAGCAAAAACGCCACTGTCATCTCATTTTCCTGGGCCATCAGCTCTTATGGCCAATATGCGGTCTAGGTCACTTTCTCCTTTAATTGGATCTGAGACTCCACCTTTCCATGCTCCTGGACAGTGGTCTGCACAGGCTGAGCATACGGATAGAGACACCATGCTTTTGGAGTCCCAACACCATAAAGGTACTGTTAAAAATGTGACTGGTCTCAAAGTGCGGAGTTCGATGTGGGGCCCACACGCAACACCTTCCTGGACTGAGGTGACTTGCTGTTTTAACTGGTGGGAACTGAGAGAACGGAAGAGGACTGAGGCTTTGGGGTTAGGGTGTCTGTGAAGGGTTAGGAATGGGGAGTTTCCACAGGAGGAGGTTGGCTTTCTTGTAGAGTTTTTCTAAGCTCTTACTAGAAAATTTCTACCCTCTTTAGTTGGGCTTGGGCTTTCAAGATAAAAGTTCAGTAAAACGTGCTAGCAGGTGCTTGGCTCTTCAGTCTGCTTATTTTCAAATTGCTTCACTGTGAGAGCACTGACTTCCACTTAGGGAACGTGCACTTGTCCCACCAGTATTTTAAGTTTTTTCCCCTTAAATAATTTGCCGCTGTTCTAGTTTCTGTTTTCAGAAATGCTTTAGTCTTTACTAGGTTGTGAGATCCCATCAACCTCTGCTGACCTGAATACCTGGTGGTTTTTTTGTTAAAAGTCTTTCAGCATTGAGTTTGTTTTCTACTTTGCAGCTTTACTACCTATTGGTACCTGGTTATTTCTGAATTGATTATTATCCCAGAATATTGGTTTTATCAATAGACTTTTTATAAAACACAATATGGCATTAACAGTTTTGACAGTACTTTCCACAAAGGCCATAAAGGAAGGCTGTTACTTACCAAGCTGATACCCTACGTCCATAAAATTTACTTCCTATTAAATAAAACAACAACAAAAAAATAGTGCTTTGAAACAAACCTCAGGGCTCCATATGGTAAAAACACTTGCCACATAGGCCTGAGAACCTGAGCTTGATCTTCAGGACCCATGGCGGAAGGCAAGAACTAACTCCCCAAATTTATGTTCTGATCTCTGCACAAGTGCCATAGTAAAAGTGCTCTCTCGCTCTCTCGCTCTCTCTCTCTCTCTCTCTCTCTCTCTCTCTCTCACACACACACACACACACACACACAGAGTACAAATTTTAAATGTATCTGCTTGAGTTGACAGTTTGAATTTGTGCTATATTAGTTTCAGGATATTGAGAAACAACTTGAAATATTTATTCTTGTATCTGTATGCTTTGCCTACATGTGTATCAATGCACTATTTGTGTACCCTTGGAGGCCAGAAGAGGGTTTTGGGTCTCTTAGCACTGGTGTTATAGATGGTCGTGAGCTGCTTTATGGGTGCTGGGATCAAACCCATGTCCTGTAAAGAACAGCCAGTGTCTGAACCAGGAACCTGTTTCTCTTGATCAGGTTTTTTTGTTGTTGTTAAATAAATGTGAACATTAATGATTTTTCTTAAAAGGTTTATGCAAATTATATCTTTTAATATAAAACATTATCACAAAGCCCAAACTGTAACTGTTTTTATAATGACAATGAAGTGAAATAAAGTGGCATTTAAAGTACTGCGATTACAACTAGCCAAATACTCTCTGTGCATCTGCATAGATTAAAATTTCTAGTGTAAAAATGATTTATATTTTGTGATATTTATACCTTCCTCCTGATAATCACCTCTTTCTCCTGGATTTCAGGAGCTGATTCATACGTAGGAGTCCGGTACATTACAGAGGCCCTCATCAAAAAACTCACCAAACAAGACAATTTGACCCTGGTACAATCTCTGAACCTTTCACTTTCTAAAGATGGAGGCAAGAAATTTAGGGTAGGTTTCCAGCAATTTTTAAAATTAACATTGGTTCATTTTTCCTTCTTTTAAGCCTACCAGAATTTTTTAAATTTAATTTTAGTTTGTCTTTGCAACATGAGAGCAGGAGCTTAGTGGCCCTTGGAGCTTGAGCTGTGGCTATTTTGTGAACTCCCTAATGTAGGTGCTAGGAATTGAGCTCAGGTCCTCTGCACTAACAGTGCATCTTTCCAGGACCCTTCAGTGATAACTTTTAGCAAGAATCACTTTGATAACATAAAGTTTTCATTTCAGATTTATAGTATTTGTACCTAGGAAATGCCTATTCACTGCTGAAACTTAAAAAAAAAAAAAAAAAAAAAAAAAAACCAGCCACATACTGGCAGCATTATATCACTTTTTAAGCTGAAAAGGTTTGTTTATATTGTATGTGGAGGGTATTATTATTTTGGTTTATTTTGTTTTGGTTTTAGCGATCTCAGTCTGTGGTTGCTTGGCTCAGGTGTTTGGGGGCCTGTTGTGAGCTGCCCATCTCCTTCCTGGCAGCCAGAAAAGAGAGGAGGCAGGAGGAGCCAGAGTCCTGTGCTCTCTTGTCTTCAGTGGGCGTCACTTTTCCCTACCTGCTGCAGAGCTTTTGCTGTGTTGTTTCCAGTGGACGTCCTCTATGAGAAGTGTGCTATCTCCATATCTGTAGTACCTTTACTCTAGGCTTTACTGACTAAAGAAGCAACTGACAAGCTACAGCTCCAGTCCTGGTTTTGCCCCTTTACTGCTTTTGTAAATAATTGTCTTGAGACATAGCCACACTAAGTTGTTTACCTACTGTCTATAGCTAGTTACACAGTATAATAAGAGAGTTTAGGTATGGCCCATAGAATAATGAAAAGTATATTCTAGCTGGCTACTATAGAAGATGTTTGCTATCCTTGCTCTGGAGCATTTACTACTTTATTCTCAGGCCATGCTACACAAGCAGATTGTAATAGCTTAATTTTTTTGTTTTGTTTTGCCTCCTCCCCTACCCCCCACCCCCCATCCCCAGGACAGGGTCTTACTGTGCAGCTCTGACTGACCTGGAACTCACTCTGTAGACCAGGCTGTCCTCAAACTCACAGTCCACCTGCCTCTGCCTCCTGAGTACTGGGCTTAAAGATGTATGCCACTATACCTGGCTATGCAGTTGCTTAATTTTTAATTAAAAAGTAAAAAAATAGACTCTAGCGCATTACATTAAAAAAAAAACAAAACAAAAAACAAAAAACAAAACCTAAATCCAGAGGGAAATAACTCAGGGAAAGCAAAACAGATAAGAAAATGATTCAGGAGAAAATGAGACTATTGTTTTCCTGAGTAAACACTAGCACACATGTCACAAAGGAAGGCACTATAGATTTAGCTTCTATAAAGATTTTAAAAGGTTGCTTTTTAAAAATTAAAAGGAAAACAAAGCTGGCAGTTAGTGTGTGCAGTATGTGTAGTAACATTCATGTAATATAGATGATCTCCTATGATTCAGTGACAGACGGGAAATTTGCAAAGGATGTGAACAGGCAGTTCAAAATGTGATATAATTGACTACTATTAACTTGAAACCCTGATCCAGTCATATCAAATAAAATACGTGTGGTGGCATTGCATGTTTATACAGCCAATGGTCAAGCTTTAAAAGCTTTCGTTATCCCAGAGGTCTGAGAAGGGTGTTCTCCTATGTGAGTAGAAGCACAGAGAGAGCAAGTACTGTTCAGATATTCGCTGAGTTTACACTCGGTACCCAGAAGTTCTACTGACTCTGTCACGGCTTTTCTAGGAACATGATTTGAAGATGTATACCAAAATACCAGAATAGCAAGCTTATTAAGGATTACTTAAATAGAAAATTTAGAAATGCCTGAATGTCTTGTTGGAGATTGGTTAAATAAATTAGAGCACAATAAACCATGAAATAATGTGCCAGTTTTCAAAGGTGATCTAGAATCTTATGTGTTAACATGCCTTAGTCAGTATTTTGTTGTGAAGAGACCCATGACCAAGACATCTCATAAAAGGAATGCATTTAAATATGGGCTGGCTTAAAGTTTCAGAAGTCAGTCTGTTACCATGGCAGCAAGCGTGGCAGCAGGCAGGCAGGCGGATGAGGGAGAGTGAGACACTTGGCCTGGAGTGGGCGTTGGGAACCCCAGAGCATGCCTGTAGTGACACACCTCTTCCAACAAGGCCACACTTCCTAATCCTTCCCCGACGGCTCATCAGCTGTGGACTAAAATTGAAATATATGAGTATATTTGGGGTCTCATTCGAACCACCACAGCTTTTTGTTTTCATATTAGTTTCAGTGAAAATCAAATTCTCTAAGTGTTTTACTTAGTATAATCTTAAGCTTTTTAAAAATTCTGTTGCTGTCTGTATGGACAGAAAGGAATAGAAGAACCTTTATTAGTCTCTTAACCAGTTTACTGAGCGGTACGATTCTTCTTAGTTTAGAGAGCTCAGTAAGGATGTTTCATTTGAAAATTTAAATAGAACACACTCGGGTTTCAGTTGTATAGTTATGAGGAAAAGGAAACCTGTGGTGGTTTTAAACTTATAGAAATGAAATATCAAATCAGTATGGAGTTGCTCTGTGGCTGTTATATGCAGCACACATGAGAGTCTAAGGAGGCGGATACAGAGGTAAATAAACTTAGATTGTAGTCTCTGGGAATTTAGAGTTTGGTGTGAGAATAGGGAGAATGGAAAGTTTGGGCTGAGGAAGCAAAGCTAGTGTGAAAACATAAAGAACCTGTTGTGCTAGAAAAGACCCGAGGGCCTGAGGCATCGAGGCTGCACAAGGAAGCTCAACACAGAAGGTGATAAAGTAAAGGGACGGAGAATAGCCAAGAAGAGGGAAACAGGAGTCACCGCTTCCCAACCCACCAGCTCTGATTTTTCGAAGCCTTTGTAGAGTTTTGTTTTTAAGTAACCATGGGGTGCTGGGAATTGAACACAAGTCCTTTTCTAGGATGGCAAGTGTTCTTACTTGCAGAGCCGTATCTTCAGACCCTCTTGGTGGTTCTTGTTGTTTTTAAGTTGGCCTAGTGTTCTGTGTTCCAGGGTGTACACACAACTGACTCATCTGACTTGATGTTAGTAAGTCTGTGCTGTGTGTTTCTCATTCACCCACACTTACTTAGCCCCAGTGTGTGTCAGCAGTGCCTAACAGTGCACACAGCAGGCCAGTCTGCGGAAGGAGCCTTGTGTCTTGTCCTGTCATAGGCCTTCTCCTTGCTGTTTTCTTTGAAAGTCAAGAGATCCTACTTTCTTATGTGCCATTATATTTCATGTCCATAGAACAACCGGCACATAATCCATGTTCAATGATATTTCCTGAATGGTTGATAATGGGAGAGGCACTGATGTGCTAGAAAGAAAGAAAGAAAGAAAGAAAGAAAGAAAGAAAGAAAGAAAGAAAGAAAGAAAGAAAGAAAGAAAGAAAGAAAGAAAGAAAGAAAGAAAGAAAGAAAGAAAGAAAGAAAGAAAGAAAGAAAGGAGGGAGGGAGGGAGGGAGGGAGGGAGGGAGGGAGGGAGGGAGGGAGGGAGGAAGGGAGGGAGGGAGGAAGGAAAGAAGGAAAGAAGGAAAGAAGGAAAGAAGGAAGGAAGGAAGGAAAGAAGGAAAGAAAGAAAGAAAAGATTTACTGTCTTATCAGTGCAATAGCAGCAAATGGGGAAGTTAGGCAAAGAAATGTAGCCAGCTCTTGTGAGAGTACTCATGACGAATGAGGGGGATAAGAGGAAGGCTCAACAGAAACACCATCATAGTGTCACTGCCAAGGGCTTGCTGCAGGAGTCACACTTCATAGTTGGTAATGCATATCTACTGTACAATGACTGAGAAGCTGGGAGGGTGGTGAGTAGTGTATGCTTAGATTGTAAAGAGCAAAGCTGTGGAGAGACGTGGAGGTCAAGGTCACAATGGTGAGAGAATTCTGCTGAATAGCTCTGAGCTTCTTACTGTGGAGGCGTTGCTGAGGGTCAGGGAGAATATTGGCAGAGCCTTACTACTCTGCTCAAGGAAAGCAGTAGCAGGGATTGTCCAGGAAAGCTGTTAGGATTCGTTGATCAAAACAGCCCCTCTACAGGCCCTACCTCAGTGTGTTTTATGTCAAGGAGTCTGTTGTATAAAGTATTTACCATTTATTTCCAATTAGTACATCGAAAATTTGGAAAAGTGTGTTAAACTTGAAGTACTGAATCTCAGCTACAATCTAATTGCAAAGATTGAGAAAGTGGACAAGCTGCTAAGATTGCGTGAACTCAACCTATCATATAACAAAATCAGGTGAGTGACTGCTCATTTATTCCTAATAATGTTTCCACATTGCTGAATCTTCCTGTCTACAAGAGACTGGGGTACCCTGGTCATTGAAAGACCCCATTGAAGGATTGTATTCTGGAACTTCCTGCCTGTCTTTATATTTCAGCATCACTTAAATATGGAATAGTATTTTACTTAGTATTATTAAAGCAGGTATATTTTTGTACCAATTTTAATTTTAATTCTGCTTTTAGTGGTAACTCTGTGTAGATGTTGTCTGTGATTCCTTGCCTTATAATAATGTTTATGCGAAGAGATTGGCATTTTGATCCTGAAGATATTCCAAAAAACCTGATCCTCTTGTATTTTGCTCCTTGTTTTAAGAAATAATACTGCATCTCATTTCTAATTTGGATACACATGCAATTATACAACTACTGGGATAAATAAATGTAAACCTAGTGATGACTAACACTACATATAGAAAAGTAAATGGGGAAGATGAAGCAGGAATCACATCTTGAAAATCTTTATACACTTTCCCCCAACTTAGACTTCTAATACAATGGTCAGCAAATCAAAAGAAAAAAACCGCAGACCTGGAGAGATGGCTCAGCAGTGCTCAGCACTGGCTGCTCTTGCAGAGGACACAGGCTTTGTTCTCTGCACCGACTTGGTGGCTCAAAACTCAATTTTTTCAGTGTTAGAGGAATTCCACACCCTCTTTTGGCCTCCGTGGGCACTGCACACACATGCTGCACAGACAAATACATGTAGACAAAACATATATACACAAAAAAATTTCAAAAGAAAACAGCTGTAATAACAAGAGAAGTTCTAATTCAGACAAAAATGAAATGTCAAAAAAAAATGGCAAATCAAGTTGACAACATGAAAACTTTCAAAAGAATTGATCTAATGAAAGTAATTTCATGAAGATAGAGACGCTTAGGAATATTTAGTCAATAGAGTAAATTGACAGGGAATTAAATTGACAGCTAAATTGCAGGTAATGTAAAGGATATACTATCAGTGAAAGTTTAGGGATGAATTGCAAATGTTTTATTTAAGTATTTTCATTGCATTGCATGTATTTATAAACATAGTATCATTTTAGAATGTGCCACATGTGCTGCTGGCACAGTTCATCTTTGGTGAGGACAGTGTAATTACTGTGGACATCTGGACAGCACCACAGCTCACAGCAGTGTGTTGTTGAGTGCTCCACTATCAGTGGTACGGCCATGGGCACCCTCTTCTTTCCTATGTTATAAGATCCTAGAGGATGGTAAGGTGGGTAGGACTACCAGGCACACTCATAAAGGATTGGCAACTTAGCTCCTTGGGAAAATTTGACTTTGCTTACTTTTTTTGATTATCATTCAGGAAAAATAATAAATTAAAAAATAATAGTAAATTATAGTTATGAAAAACTGCTTTATGTTGCTGAGGCTACATACTGTAAACTACCATGAAAGAACTTAATTATTTTACATACTAAGTGTGATTTTTGTACTCTGGTTTCCAGCAAGATTGAAGGACTAGAAAACATGTGTAATCTGCAAAAACTAAACCTAGCAGGAAATGAAATCGAGCGTATTCCAGTGTGGTTTGCAAAGAAGTTAAAATCTTTGCAAGTCCTCAATCTGAAAGGCAATAAGATATCATCGGTAAGTATTCAAAGTAGGGAGATTTATTTTTCCTAAGACTTAAATTATTTGAATTGTAAAAATCTTTGTCCGTGTTTATATTTTATGTTGAACATGATCCCTCTTGTTCCCAGTACCCTCTCCTTTCATGCCCCTTCATCTATATTCAATTTTTTTTTTATTTATTGGGAAAATATTTAGAACCTTAAGTTGTTTTTAAATAATGGTATTTAACATTCTTGTTTAATTGACCATTTGCCAAATTCAGATATAGTGTGGGATTCTTTGTTGTAATTGAACATAGACTGATCTCATTTTGCAAATGTTCCATAATAGCCAATTAGTACTCTCTTATCCATCATTTCATTGCACCTTCTTATATCCTTGTTGCCTATTGCCATGCTTCATATGTAATACGTATATAATACTTATCTGTTTTAAATTACTTTAGATTCTGAGGTTGTAAATTTGACTCCCATTTTTTAGGTAAGGTCTTAATTTAATTCATGTTTAGTTAGAAAATACCTTCTGAATACCTAATGAATAAATGTCACCCCTAATTGGTGTGACATTGGGTGTTAGAACTGAAATAATGATGCTATAACTTAAATTGTCCGAGACTAACAGTGAAAAGGCATGAACATGCAGGCCTAGGCTGCCCAGTGTGGTCTTGGAGAGGCCTTTAATTTCTGCGAACTGTTTAAAGTAGAGAAAATAATTTTGTGTGGCCTCTTTACAAAGGTGTCAAGAGGCTCAGATGAAATGAGACTTTAAAGTAACGAGTAACTAAGGTTATATTCCTTATATCTTCAGATGTGAAGGCAAACTAGAACAGGCACCATTTCTTTCTTTTATTGTTGATTATCTTGCTTATGAGGTTTCTTTCTGTGAGCCAAATGCAACTCAGACTTGCGGCTCTCCTGCCTTCGTCTCCATATGCTGGTGCCACAGTGTGCTGCCACACACAGCAACTGTCTTTCCTTCCATTTTTATGAAGATCTGGGAGGGAGACTCTCCATTTTACTGCATCAGCTCAAGAGTCAGAGTCCAAGACTTATGCCCTTCTTACATGTCACCTCACAACTCTAGAAACTCACAGGCTGATAAGGAAGAAATAGCTACGGATCAAATATTGACCCTAAGTATTTCTCAGACTTCTTGATTTTAGGACATACCCAATGTTCGCTGAATAACAGGGAAACTGTTCAATATTTATATGTAAGCATATATCATTTTCTCATCTATGTGTTTGGCATTGGCATCATTAGGGTGATATATATTTATTTGGGATAAATATCTACTTGTGCTTGTGCAAGCTACTTAAAGAGTGTTTCTCAACTTACGTAAGTTCTTAAAATAAAAATCTTCAAAGATTGTTGGTATCTATACATATTTTGTGTTTTTAATCATCAGTTATAACTCCATTATCTCAAAGTTTAACGAAATCCTTCATAGCAGTTCATTTCCTGCTTTTTCATCAATATAAAAGAAAGTCATTAGTGTAGAATAATATAGACTTAGATTGAAACTCCCATTTTATTCAGTTGCACTAAGCTCTGAGCTAAGGCAAGTCACATCTTCAAATCTTGAGTTCTTCACCTATAAAATTCAGATAGCACTTACATCCTAGGTTTTGTGAGGAGCCAAAAGATGTATATGCTGTCCGATATACCAGTGTTCGTCCCCCTCCCCCCCCCCCCCCCCGGGTCTCATTCTTAGTGGCTAATTTGGGGCAGTGGGTTTTTAAACAGGTTTTGGGAACATGTTAAAAGCAATCCTCTGGTTTATTACTTCCTCTGTTAGTTTATGATTTTTGAAGTGAATTATTCCAATGCCATTGTTGTACCATTTCAGCTCCAGGATGTAAGCAAGTTGAAGCCACTTCAAGATTTGATTTCTCTAATCCTCAGTGAAAATCCGATTGTGACCCTTCCTCATTACCTCCAGTTTACCATTTTCCACCTCCGTTCCCTGGAAAGTTTGGAAGGCCAGCCAGTGACCACTCAGGACAGACAAGAGGCTTTTGAGAGATTCAGTTTAGGTGAGATGATACCTAAAAACCAAACAAAAAGACCTAACCTTGAATGAGGAAGGAACTTATCTTATGAAGCTCTCTAGAGGGAGACAGCTCACAGGGTAAAGGCATTTATTGCCAGACCTGAGGCCCTAAGTTCAGTCTCCAGGACCCACTTGGTAGAAGAAATGAACCAACCCCTATAGGTTGCCGTCCTCTGTCCTGTACACTTATGCCATGTTAGATATGCATTCCTAACCACTTCCAATAAACACACAAACATATTTAAATTAAAAAGGTGCATATCACTATGCTTGATTTTTTTAAGAGGATAAATTATAAATTTTATAATCCTACTAAAATTTACATAAAAATATCACCTTAAGTTGGTTAAGCAAGTATCTGTTGAGAATATACTATGTATCAAAAATTCCTGCCTCAAAAATGACCTTCTGAATGTGTGTGTGTGTGTGTGTGTGTGTGTGTGTGTGTGTGTGTGCGGTGTGAGAAGAGGAGCAGCCAGCCAAGAAAACAGTAAATGACAGGTTAGAAATATCAGAATATAGGAAGTTTCAAAAGTCCAGAAACGATTTCAACACCAGTGTTGCCTTGGTGAGGAAAGTGCTTCTGAGCAAGTCTAACTTGTGTCCCATCCAAGAGAGCCAGCTCCACCTCTGTGCTGTACCATGGCTTCCTATGTGTGTGTCACACAGATAATAATTATAATAAAGATCTCTTCCAGTAACTACCATTTGGATTCAAATCCAAAGGAGTCATCTTTTCTCCAAACCCCATGGCATGTAATTTTCTAAGCAGAGTCATGTTGCACTGTTCTTAGACTTATCTCACTGTTGTTCTGAGATACACACCTTGTCATTTGTAGTGACACGTTACCTACTACATTTTTGTTGACAGAAGAGGTGGAAAGACTGGAAAAAGACCTGGAAAAGAAGATGGTAGAAACAGAAGAGCTTAAGAACAAACAAACAAAGTTTCTTGAAGAAATAAAAAATCAAGATAAACTAAACAAGTCATTGAAAGAAGAGGCCATGTTACAAAAACAGAGCTGTGAGGAGCTGGAAAGTGACCTCAACACAAAAAATGAACTGGTGAGTCTGTGTTATACATTGCTTTGGCTGTATTCTGTTAAGGTAGAGAAATTTTGCTCTTAAATTTAAAAGCACATCATCATTGGGAAGATGGCCAAGGGCTTTGCGAATTGTAGTTGACTGATATGCAAATGTGTGAGGTATGGTGTCCAGCATGAGGGGAAACATGATGCTCTGCACTGGGAGGAGTTGATCACATTGCTTAGGATATGTTTAAAGTGGCTTCATAGATGGACTATATGTTGTCAAAAGTTTAGAAACTGCTGGAGTTATCCAAAGGTCAATAAATATATGCACCCTGTGTCACGAAGACTTTTTTTCTGTAGAAATGGTAGCAGTAACACACACATACACACACAACATGTTTCATATTATCAGAATTTCAAATAACTTTAATGTCTATCATGGATATCCATGAGGTTGAATAGCTTATAATAAGCTGCTAATAAAATGAAATCAGACTATATGTCCATGGAAGAGTAGAATGCTGGGCATATTTTACTATGTGAAAAATTCCAAGTGGTGAAGACATTGAATCCAGCATGATCCTACATGGAAAGATACATGATAATCTACTTGGGGAAGATGGCCAAAGATTAACACAGGAGTTGTTTCTGAGGGGTAAACATCTAGGAAATTTCCAAAGTGACCTTTATGTATCTCTGTAAAGTCTTAACTTTCATATAATTTGACTTTTAATTGAAATGTGGAGAAAAACATTAAAATGTCCAACAGTTTTGACAAACAGGCAGCATAATTGAGAAGATGATTATTAACTGAGAAACATGAGAGGTCTGAAGAGGGTAAAGGAGCCAGTTGTCCAGGATGGAGGCAACTCAGGAAGCTGTAATAGGTGCAGCTGTCTCATCCAAGAGATATAATCACATAAGTCAGGCCTTGAGAGGTTAATTTAAGACCTAGCAGGTATGAACTCAGGACACATGTTTTTAGTAGTGAATCTGATGCTGTCCTGGAACAAGCAGATATTAGCTGTGCTTAACAGTTCAAGAAAAGGCTTCCCCCCTCCAAGGCAGGGTCTCTCTCTAGTCCTAGATAGCTTTGAATTTGTTTTATAGACCAAGCTGTCCTCAAACTCAGAGATCTGTCCGGAGTGCTGGGATTAAAGGCGTGGGTCACCTGGCCAAGAAAGGCCTTTTCAACACAGACAATATGATTTTGTAAATTTACACACGCGGACACGCACACGTGCGCCCACGCACGCACGCACGCAGTACACATGCACATACGTTTGGTATGAGGGCAAGTGCCTTTACCCACTGGGCAATCTTGCCAGTCCTGTATTTTCCTTTGTGTTTGTTATAATGTTGCACATTAGGTAGATGTTTTATAAACTGTCAACAGTTTTGGTTTTTTTTTCTGTATTTTTGTTACAAGTCATATTATGTTCTTCTGCAAGTTGTGCTATTTTTTGTTAACATTTTAAAACCTTTTTATACATAATTAACATATATTTATTTTAACAAATTCAGATCACAGAAATTTATGCAGTGGAAATGAAGGCTCTTCTACTTCACTCCCCCAGATGTTAATATGTAGATTTTTTTTGTTTTTCATGCTTCTGTATATATGTAATAAGTACATTATACCCTAGAATAATTTCGTGAATATTTTTAAAAAGGAATTTTTTAAAAAAATATTTGTATCTATAGACAATATAGATAGTTATTACATTTTATCTTTAACAACACAGTTAAAACTCTCCAAGTTAAAAAAATAATAATGTATATATATACATCTTCCTCAGTGTTTTAAAAGTCTGTGTTGTTACTTTTGCTCCATTAAATGGTTCCTTGATAATTTAGCCAATTCTTCAGACAGATATTTAAATAGCTGTTTCTACTATTGCAAATAGTACCACAGAGAAAATATGTGTGTATGTATCTTACATACTCACACTAGTATTTATTTAGCATAAATCATATCAAGTGGAATTACTGTGCAAATTTCTTTTGAAATTTTAATAAATGGGACCAGCAAGATAGCTCAGCAGGTAAAGGCACTTGCCACCCAGTATAAAGACTTGAGTTCAGTCTCTGGAGCTACATAGAAGTAGAAGACAGCCAGCCTCTGCAAGTTGTCAGTGTCACACACACACACACACACACACACACACACACACACACACACACACACACGCATGCATACACACACAAATATTTTTGATAAATGCCAGTGTCCATTTAAAAAAGCTTATTACTAATGTATGTTTTCCATAGCAGTGAGTAAAAGGGCCCTACTCAGTTCATTATTGTGAGTTTATAGGAGAGAAAAAATGGAATCTTGTTAGTTTTATATCATAATAAACTGCTATAGGAATGAATATTATATATGTATTTATTGATTGTCTTTTTAGATTGTACATTTCATTATTTGGTCCTTTTTTGTTATCCCAAGTACTACAATGTATTTAAAATGAGATTCTAGGTCTTATTTTGAGAGCTTACATTTTTTTTTGTTTGTTTCTTGCAGGATATGTGATGATAATATCACTCCAATTATATAATGTTTTGCAGTTTTATTAAGCAGTTGTTCATGCACTAAACTAGTTCCTTTATACATGAAAAGTTGTGTTGAACTAAGTCTAAATTCGTGGGCCCCTCTATTCCTGTCATCTGCTTATACTAATCCAACGTCCTCTTTGTCATTTTGCAAGCTATTTAACTCTTACCTTTCAGTGTTTTTGTTGTTTCTATCCCACCATCCTCAGATCCTTGTGAGGATTTAGTGAGGCTCTAAATGTGAAAATAACTTGAAGTGAAGCAAGCTGTGTAATGCAAGGTAGTAAATTTATACTCAGTGATGCCTTGTGTTAGCAGTACTGATAACGGTGTCACTCGGCAGGGAGTCATCAATAGAGAAAAGCTGGTGGCATCAGAGCCCCGCTGGCTCTGGTGTTCTCTAGGTAATTTGTGTCTGTCTGCTTCATTTTCTGAGTCCTTATCTTGATTTCTTGCAGGCCATTTTCTGCTGGGTCTTATTCTTCTTTAAGGTACTTCCTTCAGGACTGAACTGCACACTGTTTTTGTGGTGCTGCATGATAACTTGTATTAATGTGCTTGTTTACATTTTAAGTTTTGAAACTGGTGTGCTTCTTTGGGAATGTGTTTGTGTAGTATGTTGTAAATGACTTTTTATACAGGAAAATTTGAATGTGAGAGGAAATTTCTAATATTGTTCCTGTTTGTATTGTAGTATGTTAACTGCAGTCATCTCTTGGTTATCCCTGGTCAATATACTGCTAGCCTACTTCCCTTGGCTCCTGTGTGCTCTCATTTACACACTTTTGCCAACAGACATTTGCTGAGGATTACCATCATCTAAGTCTGGAACTATGGAAAACAGAAAAGTAATTGAAAACAAAGATGATTATAGAAAGTAGCCCAGGATTGTGCTGTGCTCCCAGTAGTGTTTGCCTTGTTTTGGCCTGTTGTCAATTTGCTTTGGGGAAAATATGGGCATAAGTTGATGCTGTTGTTTGTGAATCATATCTTTGAGACTTGGTCTCTTGAGCATTCATTGGCAACATCAGTATGGGTGGTGTTCTAGACAGCCTGCTAGAGGACGCTGAAGGGAGAGTGGGACAATAGGCACAGTGTTAGACGTGAAACCAGGTCACATAGATTTGAACATACCTTTTCAACCAGCTGCTTAGCTAGGCAAGTTGAATAACCTCTCTGCACAGCTTTTATCAGTTCAGACCTGGGTGACATGGCACCTGTAAATCACACAGCACCTGGCTCTCGGAAAGGGCTCAGATGAACACTTCTCCTTCAGATGGTTGCTCAGGAGATGACTGCATGCTAACTCATGCACAGTTTTGATTTCTCGTCTCGTAAGATGTTCATGTGTATGCTTTCTTCTTTTGAACCTGTATTTCGATATTTATGAAGTATTTCTGCATGCTTTTCTGTTTGAAATCAACTATCAGACTGCCTTCCCCCCACAAAAAGAACAGAAAAGAAAAAAAACAACAGTGGGCCTTTGAAATGAAGTGAAAGAATTAGTTTGGTTCTGGTAACCCATGGTAAGGCAGTTCACCAATCTGAGACTCAACTTCTGTATTTGTGAATTAGAAAATTAGATTAAATTAGTCTTACATTTTCCTCCCAGCTCCAAAACCTCCCAAGAGAAACAAAAAAGTCATAATTAAAGTAAAGTCTTTAAAATTACTAATGCCACATACTTGCATCTTATTGAGCTTATTTACACTCCTTACCTCTCTGCTACAAAGAGTAATTAATGTCCTGGTCCAGCATGGAGGCGCATGTCTGTATTCCTAGTTCAAGAGGCTCACACAGAAAGATCACACTCTCTGCTTTCCTGGGAAGCATAGCAAATTCCAGGCAAACACACTGAGGGACCCTCCTCCCCACAAATATACTGAGTACTCACAGCTGATATTCATTGACTAAAGCCAGTCTTTTCTCCTCTGTAAAATGTCTCTCCTTGAATTGAAGCAATTATTAAAATCAAAGAATAAACAAAGAATTAAGTTCAATAAATTAGTGCTAATAATTGAGAAGCCAGGAAGCAAGTACTACAGAGAGGGTGATAGTTATTTTCATGTTTAGATGAAACAACCTAAATTGCTTTTTAAAACTTGACTCACTATATTTAGAAGTAACATACAAGCTTCAAAGGTCTTTTGTGTGATATCTTCTGGAATAATAATTTTATGTTTTATTTTTTTAATATAGGATAAAATATTCTTGGTGTTGTGCTATCTGATGTAGCATTACATCATTAGGTGGTAAGAACTACCCATATCATTTATGGGGTCATGGTAACTCACTGATACTGATTCATCTCATACTGACCAATAGCTAAAACAGAAAACAATGGAGCTAACTCGAGCATGCCAGAAGCAGTATGAGCTGGAGCAGGAACTGGCCTTTTATAAAATTGATGCTAAGTTTGAACCACTAAATTATTATCCATCAGAGGTAAGTTTATATTTTTTTAGCCATTTAAAATTAAAGCCAGGATTTGGGAGGTGGGAGGAAGACAAGTGTCAGGGACAGTGAAAGGATTTTACCATTAATTACTCTTTTCTTTTCAAATATGCATTTGTTTGTATGTATGGGGAGAGCGTGCATGTGGAGGTTAGACAGCTTGAGGGCGTCACCTCTTTACCCCCAGTGTGTGGTTCCCAGAGATTGAACTTAGCTGGTCAGGTTTGGCAGCAGGTGCCTTTGCCTCAAGTGCCTTTAGTTACAGAGCCAAGTCAGCAGTCCCTCTGCATTTTCATGATGTAAGGATATCACCAAAGTAAACTATATTTTGCTTGAGTGTGTGTTATTTGGCTCATGGAGATAAAGTAGTGTCTGAAAAGATAAAAGTTCCAAGGAGATCCTTGCTTATAGCCATGTGTTGTTTAGGTTTTAAAATTTTTATATCAAAATGTATTTATTAGATTGAGATCTTATATTTGTCAGGAAGCAGCTCACTGGCCTTTGACTGAAAGAATCAACAATATTAAGCAGTGGTACAGCTATGGTTAGTCTTTAGTTAATCCAACCTTTACTTGTCAGTAGAGGGAAGAATCCTTTTGAAACCATTTTTAGTTCTGGTTCCTTTTTGCTGTATGAAAAAGAAGATAAAGAATAGCATATCTTTTTAGCTTCTAGACATTTAAGATTAATATCAATATAAGTAATTCTGTGATATGTTTGCCACTAATAAGATGAGTAATGTCATGTGGCTGGAGATTGCTTTTTAACCTACAAACCTATTCCTATGCTTGCTTTCAGTATGCCGAAATTGACAAGTTCCCAGAGGAAAGCCCTTACATTGGCAAATCCAGATACAAGAGAAACATGTTTGCCACAGAAACTTACATTGTCAGTGATGCCCAGGCAGTTCAGATTCAGAAGATGACGCCAGGAGGACAGCTTAGACAGGAGCACGTGCTCCAGAGAGCCCACGCATCATCAGATGTACAGTTGGAAGACACGGAAACAAAAATAAGTGCAGGTTAAACAATGTTATTCTTATGTTCTTAAAAAATATGAGACTGGGGATGTGGCTCCATCTGAAACATTCATCTGGCTTGTACAGGCTTTTGGTTCAGTGTCCAGTACTATACAAAGAGTAATGTATGCATGCAGACGGACAGGCAACCATAAAGTAACAGGATATGCAGGTTGATATTTCTTATAATTTTTAGTTGAACATATTGATGGTACTTATTACTTATATGTAAAATCTAAAGCCTAAATAGTGATTAACGAGCCTGCTTTTTAGATAATTCCTGTTGTGGTTGAGAATCGGGTTTCTGACGGTAATTGATGGCAGCATGTTCAGGGAATCAAGTTTGGCCAGGTGGTGGCAATGCATGCCTTTAATGCTAGCATTTGGGAGGCAGAGGCAAGTGGATCTTTATCAGTCAAAGCTAGCCTGGTTTACAGAGCAAGTTCCAGATCAGCCAAGGTTGTTGCACAGTGAAAACCTGTGTGTATGGGGGGGCGGGAGGAGGTATGTAAATCAAATCCTTCCATCAGGCACTGAAACTACTTATTTAGAGGTATAGTTAATAATCACTGATGCAAGTAAAGAGCCATGAAACAAAACCCTTCCAATAGATGACTAGAGCACTCTCCTTAGGGGTAGATCTCACGCTGACCTCTAACTCTTCTTGATATGCCCTGCAGTCTGTTTCCTCAACCATGGTGTCCATTCCCTAGTCTAATTCAAGGGCTCTTATCTCTCCTGACAAGCCAGTACCGGAAGAAGTTAAGGCAAGAGGAACTAAAGGTACTCTGCCAGTGTTTGCCTACTCTCTTATTCACTGGCTGTGTGGGTGTGGAAGAAAGGGAATTCTGACTGGACTCTCTGCACCTTGCCTCACAGTGGTGTTGCACAATGGACTCATGATCTGCTGTGGGGCTCCCATTTTTCAAATTATTAGCACACTCTTGCTTAGCTGACAGTACATAGGAGGCCAAGATGGAGACTGGTTTCTTTCTTCTGTGTATTTTATGGAAAGCTTTGAAGGAAAAGCAGGAGTAAATGTGATGTGTGTACAGACTGGCTTCAGGAGGGAAAAGGCCAAATGAAATCTGTGGTGGAAAGCTGGTTTGCGGTCCTCTCCAGAGGAAAGTTTCTGTTTGTCTTTCTATTTCTTTCCATTACTTCCTTTTCTTTATTTCTGTTTTCCTCTTATGCATGTATGCATACTGTGCAAATGCCCTTCCTCGTTCAGTTCCAGCCCTCCCATGAACGAAATACTTTCATTTCAGTTTTTGTTTTTTCTGAGACAGGATCTCTTTATGGTCCTGGCTGTCCTGGAACTTCCTATGTAGATCAGGCTTCCCTCAAACTCACAGAGATTCCCTCCTTGCACTGCCATGCCCAGCTCCAGATGGTGAACTTCTTGATACTGAGTCACACCATAAAACATTTAATCTATAACAAAGGTGATGGTAGTAGTGTTATTGTTGACATCCTATGTGTATTATGACCTAGTAACATGTAAAGTACCTACTTTGCAATGAAGTCCTATTAAGACAGCTCACAATGGTAGGAGAAATCAAGTCCTTCTCATGTTAAGAATCATATAAATAAAAGGATCAATTCTAGGTTTGTAGACTGGAACAGAGATGGAAGCTGTCGTAAGTAATACATTTCTTTGTTGTGCAGTGGGACAACCTAGCAAGGGTGAAGCTCATTGCAAAGAAAGACAATGTGGTGAACATTTTAGAGGTCAGCATTTTCTCCTGTATATATATGAGGATTGTTTTACATTTGCAGCGCAAATCCGACTGTCAGAGCTACATGGTGAAATAGAAATAGCGGAACAGAAAATATTACAGGCTACTCAAGAATTGAAGCAACTGGAAGAAGCTGTACAACAAAAAAAGGTACAGGGGCCATAACTGAGGAAATGAGTTTTAGTGTGACCCCAACACTCAGGGGGCAGAGCAGGAAAATCTCTGTGAATTTGAGGCCAGCTGGGTCTACACACTGAGTTCCAGACTAGCCATGGATACATAGTCATATAAATCATTTTGAAATTAGTTGTTAGATACTTTAAAAGTCAAATATGGTTAAAGTATTCCATTCATGATGACATCCTATTAATATTTCATAAAATGTGTAGAAAGAAATTACTTAAAATTGACATGAAAGGGCACTGAGAGATGGGTCAGTAGTCACAATCAATTACTGCTCTTCCAGAGGACCAGAGTTATGTTCCCAGCACCCATGTTAGGCAGCCCACAACTGCCTATAACTTCAGGAGATCCAACACTTCTAGCCTCCATGGGGATCTCTTCTGACCAAGCCTCTTCACCTGGGACTTAGGTTAAGAACCAGAGAACACTTCTGCTGTGGCATAAACATTGTCAAATCCAAGGTGTATGTGTGTGGCGGAGGGGTGGGGAGCAACGACCAAAATGTACTTTAAGCAATTGACAAAGTATTTCATGCAGTTCAAATTCATGATGGAATTGCATAGGTTAAAATTTTTAAATGTATTTTGGATTTTTTTTTTTTTTGATACAGGGTCTCAGGTAGCCCAGGGTAGCCTGGAAATTGCTGTGTAGCTGAGGATAACCTTGAACAAGTGCTGGGATTAAAGGACCATCATCCTCAGTACCACACTTCTGAAAAGCATTGCTACATTTGTATAAATCTCAACATTAAAAATTGTTGGAAGTAGCCAGGTGGTGCTGGCCCACACCTTTAGGCCCAGCACTTGAGAGACAGAGGCAGGAGGATCTCTGTGAGTTCAAGACCAGCCTGGTCTACAGAGTGAGTTACAGGACAGCCAGGACTGTTACACAGTGAACCCTGTTTTGAAACAACAAAATTAATTAATTAATTGTTTAATTTGGGGTTCCAGAGGTTTGGAGTTCATAACTTCTGTGGCAACAAGCAGGCTGTCATGGTGCTGGGACAGTAGCTGAGAGATGACATCCCGAGACACAACACACACAGGCAGAGTAATCTAATTGGGAAACCTCAGATCCTGCACCCAGTGTCTGATATACCTACTCCAAAAATTCCAAGTCTCTGTTCTTCCCGACAGCTGGAAACCAAGTATTCAAATATCTGAGCCTATAGGAAGCATTTTCATGCAAACCACCACCTACATCTCCTATTGGGATATTTTTAAAATTATAGATGTTAGCTTCATAAATTGTTGTTGCGCTCTTTTGTTAATTATGTGCTGGGGTTTGGGGAGAATTAGATTTCAGAAGCAGAGAAGGACCTTCTTCTCAAGCAGTTGAGTGGTAGAATACAACTTCTAAACAATTTGCGCCAGGAGGCTCTGGATCTAGAAATGCAGTTGGAAAGGCAAAGGAAAGAAACTGCCGAAAAGCAGGAGGAGATAAACAACCTGCAACTAGCCATAGATGACCTGGACTCCAAAGACCCAAAGCATGTGAGTACAGTAGGAAATCTTGACTTATTCTACAGAGACTGAAGATTACTGTGTGTAGATAATTACACACCTCACCATTTTTAATGGCAGAACCCTTTTTGAAATTCTCTTAGTTTGAATCACATATAAGTGAGATACATATACATATATACACTATTTGTATATGTATGCATATATAATTAGATATAAATACATGCTATGTATTTATATGAAACATTTATATCCAAAAAAACCTAAGTCTTGAAAGAGTGGTTCTCTGCGTAGCACAGGAAGAACGAAGGCTGCCTAGTATACTTTGGAGGCAGTGGTTGAATTTCATTCTGTTTTAGAGCAAGAGAGACTTGCTTCAAGGTGCCCTATAAATTTCTCCCTCCTTAAAGGCAAAAAAGGACAGAGGCAGAGGCGGGGCAGAAGTCTCTATTCTTCATGTAAATAGTCCACAAAAGCTGTTTGCTGTTTCTGTTCATTTTCTTAAGAATAAAGCATTTCTCTGGAGTTGTGGAGTCAGATGCTGAATGGTAGGTTAGAGTCCTGTTCTGTCAGTTGGCACCCTGGTATTCCTACTAATGCCTTACATTTTAGCTATTACTCCTTCGTGTTTTTCTGTTGCAGTTTATAAATTAAGAAAATATAAGATCTCTAGACTAACAGAATTTAAAATTTAATCTGATATGGACAGTGCACTACAAATACTTTAAGTATTTGACAGATTAACACATCAGTTTTGTATGTATGTGTATAAGTGTGTACATACCTATGAATAGAAGGCCAGGTAATTTTGACGAAGGATAACCTTATTGTCATAAGTTTAAAATATTTTCTTTTTAAAAAGCTTAAAACTTAGTGTTCTTACTGAAAGTATTAACTTTAATTGTGTGTGTGTGCGCATGTGCATGTTGTATGTGTATGGAGGCTAACAGTCAATGTCAGTTTTCATCCTCATTTGTTTTCTGTCTTACTTATGTGCTGTGCCTACTTTACATGAGTGCTGGGTTTCTACTTCACCCTCTCATATGCATATGACCATCTCCCAGCCCTAAGAGTCCTGGTTATTTTTGAGAATTTTTATTAGATGAAACCTCAGAAAGTTTTACATACCAGGATGTATATAGTTAATAGTATCTTTATTATATGTTAAGAAGTCTTCTATCTGTGTAAGGGTTGCCCTGACAAAAGAAAACTAGATCCCTCTAGAAGGCAGGATGGAAGCAAGCAGCCTGATGATCCTAAGTTTAATTAAAGCCTGAATTGTTTGTTTACTTCTGCAAATGTGGCATCCTGGGCAAAGGGGGAATTGACTTTTTTCAGTGGAGTACCACAAGGAGGAGAGGCAGAAGAGGCTCAAGAATGGTGTCTTAAATCTGTATGGTAGCTAGGTAGGAAGGCATACCAACTAAGCTCTTCTCAAAATCAGAGGATGGACTTTTCAGTTCACCTCATCTCAAGTTTTCAATTTGCAGAGGATAGAAATGTGACTTGGAAAAGTAATCACTCCCCTCATCACTCTGAAAAAAAGATAGGAGCCCTTGCTTAAACTACTACAACAACCCTTTCCTCACAAAAGGATTAAAATCTAAATATAAAGATAAAAAATGGAAAACAAAACCTTAGCTCAGAATCAAGCCTAGTCAGATGTTTTTTAAAAATACGTTTCATTGGGTTTCAAAAGGGAAACCCATTTTAGTTACCAAGTTTTCCCAGCTAGAGGAACAACTATCTCTGGGCAAACATAATAAAGATCTGTGCAGCTTTCCTAGAGGGAATTAGCCTGGTGCTCTTTTAGCCTTTGGGTGTGATTGGCCCTTGGGAGCTTCCTGTGTTTTGATTTAAAGTTGAAGGCGGGGCCTGTTCACAGAGCCTTCTGGTGACTGGGCCGCTCAGCTGTCAATTAGCTAGACTAGGACGGTGGTTTGAGGCGCTGAGGAGTTACTTAGGCACCGAGGCACTTGCAAAGATGGGGCTGTCACAAAGGGAAGGGCACATGAATTTGAAGACGAACTTAGCTTTCTGCCCACTATTTTTTTTTCTCCACGGCTCAATTGTAACAGGACAGATTCGGAGTTAAGGTATGGTCATTCCTCTGTGTATAGAGAAAGAGTTTGGAAGGAGGAGGGGTCAGGTCTGCAAGTTCCTGTTTTCACAGTAACTCTTTTGTAAGCTCCACGGAAAACCACAGGCTCAGCTGCCCGTTTATTGCTCTGCACCGGCATCTTGAAACATGTTTCCCCCCATATAGAGGTTGCAGTGTACTTAACTGGGAATTTTAAGAGTTGTTGGTTAAGTACAGGATGGGTTTTGTTCTTTCTTGAGCCACCAAAGTCTAGGGAGTGCTATTAAGATGTAAATTCTTATTTACAGTAACTAAGTGTCAAAAGATTTAAGGTGAGTATTGAGGAAGTGTGGGGAAAGGGAAGATTTGAACATCCCATCAAATTTACCAGTAGAGTTGCCACTTATTTGCTCTCCATTTGAAAGGAGACCTCTCAAAGGGAGGGTGTTCCTTCTAATCCAATAGAATTCAGGCTTGAAAACTTTAGCGTTTGTTGAGGTCCCCCCCACCCCATTGTTCTGTTCTTCTGAGCCTGCTGGGTAAGGTAGAGTGAATGGGAAGGCAACACTTCTCTTGGGAATTCCTGTGTGTGTGAACTGTTGCCTAAGGAGACCCAGTTAGGACCTTTGATTGATCTGAGAGTCAGGCTTACATCGATGGAATGAAAGGTTAGGCTAGGCCATTGCTTCTGTTAGGAAGCAGGAATGAGGCTGGGGGCTTGTGGAGGACATTTGCACCAAGAGCATGGATAATGTGAGAGGAAAGCTTCTTCATGCTCTTCAGTGAATACTTGGTGGGATAAATGGTCTTTGAGCACCCTCACCATTCCCAGTTTATTATATTTAAAAACAAAATGTTTGAATAGGAGATAGAAAATAAATGTGAATTCTGAGTACTAATCGCAATTCTCCATTTTCCCCAAGAAACTTTTAAGGTACATTTAAATGTATTTTTTTCACGTTAAAAACTCCCAACGTTAAAATTTTATAAATATAAAAACTCATAAGTAAAATCTCTTAGAGGCCTTGTACATGGATATGATGCTTATTTATATTTTGGGATGTACTTTTGGGTGTTCCCTGTAAATATACTGCCTTTCAGAATAGCTGGTGTTCTGGAACTCTTTCTTAAAAGACACATTTTAATGCTATGCATATAACACTGAAAATTTTGACATAACCAACAGTTGTGCCCTTAATGGCTACACTCCCTGAACGGTTCTGTTTTCTCATCTTATTTCAACTCCTGGGGTTTTAACAAAACTTACATGAAAATGCTGCAGAGCCTAACTCAGTAGATGTGTTGTCACATTTTATTTTCTATTCTTCCTTTTAAAACATTACTAAAGATCATTAATTTTTTTAAAAGTTTTAAAAGCTTGGGTTGTATTGATTTTTTTTTTCTCCTAAATTCAGTCCCATGTGAAAGCCCAGAAAAGGGGTAGAGAACAGCAGCTTGACATTATGAACAAGCAGTACACACAGCTTGAGAGCCGCCTGGATGAGATACTTTGCAGAATTGCCAAAGAGACTGAAGAGATCAAGGATCTTGAACAACAGCTTACTGACGGTGAGAGCGGGAGTGAGGTTAGCAGAAGGTACCCAGACAGTCTACGACTTGGCTGGATACACTCCAGATAGTAGTACTAATACTTGATAGGGAAACTTTGCTGAATTTATCCAGAATGTTTAACAAAATTTAAAGTATTTTGTATTATTATAGTTTGCTACATTTATGACCAGTAAACAAGAAGTCAGTATGATCAGAAAGAGCTTGGTCATTGATTATCTCCTTTCAGAACCTGTTGATGTTAGGAGGCTCATTGTCTAGCTACAGAAAGTGAGAGAGTAGTTTGGGTCCACACTTGCAAGACAGTTGTAAATGGGAACATTCTCAGAATGGTGTAATGAGACCCTGCGCTCAGTGTAAAGCAAGATTGCATTCCCTGATTACCATTCGGTGTGTCCCCTTAGACATGGTTATGCCTCGATAATTAGTTGTTGAGAGAAGTTTTTTTGTACAGTTTTTATGAAGTATCCTGCAAAATAGTATCAGCGTGCATTTTTAAAATACTTACTAAAAAATGTATGTGAACGTATGTTTGCCTGCATATGTGTCTGTACCATATGCATGCAATGCCCATGGAATGTAGAAGAGAGTGTCTGATCTCCTGGGACTGAAGTTACAGTTGTGAGCTGCCATGACAAGCATCCAGTTACTCCTAACTGATGGGCCAGTTCTCAAACTTTCATGATACCTTTCTTTTTAACCCTTCAGGGTGTGTATTTATACTGCCAGTCTGAGATTGGGGTTAGTCTTATATATTGAGTGGTCTTGTTTTCTGCATTCAGCAAGAACTTAATTTTATTATCCATTTTTAAAAATTATTTTAACAGAAATTAAATTTTTATAGCATTAGGCATTCTGTAAATATTTGTCATAAATATGCTTGTCTTATTGTATAACTGCTTAATATTCCTATATTATAGGAAATAAATTATCCTACCTTGAAAAATAAAGTAAATAAGAAACTTAATACATATTACCCTCTGTTTTCATCTGGCATAGGCCAGATAGCAGCAAATGACGCTCTGAAGAAGGATCTAGAAGGTGTCATCAGTGGGTTGCAAGAGTACTTGGGAACCATCAAAAGCCAGGCAACTCAGGCCCAGAATGAATGCAGGAAGCTACAGGATGAGAAAGAGACATTGCTGCAGAGACTGACAGACATCAAGCAGGAGAGGGATGAACTGGAAATAGTTGCCATGGATGCAGAAAATATGAGAAAGGTATGATTTCTTTCTTTCTGTTGGTTTGAACTTAAGAAGTAAATGCTGTCCAAATTTAGTTAGAAACAGTGCTACTGTTATTTGGTGTGTGTTTAAAGTTGAAGACAATGATAACTACTGTTCTTTATGCTGCACACTTGGAGGAAGCATTATTTATTTACCCAGAAAGATTGGTTTAGCTCTGTTTCTGTCCCTCAGAGGTTACTGAATAACTAAAAATTATGAAATTGTATCTACTCAAAGTGCTATGTGAAATGTTTTTGAGTTTATGCAGTAAAATTATAGGAATAACATAGTTTATCTTACTGTTATTTCTTGGTAACTGACATCATTTTACAGGTAATAGACATAAGGTTGTAAGTTATACCTTTTGTTTGTTGCCCATCCTCATTGCTTTGAGGTAACTTGGTGAATTTTCAGGTACATTTAGTAGAAGAGTCTGTATTTTAACTTGGATATGGCAGCATGACATTCCATCCTGCTATTTATCAATCTTTCTGTGTTGGACACTAACGTTTGGCCAGAATTTGGTGTGCATGTTAGTTATAATGAGGTGCAGATGCTCAAAAGACACTCGGTACTGCATTTAAACATGCTGAATCTTTGCAGGAGCTTGCAGAACTAGAAAGTGCCCTCCAGGAGCAGCGTGAGGTGAATGCATCCCTGCAGCAAGCCCAGGGAGAACTCAGCACCTATGAAGCTGAGCTAGAGACTCAGCTAAGACTAAAGGATGCTGAAACCAGCCAGCTCAAGGAGGAGTTGGAAAAACTCACAAGGCTTACTCAGGTAAGTGTAGACTAAGCAGCCTCTGCTTTCTGTCCCAATTTTGAGATAGCATGTCACTATGTAGTGCAGCCCAGGCTGGCCAGGGATTCATGGAAATCTCCCTGTCTCAGCTTTGTAGTGAGTGCTTGGATTATAGGCATTATTCACCACATCCAAAATAGTCTTAATATTAAATATTTTTAATAGAAAAGATATGAATTGATGGAACATGTCAGCATATTTTTGGAGTCTGACATTCTGAATTCAAACATTACCCCTGTGTAGAATGTTTTCGGGGCTCTGAAACCCCCAGCATGTTCCTCTGTTAGATAGCAGATGGTGGGAAAAAGGAGATAATGGGCATTAAAGCCCTTGGTAGTTGGTTTTTGATAAATCCTAGTTTTCCTTTCTCAGAATAGTTCTAAGAACCGTTTTTAAAGTTAACATTAGATTTTAGTTTGCTGTTTTCTTTTGTGATTGGTTGAAAGATCCACTGGTTTGTTATATTTGCAAATTAGAGAAAGCAATATCCATCCAATAAGTATTGGCCTGTGTTGACCTGACTTGAGGAGTTGATAGTCCAGCACTTGAAACGGGTGAGAGAAAAAAGGACCAATCACCCTTTAGAAATACTTCAGCTGTGGCTTGGAGGGGAAGCAAACAGTGAGCACAGGGAGGGTCAGGAGTTAAAGGAATGGAGAGGGGAGGGGTGTGTGACCTCTTGAAGGATTAGAGAGAAAGTGCTGCAAGAATCTTCAGACCTCAGGGCAAAAGAAGAGTGACTTCAGAGCAAGTTCTAGGACTACACAGAGAACCCTAACTCAAAAAAGAAAAAGAAGTAAAGAAAAAAAAATTATTTGGGGAGTTAAAGAGATAGTTCACAGTTACGAACATCAAGAGAGGACCCAGGTTGGATTCTCAGTACCCGCATGGTGGCTCACAACCCTTTGTAGCTCTAGTTTCAGGGGATTAGATGCCTTTGACTTCTGCAAGCACCAGGCATTTATATAGTATACAGACATCACATAAATAATCAATAAAGCTTAGAGGCACATGCTGCCGTGTCCTGTGGTTAGGAGAGGAGCTAAGGATAGGACTTGTATTGTAGTACTTGATGCTCTGTTCTGTGCTTAGCAAAGGTCAGCATCTTGCCAAGAGTCAGGATTGGCAGGTTCAGAGTAACAGAAAGCAGCATGTTGGGGAATATAAAGTACAAGTAAATATTTTGAAAAATAATAGGAAATAAAATTTCTAAATGCCATTTCTTTAGAGTAAACTTCTTTTCCCCAAGTCTGCCCTAACTACTTTGAATCTTTTGTACTTCTACTTTTAATTTTGGTTTTGACAAAGGTGTTAGAGCAGTACTCTCCCCTTAACTTCCAGGATTGGGCTTCTGACCACTGTATAGAAAATACAGAGCATGGAAGTTCTGATTTCTTAGGTTGTTACACCGTGGTTTCATGAAATCATTTGTGAAGCTTTTTAAATACAGATTCCACAGATACTCTGACCTGTGAATTTGAGACGGGGCTGCTCATCTACTGTTCTGTTTTTTCCTTTTTTCCTTCTTCCTTTGTTTCTTTTCTTCCTCCTTCCTTCCCTTCTTTCCTTCTTCCATCCCTCCATCTCTTTTTCTCCCTCCTCAACAAGGTCTCACTTTGTAGCCCAGGCCAACCTGACCTGCCTCAGCCTTCCAAGTGTTGAGATTACAAACCAGGCTTCATCTGCATTTTCAAAAACCTTGTTTATGAGTGTTTTCTCCAAGTCTTTTATGTACCACCACATGCATTCTTGGTACCTGCATGCCAGAAGGTGTCTAATCCCCTGGACTTGGGGTTACAGATTTTCCTGTGTACTGAGAATTGAACCCAGGACTTCTGGAAGAACAGACAGTGTTCTTAAATACTGAGCTATCTCTCTAGCCCCTCATTTTTTAATATGTACATGAGATTATCTTGATACAAGCATTTGAGGATTACAGTTTGCTTTTAAAGATCAGAACTGGAGACTTCCCTGAAGATTCTGATGGAATATCCAGGCTGAGCTAATTCTGATTTGAATTCCTCATTGAGAAGTTGAGGAGGGGAGGAGACAACATGTGGAGATGTGATCTGGGTTTTTAAATTTCAGAGCATAAATATATAACTATAGCAGTGATGTATATGCATGTGTAAATGTGCCTGTGGTGTTTGGGATCATAAACTATGATCATTTTGTACTTTGTCATTGCTTTCTCCTACAACAGCTAGAGCAGTCAATGCTTCAGACAGAACTGGAGAAGGAAAGAGAGTCCCTCAGGGATGCTCTGGGCAAAGCCCAGTCCTCAGAAGAGAAGCAACAGGAGAATAGGGAACTGCACACGCAGATTCAGAAGCTGCAGGTAAAGATCTGTGCTCCTGGAACACCCAAAGCTGGTGGCAGCTTTACTCAGGCCTCTAACAGCCTGCTCTAACATGTACTAATCAACTTGAATTATTAGGTGAAAATGAACTTTGGGTGGACCATAGCCTCTGCTTCTTCGTGACACTGCTTTTCATTAACTAGATGGAGCTTGTGTCCAGAATAAACAGGATTCTGTAAACTCTTCTTCTCTGTGAAAGCAGCTCCTTGTGTGCTTCCTGGGAACTGTCAGCAAACTGAGCTAAGACTGCTAGATCAGTGCACCCTCTCCTATTGAAATGTCTCCCATAGTGAGTACCAGTAAGGCCTTCTAATTATAAACAGTTCGCACAGTCTTCTTAGTAAAGATGCAATTAAAGATAATCAGTTTTTCAGCCTTATGTGGGATCTGTGTGTGTGCATGTGTTTGGAGTCTTTACTGGATTATCAAATCTTACTTTTACTATGAAAATCTAAAATGATCACAAAAACAGAATAATCCCATGCCTTTGATTGATTACCTGTTTTATACAATTATTAACATTTTTCATTTAGTCTACTTTTTCCTTGAATTATTTTAAATAAAAGTTCAAGTTAGGAGAAGTGGCTCCTGCCTCTGCTGCCAAACACCCTGCCAGTACCCTGAAAGCAGAGGCAGGAGGGTCACGTAGTGAGTTCCAGAACAATAGGGCTACATCGTGAAGAAAAGAAAAGCCCTATATATTTTCACCTAGAAATACTTAATGTGCTTAACTTTGACTGGAAAGACTAAAATCAAGTCTTCAGGGGTCTTTCTCTAAGGTGTAAGCTGAAGTCTGGTTTCCAACCCAGCCTTACCATCATCTGCCTTGGTTAGGATTAGATCCTGCTTCACCTTCTAGCCTCCTGATGGAGAGTACAGCTTTTTACCCTACCTTTATGTTTCTCAGAAGTCAGTTTGATAGGATGAGTAGATAGACCAAAGTACAGATACCCCAAAATCCAGCTTGGTGAACCAATGAATGTTCATTGGTATTAACACAGGAATATGGGTGAGGGTTATGCAGGAGAAGAAATGACTCACAGACACCAATGTCCACCCCAGCACAGGTGCCCACTCACAAAAGCTGGACCACACTCAGCCTTCAGGCAGTTCAACAGGTTGGAGTGTCCTTTTCAAGTGATTCTGGTCTAAACCTTGGCTGGGTTTTGCTTCTTTCAGGAATGGTTGCAATCTTCTTTGCAGCTTGTCTTGTCTGAAAGCCTATCTTTATTCTCCTTACTCTGGCAGGGAGAGTCCTAGTGAATCTAGTCAGTTTCTGGGACTTCCTGATGCTATTTTGAGTTGTTTGTGTCCCTGCTTAAGGAACTTCCCTATAGGATGGAATGTTTCAATCTAGAAAGAAACTGTTAATATAAAACTTGCTAAGAACTAAAGTCATTGATCAGTCTTTTAGGGACTCAGTGGCTCTTGTATTTATTTCTTCCTAATTCTCTCACATTTAGCACAGCTTGAACCCCAGTCCTGAGTTGATGTATTTGTTTTAGGCCCAACTCTTGTACAGACTTTATATGTACTGTATCTATCTTCAAATTATGAAGATAGTAAGAGCCTATTTTTCTGGTTAATCAGTGGGTTGACTGGCCTTGAGTCAGATTATCTAGGGCCAGGATTAGGCTGTAGAGGTGTCCTTGATTTATAATGGGATTGTGTCTTGACAAACTCGCTACAAGTTGAGAATAACTTGTTTCAAATACAAATGCCTAACCTGAATATAATATTGTGGCCTAACTATCCATAAGTGTGTTTAGAATATGTGCAGTTAGTCTAGTAAGGAAAAGTTAACATAAAGCTTATTTTAAAATAAAATGTTGGCTATCTGTTGTAATTTATTGAAAACATGATGATATATACAAAAACACAAGACAGAATGTAAAGAACATGGTATCTGGATACACCATAGAGGTGTTATTACCTTGGTGGCCTGGCTAGTTCAGGAGCTAAGCCTCCTTACCTCTACTCGGTATCAGGAGAAAACAATTGAAAAACTATAAAGTGGTGGAGGATGCTGGCTGGTCCACAGAAGACTGCCTCAGGATATTGAGGTACAGATCAAAATTCTAGATGCCATGGACACTTAAGGATGTATTTGTCATGTTAGATCCTCCATTATAATTAGCAGTGCTGCACTGAATTTGAAATGAGTAATCCCTAGGGTATTGTGGGGATTCAAGGAACTAGCGTTCATCCCTCTCTTAGGATGTAGCAACATTTTTCTTTATACTGTGGGGACATTTTAGTAATTCTTTTTATTTGAAAGAGGTGCGATATGAATTCAAGATATGCTCATGCATCTTTTAGTAGTAAATACTTGTTAACAGATAACACATCTCTCCGTTTCACCCCTACACACAGGATGACAACAGTCTATTGAAGCAGCAGCTGAAGGATTTCCAGACCCACCTCAACCACGTGGTTGATGGTCTCATTCATCCAGAAGAAGTAGCAGCTCGTGTAGGCGAGCTAAAGAGAAAGTTGAAACTAGGAGCTGGAGAAATGAGGTAAGGAGAAGCAGGACCCTCAAGTTACAGTGAGCCTCCCCTCTTGAGAGCTGTGCTGAGACTAGCCATGAGCACTCTTTCCTCAGTCATTGTAGTACTGATTGATGTTTCTGAAGGATGATGATGCAAGCTTGCTCAACTCCAACAACAGCATGAAGGTGTTTCAGAGTCTCTGTTGTAAGTGTTATATGTGATCTCGGGAGAGAATACATACAAAACGTGTATTCTTAGCCTGTGTCTTCAGGGTGTCACAGTGATTTGATACAATGATTTGCTCTTCGGAGGTACTGAGCAAAATTCTGTGATTGGCAGAGTCCCTTCATACAGTACTGTCTGCTCTTAATTTTGGCATGTTTGCATTAAAATTAGACATCACATTTATACCTTCTTGTTTTTCTTCTTTAGAATCCATAGTCCTTCAGATGTTTTAGGGAAAAGTCTCGCTGATCTACAGAAACAGTTCAATGACATTCTTGCACGGTCCCAGTGGGAAAAAGAGGAAGCTCAAGTTAGAGAGAGGAAACTCCATGAGGAAATGGTTCTCCAGCAAGAGAAACTGGCAAATGGACAAGAGGAGTTCAGGCAGGCCTGTGAAAGAGCACTTGAAGCCAGAGTAAGAAAGGGCAGCCAGAGGGCAGCCTTCAGCAAATGCTGGTGTTTTCAGCATGTAAATTGAGCGTACTCCTTGTTATTTTCACTCATAAAATCCAGTCCTGAATATGGTTATTGATGTCACAGTCAGGCATATTTGTAACAGTGCTTTCCTTGTGTCAACAGCAGAATGGACAGATTAAATAATACTGCATAGCTATAGAATAAACAGTGTGATGCCAGAACCTTGAGGTTTTTAACCCAAGCATTCAGATCTCAGAGAACAAGATAGAAACATCTCTGGTTGTTATTTAGTGCAAAATTTTGTCATATTTATACTCCCTGGCAAGGGAACCATAGCTCCATAACATTCTTATTTTGCTTAAAACATACCTATATTTTTGTATGTTTATATGTGTGTAATTTACACATCCATTCATTAGTGTGTTTGATTGCATATGTCTGTGTATCCATACACATATGTTTTTTCACACACAAGCCTATAATCCCATTACTGAGGAGATGCAGGTAGGAGTATCACAAGTTCAAAGTGGCTTGGACTGTGTACCAAGAACCTGTCTCAAAAGAAAAGAAAAAAAAAGTTCTTAATTAATTTTTTTCCCTCACAGATTAAATTTGATAAAAGGCAACATAATGCAAGAATCCAGCAATTAGAAAATGAAATTCACTATTTGCAAGAAAACCTAAAAAGTATGGAAGAAATTCAAGGCGTTACAGACCTCCAGCTTCAGGAAGCAGATGAAGAGAAGGAAAGAATTCTGACCCAACTGCAGGCCTTTGAGAAAAAGGTGAGGAGCCTAGAAAAGTAAGGGTCCTGTCCTGATGAAAGAGTCAGTGGTAGAGTTCACACTCAGCTCTTTGTTGCTGGCACCATGCTGAGCCTGGCCTCACAGTTGGGTGCTTGCTACTCAGTCCTGGACCTGACTCTGTCGGTATAGGAAAACAAGAGACTTGGAAAGGAGAACTAGCCTTAGGGTCATGTAGGAGACACAACAAATGATAACAACCAGTAAGCTTGCCACCTTAGAGACGCTTTATCTCCTCAGCTACTACATCCATGCCATGCGGCATACTGTGAAACCTCATCTCCCTTTCAATGCCCTGGCCTCTGATGGCCTTTTCCCCATCTTCCTTTGCCTACCCGTCTCAGTCACACTCACAAGTTTGACTCAGCACTTCTGAAACCACAGACTGAAGTGCCTTGCTCTCATCACAGCCTGTCTTCCTGACTTCCTTATGCTAACACTAGCTCACTAGCCCCCAGCTTTCCATCTCTGCTCTCCTCAGCCAGCTGCTGAGTCTTTCTTTCACCCAGAAGTAGCTTCAATCCCTTTATTTTTCACCTTCCTCCTTTCCTGACAACTAAGATCAGGGTTTTCTTAGGGTCTGCCTGGTCCTGGGGGAGCCATTCTCCCATACAGTAGTGGCTACAGCCTCATTGTTGGATGTCATTTGGGCATCATTCTTCACTGTAAGCTTACCTCCTGTCTTGCTGTTTCATCCCTCCTTCACATCTGCCATCTCTTCTCTATCTCAGTGAGTGCTTTACCCGTAGGAACCCTCCAGTCTCCAGGTCTGGTTGACTTTATCACCCTCTAGCCATCCTCCCTCTGGTCAGCTGCTGGGCTTCCTAGCTACTGTCCCAGTTCTCCACATGAACGTACTTCACAGAGCAACAAGCCCATCCTCTCTCAAGTAGGGAAATGGCTATAGTCAGTCTCACCTCTTCCCCCAACTGTCACTGTTAAATAGCAAGCCTTTGAAGCCTAAGACTCTGTCCCCTTCAATACCCTCACAAATGGCAAGGTCTTCACCATAATATATCCAGGCCTGATACAAAGCTTTGTCCATCTCTTATGGTGCCAAGAAACAAGGTTGGGGTTGGAAGGTTGTTTATTACATTTATATATATTACACTTATGTTACATTTGTTATACTAATATATATTATTCATTTATTTTTATGTGTATAGGTGTGTGTGTATGTCTGTGTACCACACATGTGTGTGTGTATGTCTGTACCACACGTGTGTGTGTGTGTGTGTGTGTGTATGTCTGTGTACCACATGTGTTCTAGTACCCTCTGAGATCAGAAGAGGGTATTGAATTCCTAGAAAGCTGAATCTTTGAGCTTTGATGTCTTTGAGCTACCATGTGGGTTCTGGGAATCCAAACTTGGTCCTCTTGAACAGTATCCAGTGCTCTTAACCTCTAAGCCATCTTTCCAGTCCAAGATTCTTAACTAAGAAAAGAGTTATTTTAAAAGTTGTGTGTGTAGAGAGCTGGAGAGATGACTCGGCTGTTTGGAGCAGAGCTGGCAATCATGAGGACCAGAGACCAGCAGGACTCACGACAACTGGTGTCTTCTGTGCACTTGCAGTCTGAGCTGGGAGGGAAGCTTAAACAAGAACAGGGCTGGGACTGGCTGGCTTGGCCTAGCTGAGAAAACACAAGCCCCCAGAAAGATGCTGAGTCAGAGGACTCAATGGGACATGGAATCTGCACACGTGTGTATGCGTACACACACACACACACACACACACACACACACACACACACACGTTTTTGTTGCTTTTGAAATTGCTCATTCAGTGAATATTTATAAAGCACCTAGTATACATCAAGTATTCTAGACATGGGCATGTATCAGGAACAGATCCTGCCTCTCTTGGAGCTTACATCTTAACTTACTGCCTTTAGATGACTCATTAATTTCAATTATGATTCTTTTATTTTAGAAGAAGCGTGAAGATGCCAAATCTCAGGAGCAGTTTCTTGGTTTAGATAAAGAACTGAAGAGTCTGAAGAAAGCTGTGGCCGCTTCTGATAAACTAGCTGCAGCTGAGCTCACCATTGCCAAAGACCAGCTCAAGTCCCTGCATGGAACTGTTATGAGAATTAATCAGGAGCGAGCAGAGGTTAGTTCCTACTAACCGGACTTCTTCACCAGCTCTGTCTAAAATATGGAGCAGCTTATGTTATTGATCCTTGTTACAGACTTTGGTCATCTTACAAAGTACTGTGACACTGTCTGCTTTTCTTAAGACTCAGTGATTATATTCCATTATTAGGGCTGCTCTAGATCCCAGATTCTACTGAGTTCTGAAAGGAACCATCAAATGAATATTAAAAGTTAACATTCTCCCTAGAGATGTCCCTATGAATACGTGTTTGGATTGAAGTTTTGAAAGTTCAATATACAGTTCCTCTGAGCCTCAAGTTTTGTCTGTCTTTCTTTCATTTTTTTATGGTTTTGTTTATTTATTTATTTGTTTTTTGGCTTTTGTTTGTTTGTTTGTTTTTGAGATAGGATCTCTCTATGTAGCCCTGGCTGTCCTGGAACTTAGAGAAATCCATCTGCCTCTGCTTTTCAAGCTCTGGGATTAAAGGTGTGTGCCACCATACTCATCATGAGCCTCAAAATGTTTATTTTGTGTATGTATATGAAAACCCATTACCTTACAAGGCTGTTAGTTCTGTGAATGGAGTGATGGCTAAGGTGCTCAATATAACACAGATTTCAATGAGATTGAGCTAGTAGATGACATGAAGAAAAAGGGACAAATGAGAACCCAGAAAGACAGTCTTAGGACGCTGTAGGACAGTGAAGAGAAAGACCTTTTCCTCATGCAAAACCCTCCACTTGGCCCAGGACGGTCAGGCTTGGCTCCATATGTGCAGGAGTAAGCCCAGGCTGGTAATAGGATGGGAAAAGAGGAGTCACTGTGAGGAAGACTGCTGAAGATAGCTGTCTCATGTCCTGTCTCAATAGGAGCTCAAGGAAGCAGAGAAGTTAAGCAGAAAGGCCATGCAAGCAGCCAGAGACCTGACCCGAGCTGAAGCAGAGATTGAGCTCCTGCAGCATCTTCTTAGGGAGAGAGAGGGGCAGGTAGGTGTTGGTACCTGGAGCAGCCCTCCTTGTCAGTTGAGTACTGAGTACTGCAGGTGATGCTCTAAACACACTGAAGTGCATTAGCCTTGGAGTGCCATGAAAATGAAAAGGGGTCATTTTCCTTGTTGGTATAAAGGATTCTCAAGTTACAAGGGTAAGTGCTCCTGTAACTTTGTGTGTGTGCTTTTTTAATAGTTTCACATTGAGATGGAGAATGCAGATGTAGGTTTGAAAGGAGCAAACTCACAGCTGCTAGAGATTGAGACGCTGAAGGAGGCCATGGCGAAGCAAAGGGCTGAGATCTTAAGGCTTCGGGATGTACTAAACCTCACTGGGACTGGTAAAGTACTGTTGGCTTTGATTTGGGTGATTCTGTGGTGATAAAATTGAACTGACTTCTCCTGACTAGAAAAAAGCACTTAATTGAAGGAGTCTGTTCCATGCCTGACCTTAGGAGTTGTGGCTTACGTGACAACTTAAATAACTTAAAAAGCATTTTACAGTGTGGTTTTAAGGGATTTGATTATAAAAAGACAAGGTGTAGACTCTAGTGTGTATATATATATATTTGCAAATCTGTTTGCATTTTGTGAATTCAATGAACAGAAGGATGTTCTCCTAGTGTTCAGCAAAAAGTAATTACCCCATTACTCCAGGGCAGGCTGAGACAGTTTTGGGGACATGGCAGAACTTGTTGGCTCTCATGGAGTCTCTTCTGTGTTGGAAGAGAAAGGAAGTTAATGAATGCATGGTGGCTTCAGAGAGTGGCTTTCCCTTACAGATAATAAAGGAGGCATTGAAAATGTTTTAGAGGAAATTGCTGAACTCCGGCATGAAGTTTCTGCTCAGAATGAGTATATCAGCAGCATTACAGATCCTTTCAAAAGACAAGGCTATTGGTACTTTATACCGCCACCACCATCATCAAAGGTAGGAATTGGAATTCCGTGTTACTAGAAGTATATATTGAATTTTCTTGAAAGTGACATGTTCTCCTTCCCCAAATTTGTTAGCAGGTGCTAAAAATACTTCTCTGCTGAGGCACGCATCTGGATTCTTTGGTGTTTGTGTTATCTGAGATGTAAAAATAGAGCTATCCCACAGACATTAGTACTTGCTTTTCATAGCCAGAGCCATGAAGTAGACAAAGGATAAGGTGATGAAAGGCCCAGTGAGCTGAGTAAAAATGACTATAGAAATGTGCAGAGGTATAGACAGAACAATGGGTCTCTAGGTTTGATTTCCTTTTAAAAAAAAAAAAAAAATCTTTGAGGTTTACCAGAGTCTAGGCCACATGCTAGGCTGTATTGGGATGTGATACTGTGATGACAGATTCATTCCTACACTCAGAAAGAAGAACTATGCCACGCCAGTGTAGTTACAAAGCAGTGACATACTTGTGACAAGAGACTTGGCTGGTGTGCTCTAGTTGCAGAGAGGTTGGTTTCAAGATTCTTCTCATGAGGGAGGAAAGCCAACTAGCTGAGGTCTGAGGTGAGCAATGAGCAAGTGTCCAGAGAGGGGTTAAGAGGAAGGAAACAGCTTGTGTGAAGAGGAAGGGTGGTGTGGCCATAGCAAGGAATATGCAACATTAGACAGTTTGCTGGGAATGCTGAAACAAGGGCTGGAAAATTCAATTGGGCTGTGTTAGCTTCTTTTCTGCTGTTGTGATGAACTAGCATGCCCAGAACAACTCTTAAAGAAGACAGTTTATTTGGACTTGTGGGGAAGCATGGCAGCAGGAACAGAAATGTGCAAGCACAAATCTTAAGCCATAGCACAAAAGCAGAGACTGCGCACACCCTAGGAATGGCAAGAGACTGAAGCCTCCAAGCCTGCTCTCAGTGTTGTACTTCTTCCAGCAAGGCCATGCCTCCCAAACAGCACTGCCGGTTAGGGACCAACATGTAGTAGTGGGGTTTCTGGGTCCTGGGCGGCCAGAGACCCAGACCCACAGACCTGCCACTCCAGACCCCTTAGCCACCCAGCCACCGCCGCTCTGCTCAGGCCCCCAGAAATGACTCAGACACTTATATTAACTTCATGCTGTTTGGCCTATGGCTCAGGCCCATTGCTAGCTTGCTCTTACACCAACATCCTTCTTTAAAAGGGCCATTGTATATGTTATGGGAAAATGAGATTACTGTTAATAGAGTCAAAGTTCAGAAGGGTATTCTAGCTGAGCATAGGGGCTAGAGAGCCCTTCTCTTTACACAGAGCAGTCTGATAGAACTCCAGCCATTGCATACAGTCCTGCTCATCCTTCCTGACACTGCTATGCTAAAGAAAGTTAATAAGCTGAGCCATATTTTTGGACTATAAGTTTATAACTGTAAAATCATTTCGTATTTCTGTCTGAAAAATGAGAATCATAATAAGGAAATAACAGATTCTTTCAGGTCAGCCTTTTCATTGATAATAATAGGCAGTGTGCTCTCCTGTTGCTGATTTTAGGTTTCCAGCCATAGTTCTCAAGCCACCAAGGACTCTGGTTTGGGTCTAAAGTATACAGCCTCTACTCCTCTTAGAAAACCACGTCCTGGACAGCAAGAAGAGAAGGGCAGCAGTGGACCTTTGCCTACTTCAGGGTACTGGATATATTCACCCATCAGAAATAGGTTGCATAAATCTTTTTCAAATAGAGGTAGGTCACATCATATAAGCGAAGCTGCATTTCTCTTACCTATTTAATAGCCTTTATTGTTTCCTTGAGATCCACAGATGCACTTCAAAATCCTTAGCTTATTCTGAGATCCTGTGTGATTCTGTGTTGGCCAGTAGCCTATCTTCCCATCCATAATCTGATGGGGACTTCCACATAGCGTGGTGCCTCCCAGACCCCCGGAATAGGCACAAACCGCACCCGAACACCTTTTTACACGGAGATTCAAGTGGCTGCCTTCTGACTCAGGGAGAAAAACAGCAGCAAATAGCCTTGCAGGTGTCATTCTTAAGAGAAAGGGAGGTCTGTGTTAGAATGGGCTGGGATGCAGGAGTGGAGGAGAGAAGGGCAGGTCTGTGTTAGAATGGGCTGGGGTGCAGGGGTGGAGGAGAGAAGGGGAGGTCAGTGTTAGAATGGGCTGGGATGCAGGGGTGGAGGAGAGAAGGGCAGGTCTGTGTTAGAATGGGCTGGGGTGCAGGGGTGGAGGAGAGAAGGGGAGGTCAGTGTTAGAATGGGCTGGGGCGGAGGAGAGAGGGGAGGTCTGTGTTAGAATGGGCTGGGATGCAGGAGTGGAGGAGAGAGGGGAGGTCTGTGTTAGAGTGGGCTGGGATGCAGGGGTGGAGGGGATGATAGAGGAGGGGAAGGGAACAAGGGAAATGGCAGAGATATTGTTCCAGTGGGACAGAGGATGCCTCTGGATAGAGAGCAGACAGACATGGGCCTTAGGTAAATGGCAGTTTATAAAAGTAAAGGGGAAATCTCATGTTAGGATGAGATGTTTAGTTTTAACTGGGAATGTTAATTAGGGCAGCCAAAAGGGGGCTTCTGATTGCTGGACTTCAATACTTCCATAGCTGGACCTTGGTAGACAGCTCAGGAGGAGGAAGTGGCCAAATAAGGGAATAGGTCTTGGGGGCTAGCTTCAGAATTATAAGGGTTGAGACCCTTTGGGTTTAACATCCCTATCAAGGGGTTGCTTATCCAGTATATCAGATATTACAATTCATAACAGTAGCAAAATCACAGTTATGAAGTAGCAATGAAAATAATTTTATGGTTGGGGGGTCACTGTAATATTAGGAACAGTGTTTAAGGGTACAGCATTAGGAAGTGTGAGAACCACTGTTCTAAAGATACTTGTAGCATGCCAGGTTCCTCAAACCTCTTTGCCTTTGTTTGTTTGTTTGTTTGTTTTCAGGGCTGTGGGTTGAGCACAGGGCCTAGCACATGCTAGGTAAGCACTTTGACATGGAGCTGCATCCTCACCCCTATACCTCCATGTTTTAAACCATTTTTCTGTAATGTCTGTCTTCCTTTTTTCTCCCCCAAACCAATTCATACTCAGGGTTCAGTAAGACTGTGTATGCTCCCTGTATGGTGCCTTCCTTCACTCTCTCCATCTGAATAGTTTCTTGGCTACTTCTGGGTTATGATCATGGGCATTGGACCTTTGGCTTTATGTAGTAGCTCTACTAAGATTGTCAGAGGTTAGTCTTCCAAAGCTCTGTGCAAAGAGTGAGACTTGGGTTAATCTAAGCTCTTACATTTCATAGCTCTGTGGTCATAGTCAAATCATTTGACTGCTCTGAGACTTGACCTATGACATAGTAATGCTACATTTTGATGAAAGTATTTGTTGGGATGGGGATATAGCTCACTGTTAATTCAATCCCTAGCAACACAAAAGCAAACAAACAGGAACTCTTTATCGGGTGAACCTGCTGTGTGCTTGCTTTATTTAATGTCAGGTCGGCAAACACAGCTCCTGCCTTTAGGAGAGATAAATAAGAAGTAAGCCATCATATTAGAGTCCTACATGCTATGGCAGAATCAATTTAAGTTCTGTCTGATCTCATAATACATCTCTTGATATTTTATGAAGTATGAAGCAGATATTCAAATGATTGCTGAATACATTAATAACTAGTAAGCAAAGAAATGTGATATGTTGGCTGTTGAAAAACTTTGTGTATTGATCTGTTTCTCACAACTACAGTTGACCATTCCTATAGTTTTGTTTTACATCTCCATTGTTTTAATTAAGTGCTGGTGTTTCTTTCTAAACCTACTTATGATGTATACTCTCCCGTTTATTTCATAGAAGATGCAGACAGTGGAGGAGATGGAGGAGATAGCCAGGAAGAGAGTGGACTGGATGACCAGGAGGAACCCTCATTTGTGCCTCCTCCTGGGTACATAATGTATACTGTGCTTCCTGATGGTTCTCCGGTACCCCAGGGAATGACCTTGTATGCACCATCACCTCCTTTGCCCAACAACAGCCAACCTCTGACCCCTGGCACTGTGGTTTATGGCCCACCTCCTGCTGGAGCTCCCATCATTTGTGGACCTCCTCCCACCAACTTTGCTGTTCCTCTTGTCCCTGTGGATATGCAGCATTGCAACATCCCAGAGCACCATAACCTAGTAAGTGGGAAGCACAGCTCTGTCCTCATTGTACCATAACCTAGTAAGTGGGAAGCACAGCTCTGTCCTCATTGTACCATAACCTAGTAAGTGGGAAGCACAGCTCTGTCCTCATTGTACTATAACCTAGTAAGTGGAAAGCACAGCTCTGTCCTCATTGTACCATAACCTAGTAAGTGGGAAGCACAGCTCTGTCCTCATTGTACCATAACCTAGTAAGGAGGAAGCACAGCTTTCCATTCTGCTTCCAAGTGCCTGAGACACAGACACACATGATGAGTTCACTGATAGATGGGCCTAGCCCAGGAGTGAGATTATAGGGCTGATGTTTAAGAAACAAATATTATACTAAAATATGATTTTTAAACAGGATAGTAAATTCTCAAGTACAAATTCTGGTGTAGCTGGCTGTTTTCTAAAATGCTTTCAGTCTAAAAGCCAAAAACTTTTCCTATGATTTTCTATTGCTAGCTGTGTAGTAGTCTTTATATAGAGCTATCATATACTAGTACCTATACTAGTATATACACATGTGTGAGTATGCTCCACATGGTATGTATAAACAGTATACAAGAGGTAGGGGTGGAAATTATCTCTCGGTTGACTGATGGTTATATGTTATTTCCAGTTATTGTTGTATGTGCATTTAAATTGTTTTCCCATTTAATGTTAGAAATAATACCTAGTACTTTACAACTTTAAGAATTTAATTACATGTTTTAATTTTTAAGTTTTAATTATATGTATATGTGTGTTGGGGGAGTGTGCATGTGAATGTGATGCCCTCAGAAGTTGGATCTGAAATTATAGGCAGTTGTGAGAAGCTAGGTGTGTGTTCTGGGAAAGGAACCTAAGTCCTCGGAAAGAACTGTTGTATGACAAAACTTTTCCTGGGGAGACACAACTCACACATTACTTAACCCCAAATAGGGAGCCCACAACAGACTAACAGTTCAGATAATCCCACAGTGCAGCTTGGTGAACCAATGAGTTTCATTGAAATTACTTACAGAAATATGGACAAGGGGATACATACAGGGACAGAAATGACTCACAGCTATGTCACCAAGGTCCACTCCAGCTCACAAAAGTTGGGAACCTGGAGCACATTGGTAGCTCAACAGGTTGGAGAGTCCTTTCCAAGTGACTCAGCTGCCTAAACCACTTTGCAGCAGCTCAGCTAGTTTCTACTTCTTCCAGGTAACTGGTCTGGTTTCAGATATCTTTGTGGCTTAGCTCTGCTCACTCTGGCAGGGAGGGGACTAGTGAAAGTGGTAAGTTTCAGGGACTTTCTTAAGTTATTTTGTGTTGTTTATTTTTGTGCTTTGAAGCTTCCCTAAAGTTTGGAATGTTTTAATATAGGAGGAAACAGTTATAAAACAAAACAGTAGTATTGCTGAGCCATTTCTCCAGTCCATACAAATATTTTTAAATAGCATGTTAATATCTATGTAACATTTCTTTATTTGCAGATGTACTACATGACTGTGGATTTTTAAGTGTGCTTTTTATTTATTTATTTTTTTTAGGCTAGCTTCTAAGATCTGATTGCTTTCTAACTTTTTGCTTCTAACATAATAAAGCTGCATTCCAAACTCCTCTTTCGAGCTTGGATCACTTGGAGTCTTTATTCTTTCTGCCCTCCTCAGCCCACTGAGGGAGTACAAGAGAAGATACCTGGTATTAGGGCATTGTACCCTTCTTGTAGGTTACACTTGGTCCACAGGGCCTACATGCATTCATGTGGCTACTATAGCAATCACTCACATTCTTGGTGGCTTTGATGTCCCTTCAGTTTGTAACCATCTGTCTGTCAGGCATTTGCTAATACTCCCTTGGATTGCTTCTTTTACTCTCCAGAAGTGAAAGGACTAAATCAGCACAGGATGCAGGGAGACCTAGTTCTCAGCACAAAGGAGACAAAGATAGGAGATAGGCAAGAGAGAAGAGGAGACGGACAAGGGAGGTCGGGGAGGGATATTTGTCTTAGAGGAAAGGAGACATGTGTGGCCTTTAACTGCAAATGGCAGTTTATTAAGGGACAAGGGGAAACCCTGTGTTAGAATGAGGTGTTTAATTTTGATTGGGCGTGTTAATTAGGGTAGCCAGGAGGGGGTTTTTGATTGCTGGACTTCAGTACTTTGATAACTGGACCTTGGTGGCCAGCTTCAGAAGGAGGAAGTGGCCAAATAAGGGAAGAGACCTTGGTGGCTAGCTTTCAAATGTAACCTAATAGCAAGGGGGAAAGGTGAAGGGCAAAACCTAGTGGTGCCGTGTTTGCTATGCTTGGTTCTGCTAATGCACTTCAAGAATGCATGACTCATAGAGTTTCTCCAGTGCTTTCACACCTCCGACAGACACTTCAGCTTCTTAGCTTCTGGGGGTTTTGTTGTTGTTTTGGTTTGGTTTTTTTGTTGGTTGGTTGGTTGGTTTTGTTTTCCAAGACAGTTTCTCTCTGTAGCCCTGGCTATCCTGAAGCTCGTTCTTTAGCCCAAGCTGGCCTCCAACTTGGAGATCTGCCTGACCCTGCCTCCCAAGTGCTGTAATTAAAGGTGTGTACCACCACCTCTGGCTAGCTTCTTATTTCTTGGGATTTGGTTTTTCTTATTCATTCTGCAAAATGCAAGTGAAATACCTCTTGTTTTGGGAACCTTTTTCAACAGTTCTTCCATGTGTCGAGGTTGGAGAGAAACTTTGATTTGTTTGTTCTACTTGCTGCTGAGTCAGAGAGGTTTGGTGAATTTCTAGCACATAGTCAACCTGGTGGAAAAGTTCTGTCAAGTCGTCAGTTTCTTCTGTGCCATGTGAAAACATTGGCTTGACTCTGTTTTTCTTTCTATACTGAAGTTGTAGAATGACCTACTATGTTTTAGGCCATAAATACACACTTTAACCAATTGATTTCAGCTTTGACAGCAGAAGGGAAGAGCTTCCCTTTGATATCTCAATAATGCTTCTTTTTCTCTGTTCAGGAAAATGAAGTGTCTAAACTAGAAGACGCACTGCAACACCTAAAATCAAGACTGCAGGAAGAGCGGCTGAAAGCCTCCAGGCAGCACTCTGAGAAAAGCGTAGAGGAGCTGCATCATAATATTGATGAACTTTTGCAAGAGAAGAAAGAGTTAGAACATGAGGTAGAAGAATTGCATAGAACCATCCAGAAACATCAACAACGAAAGTAAGCATTCACCATTATATTTTTATAATTACAAAGGAATGGTATCAGTTTTGAAGGGCAGCTTCAGTCAGCACTGCCTCATAAAACATTCTCTCATTTCAGAAATTTCTTGGATCTAAACTGCAAAATAGTAAACATTAGCCATATGTGGGTGGAGTTCTTTAAATGTGGCAATAGGAACTGAGGAACAGAATTAAGTCCCAGTTAATTTAGTGCCCATTTGGTAAATTCCATTTAGGACAGTGAATATCTAAAGTCTCCTGGTAAATAATTCAAAGTAGCTCTTTTTGTAGTTGGCTTTGGTGAACAGCATGACCATTCTCCACTCCAGCTACCACAGCTAAACATACAACAGGGTTTTCAAACCTTCCTTCTCCATGGCTTCTGAAGTTTCTGGCCTTGCCTAGCCCCAAAGTCCAGACTTATCCACAGCTGCTTAGTCTCAATCACACAAGGCTTATATTAATTACAAACCGTTTGACCTATGGCTCGGGCTCATTACCAACTAACTCTTAGAACTTAACCCATTCTTATTAATCTGTGTGGCTTTACCTATGTTCCATTACATCTGCTCTCTAGGGAGCTGCCTGCAGTGTCAGTCTGACTCCATCCTCCTCCCCTTTATACACACACACACACACACACACACACACACACACACACACACACACACACACACACACACACACACATATACACACACGCCCAATCAAAATTAAACACCTCATCCTAACACAGGGTTTCCCCTTGTCCCTTAATAAATGTATATATGGATTTCCCACCTAACTGTAAGCTGCTTTGCCATAGGCTAAAAACAGTCCCTTTCTTAACAAATGGTAACAAAGCACATTCACAGCATGCAGAAAGACATCCCATGCCTTGTCCTTCTGACCTTGCATACAAAGAGCTAACTGACCCTTTTCTGTTATTTTCACTGCACTGTCCTTATGGTGGTGAAACCTACCACAGCAGGTTCCATGCTTGCCACCATGTCTAGAATCTTTCTCTCCAGGAACTTTCTGTCAGGAAACAATGGACTCAGTCTCATCTCAGTACACAAGGCAGTCCGAACCCTGCCTGTCTTTGTTATCCTTCTTGGCCTGTGCCACTTCTACAGTCTCCACAAGCACCTCTACACTTTCACATCTCTGTCCTCTTCCTGAAATGCCTTCCCCAAACCCTTTCTATCTGCCCAGCCTTTCAAAACAAAGTGGCGTGGAGAGACTGGAGAGATGGCTCAGCAGCTTAAAGCACTTGTTGCTTTTTGTAGAGGATGCAGGTTTAGTTCCCAGCATCCACACAGTGACTTACAAATATCCATAACTCCAGGTTCAGGGGATCTGACACCTTCTTTTGACATCTGTGGGCACCAGACATTCAATAGTGCACATACATGCATGCAGGCAGAACATTCATACACATAAAATCTAAAATTAAAACAAAGGTCAGGGGGATCCCTTTTATACTAAGCCTTTCTCATTTTTATTTCTCAGGAACCCTGTAAGATTTAGGGTTAGCAACCCTTGACATAGCCCTGCTCATACAGTGCTGTGAGCATCAGAGAGTCAGTAAGGCTGATAGCTGGACCTCCGTCTGTGGTGCCTGCACCTAGCATAAGTCAGTTAGTTCACATAGCCTTTATTGTCTGGTCCTATAAAAGGTTGTCTTCTGTGGTGGTCTGTGAATTAGGACAGTTCCCTGGTTTTTGTCATTTAATCCAGACTAGCCTAGGCCTCTGGGTGGTAGGGAGTCTGTGAGATTTACAAAATAAGTGAGACATGATTACTGCCATCTAGGTGTAGATAGCTGAGAGGTTAAAACCGGCTGAGGAAAGCAAGAGCCACACTTGAGAAGAGTGGGACTCTCTGCTGGGAGGTGGGGGAGTTAGAGCTGTTTTTCATTTAAAAATACATGCGGAGAAAAGGACAGGACCTTTGGGTAACACTTGAGTATTCAGAGAAAAGGGCAAAATTGCTCTGGGAAAAGCATCAATGTGCTGGATTTGTTTTCATGAAACAGCCCATTTTCATATAATTGTGTCATGTCAGTCTTGAGTTACTGAATTTTATGTCACTTTTTTGCCAAATCTTTTATGACAGTTTTACTCTACCATAAAGAAGTCACAAAACCATGCACTTTTTGGGGCTGACTGACCTGAGGACTGTCAAAAGAACTGGATATTATACATTTCTTTTATTTCTATCTTTCAGAAAAATGATGTGGCAGTGTTGTCTTGGGCAGGTGCTGACAGCACAAATCAATCAGGCATTTTACACAGTGTGCATCTACTGCCTGGAATATTCCCTGTCTATAATAAGAGTATATTTTGAACTTGAGTTGAACGTAACCAACTGTAGTTACCTCTCTCAGAAAGTTAAATTCTTGAACATTCTTTATAGACTATGAATGTCCATATTGTCTGTATGTAAAATCTCCTGGTATTTATATAATTTTTAGGGACTTCATTAATGGAAATGTTGAGAATCTTATGACTGAGCTAGAAATAGAAAAGTCTCTCAAACGCCACGAGGATATTGTTCATGAGGTCGAGTGCATAGAAAAGACTCTTCTGAAGCGGCGTTCAGAGCTCCGGGAAGCTGACCGACTTCTGGCAGAGGCTGAGCATGAGCTTTCTTGCACAAAGGAGAAGGTGAGTTCAGGCTGGGACTCCTGTGGTGATACAGCAATACTGCTGGCTGCCTCAGACTGCAGGAGAAAAGAGAGCACTCTGGCTAGGCTTGGCACCCCCTGAGTTAGAAGCTAGACATCCAGGTAAGTCGTTGAGCTTCTCAGACTTCACTGACATTCTCTGTAAATTTAAGCTGTGCAAGCTGTTTAGTACAGAATAAGCTGCATGCTTTCAGTTCCCGAAACGGTTTAGTTTTCAGCACGTCCCCATCTGAGTGTGTTTGCTGTGGGGCGTTGTTGCTTGATTTTAATTTGGACTCTTCAGTCTGTATCTTTGAAAATGGCCAGTCAGATTCTTACAGAAGTCTTCCTTTTCTTCACGTTGATAACAGAAGTAACGATATGTTTTCAGTTCCTGGGTTATAGATTTACATTCATTTAGATAGGCCAGTTAAAATAAAGGTTCTAAATGGTTTTTGCTGATAACTTACCTCTGAGGACGACTGAGTAAGAGATGATAATGTTCTTTAGCCACAATGAAGAAGAAAGCCAAAAGAGAAAGTGGTTTCCCGAGCCTGTATCCCTGGCAGCCCTGTGAAATGACGCTGACAGAACAGCTCATAACTGGCCCAGAGTCGCATAGCTGAAGCTGTGTCTTCCCAAGAGTTCTTTAGTAAAATGAGAATTCCACAGGAAAAAAAGTTCCGTGGGCACCTGAAACACCTCAGGAACTATTTTTACTTTGTTAGTTCAACTTGAATCTATTTAATAGAGACATACTACTTGGGAACTGAATGAATGGTTTCACCTGTTAAATTATGTGACCTCTTGTTGCAATATAACCCAGAGTTGTTTTGTTTTTTATTTTTAACTTGTTTTTTAGGATGTAATATCAGGCTTTATCTGCCAGTCAGCAGAGCATTGGATCCCACACAGAGGTAGACAAGTAATGTCTCTAATTTAGGAGGCTGAAGCTAACCCAGTGTAAACTATAATAAGTCTCTGGACCTTCAGCATTCCAATCCCTCTTCATCATTGAAGTCTATCAGCCTTTGCAGACATAGCCCCTCCCAGGGATCTTCCTTCATATGGTTTTAAATGAGAACAGGGAAGTCCTCCCCCCCACCCCCTTAGTTTTTCAAGATAAGGTTTCTCTCAGCCTTGGCTGTCTTGGATTTAACTTTGTAGACCACATTGGCCTTGAACTCACAAAGATCTGCCAGCCTCTGCCTCCAGGGTGCTGGGATTAAAGGCATGTACCACCAATGCCTAACTCTTGTCTCTTTTCTTATGGGTAGTCCTTGTACAGTAAACATTTTGTTATTGTGGAGAAGCAGGTATCACAACACTAGAGAAAAGATATCACTTGTATTTGTTTTAATTAGTAGCTTTGGTAGTGGCTACACAGAGGAAAGGTGACCACAGTGAGGCCACTCCTCCCACACACACACACTCTGGGACTCAGAGATGCAGCTTCGGAAGAAAGAGGGCAGAGGAAGTAGCTGAATATTCCAAACATGGGAGATTAAAGCTTCTTCTTGAGTAGATGATGAGCTCTGCCCATTGCTTTGCTAAAGAGCCTACAGAAAGTAGCTCTCTGAAGAAATGTGGTGATATGTCTAGAGCTGTGGCCCTTGCCAGCCAGCGAGTTTACATCCACAGGACAGATTTCACACACAGTCACCTCTGACTTTTAAGGCTGGATATGATATGAGTCAGTATTCAGCCAAGTCCAAACTAAACTCTCCTTTTAGATCTGTTAAACCTCTTACTCTAGGCAGATCAAGAAATCAAGTTAATATTTAATTTTCCCCCCAAATCTAGCATAGGATTATTTCTGAAGACTTCAAAGGACTTTTGTATTTATGTTCCTTAACCATAAGTAAATCATCATCACAAATAAGAGACTATCTCAGCTGATAATGTCTGAAGTAGAAAGAATCTGTGTGGAAGATTGGAAGCTTGGTAAAATTATTGCTGTTTAGTTGGCTAGTTTGATATTATACAAATTTTGAAATAAAAAGATATCTCCAGCCAGTGTCATTATCTTCAAATGACTTTTGTCATCAGTGCTTTTTGTTGACCAGATAGCGTTTTATACAGTTCCTCTCACATGCTTAAGCCATTTAAAATATTTTTCTGCTCTAACATACTCTAGCATCTGCATGCTGCCACATTGTGGTTTTAAAGACTAGAAAGTATTGTTTTAATACACTATCACTTAATCTTTTTATTTGTTGAGATTTTATCTAATTACATTTGCATAGTAATTATGTGTTTTTGGACAATTTTCTAAGTTTAGAGAGTCACAGTAAAGGAATGTTTTCAGGTTTTTCTGCTTTTATCTTGTTTTCTGAGAGTAGAATACTGTGAATAACTGTGGTGAGGGTTGTAGCTGAATTGTTTTTAATGACGGTTTGGTTTCTCTTCTAGACAAAGAATGCTGTTGAAAAGCTTGCTGATGCTGAAAGAAATTTATTACAGACCGAGTCAGATGCCGAGGCATTAGAGAAGAGAGCCAAGGAGACTGCACTTAACCTCATGAAAGCTGAGCAGCAGCTCAGGTGAGTGGACCCAGGGCCGCTGGGGGCTGAGGTGCAGAGTAGTGGGTGATGCATGGTAAGCCTGAAGGGCCAGGGGCTCAATATTCCACTGTAGACTGCTCCAGGCCGAGGCAGAGGACTTGGAGCAGCACAGAAGCAAGCAAGAAGAAATCTTGAAAGAAATAAACAAAGTAGTAGCAGCCAAGGATGTGGATTTCCAGTGTCTGAACAAGAAGAAGGAGAAACTGACAGAAGAGTAAGTAAAGGCCTCTTGAGGGGCTGTGCTGGAGGGTGCTGGAGCAGCTGTGGGTTTGGGGCTCCTTTAGAGGCTGCTAAATTACTTACTGCCCTGCTTAATAGACTCCAGAGTCTGCAGAGAGACATTGAGACAGCAGAACGCAATGAAAATCACCATCTACAGGTCCTTAAAGAATCTGAGACTCTCCTTCAGGCCAAGAGAGCTGAGCTGGAAACACTGAAAAGCCAGGTATGGCTAGACACTCTGAAAAGACTACTTAAGACTATTTATTCTTGGATAAGATTTATTTGATTGTAGAAGAGATGGAAAAATACAAAAAGTATTAAGAATATGTACATCCTGGGGACAGACTTCCCATCCCTCCTTTTTCAGGTGACAAGCCAGCAACAGGAGCTGGCTGTCCTAGACACACAGTTGGGCCATAGAAGAGAGGAGCTGCTCCTGCTCCAAGACAGCCTGGTCCAGGCAAAAGCTGACCTCCAGGAAGCCTTGACACTGGGAGAGACAGAAGTCGCTGAGAAGTGCAGTCACATCAGGGTATGTTTGGCAGTAGGCTCTCTTCAGAGTCATAGGGCAGTGCTGTAAGTTTATTTTATAGAGTTTTTACCCCGGTTCTCCCCAAATGGAGATAGAAATGCCTTCTCTGTAGTGCTGTATAGGTGTGTATTAATGTACTGGTGTTGCGGCAGTCAGGTGGCATCTGGATATACTTTAGGTTCTCTTGCTTCTTAGCTTTATCATGTCTTTCCTGTCCAGTCACAGGCTACATCCCATTCTGCATATTTCTTCTAGCTCAGCCAATGTGCAACTTCCTGAGTGGTTTTTGTTTTGTTTTATTTTGTTTCTTTCAATTGCTTTTAAGGAGTTTCTTTCTCTTGTGTTTGATAGCAGCTCCTTGTCTGCTGATCATCTTGTCCATTACCATGTCTGTGGCCCAGCTTCTGCCATGTCAGTCCCTGTACTAAGAGCAGCCTTTGCATGGGGTAAATGGCATAGACACATTTGCATGAACATAATGTTACCTTTTCTATTACACAGTAAATGTTATTGCAAAATACAGAGCTGTTCTTGACAAAGATTGCTATAAACTGAATTAGAAATTAGATATGAGATAAAATACTATCAGAACTGACTCCTGTGAAAGGGATGCCGATTCTTAATTTCACAGAGGAGACGATGTTTATTTAAACACAGGAAGTAAAGTCACTTCTGGAAGAACTGAGTTTTCAGAAAGGAGAACTCAATGTCCACATCAGTGAAAAGAAGACTCAGCTTGCACTTATAAAGCAGGAGATGGAAAAAGAGGAAGAAAATCTTCAGATAGTTTTGCAGCAGCTGTCGAAACATAAGACTGGTGAGTTTAAATACAAGTCTCAACTTTGTGAGGCTGGGAACATCTGCACTGCAGGCCACAGAAAAGCACAGCTGACCAGATTCCCATCTTCTGGATTTTATAAGCTCTCTGATAAGCAAAGAGGAGTAAGTTTTAAAAGGAACGTGATGGTTCCTGCCGCTCAATTTGTTAAGGTTTATTTAAAGCAAAATAATCGTATTGATGGCTGATTAGAGTATATGCTGATGGAGAGAGGGACCTTAGAGCTGATGGAGGGAGGGACTCCAGAGTGTGGCTGAGATGGTTTTCAAAACTCCAGATATCAAACTTGTAAACCTAATTCTGTGTGGACCCCAACGCTGTTAATATAATCAACCTTGGATCAGTTGACAGGAATTAGAGTATGGAGGAACCTGAGAGATGGATAGAGATGAACAGTTAGGAGTAGGGAGGAGGGACTTACAGTTTTCATGGTATTTTTTGTTTGGGATAGCTGGAGAGAGACTCTTGCTGAATCTCCAGCCAAAAAAAGGTCAGCTGGTTGCTTCTTGGCCTCTCTGAGCTAGCAGGTTTTCACTCTAGCATCTGACTCCTGAGTCTTTATTGGTAAATAGAGAGATAGAGACTTAGTTAAAAACTGTATTTGGTAGCTGCAGTAGAGTCGGTGCTGGTGGAAATGGAAATCCTGCCAGGCCTCAGGACCACAGATGGTAGTTAAAATATCTGCAGATTCAGGTGCAGCCACTAAGCTGATTTCTTCTCATCCAGAGAGGGCCAACCTTTATGTGCGCCACAGCAAAGGCTTATGTTTAATATTTAATGACATGTAAAAATAGAGTGAAAAAAATTAGGTGAATGATGAGTATGGGATATGGGCCAGTTATTTTATTTATTTATGTTATTATCGTGTTTTATTTTATGTGAGCATAGTGTGTGCACCTGTGTGTGCATGCTTCTGTGTGCACACGGCTCAGAGGAAGATATCATATGTCCTGTTAGGTCACTCTCTCTTATTCCCTAGAGACAGGGCACTCAGAAAATCTGGTCCCAGTAATCCCCCTGCTTCTGCATCCCACCCCACCTCAGACATACACACATAGAACACTACAGTTATAGGTTCACAGCCACACTCAGATTTTTCTGTAGTTGCCAGGATCCCAACTCAATAGCAAATGTGTTTGCCTGAAGTGTCTGGAAACCTGTTTGGGCAGTGAGGGAACGAGGGAAAAAAGAACAGTGGGGATCGGTGTGGCCATACTCACTCTGCTAGCACTCTAGCAACCTGGATCCTTGGTTCACTATGTGCAGCATAGTGGGGGTAGGCTCCGTCTCAGTAGGAAGTCTCTGTAGGCTGACATAGCTGTCTCGGGCTATAAATATCTGGGAGGAGGAAGCTGCAGTTGCTTGTCTGTGCACACCCTGTCTGTCAGCTTGCTCAGGCTAAGGAAAGGAAGACTTTGCTTAGTCAAGGCAGCTTCCTGCCCAGAGCTTCCTAGTCCACCTGAGGCTTTCTGGGGCCATGCCCATGTCAAACAAAGTATGCTCCTGACGTAAAACACCCCAAAATGATGTTGTCATAGTCATTTTTTTGAATTATTTTATCACATTGTTTTATTTATTGTGTGTATACATGTGAGGAACAGTGTAGAAGTCAGGACCACTTTTGAGGTGTTGGTTCTTTCCACTATGTGGGTCCCTCATATTGATCTCAAGTTATCAGGCTTGGTGGTCAAAGCTATGTCACCAGTCCTTTTAGAGATTTATTACACTTATTAGTACCTATCACTTGGCTGTTAGGCTTCTGATAATTATTTTCCAGATTTTCCTCAAAGAACAAGTATCTATATATTCAAATTTTTCTATTTTAGTTAATATCTTTATATAAAAATACTCAGCTCATTCTCTTAGAATAAGAATTTTACTAAATATTTTTAACAAATTAATGTTGTTTTTGTTTGGCTTGTTTGTTTGTTTTGTTTTGAGGCAAGGGTTGAGTGGGGAGTGAGTTCCAGACAGGATTTCTCTGTGTAACAGAGCTTGTTCTGTAGACCAGGCTGGCCTAAAGCTCACAGAGATCCACCTGCCTTTGTCTCCCAAGTGCTGGGACAAAAGATGTGTGCCACCACTGCCCAAGTGTTTTTAATAGTGCGTGCAAAAAGATCTTTTCCTTAAAAATAAAATTAACATTTAGGCAGTTGGACATAATTGTGCTTCTGTATCAGTCACCAAGGAGTTGCAGTCTGTTCTGTTCTATCCCTCGGGTCTCTTACTGACCCTGCTTTGTCTCTTTCAGAACTAAAGAATGTTACAGACATACTGCAGCTTGAAGACAGTGAGCTCCAAGGTCTGAAGCTACAGTATGACCAAAAGGTGACGGAGCTGGAGAAGACCCAAGTGAATGTGCTGGAGGTACTGAGGGAAGCCTGTGCCTTTGCCCAGCAACCTTTCTCCTCAGGGTTCTGAAGTCTCTCCTGTCTGGTTCAGGAGAAGCTGGAGCTGGAGAACTTGCAGCAGACAGCTCAGCAACAGAACCGGGAAATAGAGTGGCAGAAACAGCTCCTGGAAAGGGACAAACGGGAAATAGAGCGAGTGAGGGCTGAGACCCAGGCACTGCAGTCATGCATCGAGTGTTTGACTAAAGAAAAGGAAGATCTCCAAGAGCAGTGTGAGACTTGGGAAAAGAAGTCTTCACATGCCAAAAGGTAAGAGAGCTGCTGATAGTGTTAGGTGTCTGGAATCCCAGTACTCAGGAAGCTGAGGCAGGAGCATTGCTGTAGATTTGAGGCCACCATGGCCTACATAGCAGGTTCCAAGCCACCAGTGCTATTTAGTAAGAATTTATTTCAAAACAGTAGCAAAAGCCACCTTTAAATTCCAGCACCTCTGGGAGGGAGAGGCAGGTGGATCTCTGAATCTGAGGCTGGGTTGGTCTACAGAGTGAGCACCAGGACAGCCAGGGCTATGTAAAAAGACCCTTTCTCCAAAAAATTAAAATAAAATAAAATTGAGAAAAACTAGACATTTAATAGATCTGTCCAAAAGATACTATTTGAAAGTAATATAAATACATGACAAAGGTTAGGAGAGAAATCTTCTGAGCCATGTGTGTAAGTAATAGAGAGTTATGTCCACAAAACTTGGTAGAAAATAACCTAGTTTTTTAAATGGGCAAAAGATCTGAACATATATTTTCATAGAAGATATAAAATGGAAAAGAAGCACATGAAAAGTGCTAAGCATTACTTATTACTGGGGAAATTCAAGGTAAAACCATAGTGAGAGATCGATCCACTTGCTAGAATGGCTGTGATAGGGCAGACACCCTATTGTACAAAGAGTGTGTTTCCTGCTCCTTCACTTACTGATGAGGTAGCAATCTGTTTGTCACTCAGGTTTATTTTTGGAATTTTTAATGTCATATATTTTAACTTCGTGACTCTTTTATCCTGTTTGGAATACTGGTAAGGTGTCTTGAAAATGGCACCTTGAAAATGGCTTCTTAAATTCCAAACCTTACCCTCATAGCACTTCATACTATACTCTGTGGAAGTAGCAGTTGTCTGTCTGACAGTCTTGCATATTCCATGGTAGAGTTTTAGCGGCTACAGAAGAAAGCAACAAAATGGAGCAGTCAAACTTAGGGAAACTGGAACTGCGTGTCAGAGAGCTGCAGCAGGAGCTGGAGCACCTGAGCCAAGACAAGCTAGCCCTGCACAGCGACATTTCTACAATGCAACAGCAGCTCCAAGGTAAGAATGGAACTGCAGACATGCAACTCCGCAGCCAGCAGCCTGCCCTTAAGAGAAGTGATTACTGCAAAATGGGCAAGGATTTCATTCCAAAGTTAGATTATGGCCTTGATTATACACTCTATAAATATACCAAGTCTAAATCATATACTTTAAGACACACATAATACATAAATTTCATCTTAAGCTGTTTTTAAAAATTAATTTATGTTTCTTAGAGAACAGTTTAAAATTCAAACAAAAAAATTATATAAAAATTACTTTGGGGCTAGTGAGGCAGCTCAGTTGTTAAAAGCACTTGCCACCAAGCCCGATGTCCTTCGAGTTCACAATAAAAGGAGAAAACTAACTTCCAAATGTTGACCTCTCACCTCCACATTGCTGCATGGCACATGCTCATACTCACTCGTACAAATATACAGAGTAATAATAAATTGACATTTCTTTTATAGAGGAGTTTCTGTTAACTAGGAGGAATGGCTAAGTTGCTGCAATGAGGTTTCCTGGCCATAGGCGCCCAGAGGTCCCAGATCCACAGAATTGCCGCCCCAGAACCCTTAGCCGCCCACTGCTGCTTTGGCCCTCAAAAATGTTTCAGACGCTTATATTAGCTTCATACTGTTTGACCTACGGCTTAGGCACATTGCTAGCTAGCTATTTCATCTTAACTCAACCCATTTCCATTAATCTGTCTGCCACGTGGCCAGTGGCTCACCTATGTTCCTTACATGTTTCTTCTTTGGGCGTCCAGCTCGGTCTGTCTCTGACTCTGCCCTTCCTTTCCTACCCATTCTGATTCCCCACTTACTTCTACTGTGCCTGTCATGGGCCAAAGCAGCTCCTTTATTTAAAGATGGATATTCACAGCATACTGAAAGACATTCCCACATCACTAAGTATCCATAGCTAATAATTTATTTATTAAGCATTTATTTTGTTCTAGTAATGATGTATGTTCTGTCTCTACTTTTTTGAGACAGGGCTTCTCTGTGTATCTTTGGAGCCTGTCCTGGAACTCACTCTATAAACCAGGCTTGCCTGGAACTCACAGGGATCCACCTGCCTCTACCTCCCAAGTACACCACCACTGTCTCATTTTTAATCCGTGTGATAAATTTAGATCTGGTAAACTCAGCACTCAGCAGACTGTGGCATGAGGAACATAAGTGTAAGCCAGAAACACTGTATCAAAGGCAAACTAAACCTTTGTAGTGATTTTGACATATAAATGAGTATCCATTTACAGGTGAGCCTTAATATCTTGCAATTTACTCAAGATCACATAGCTAGTAGTGGATCCCAAGGTTACCTACACACTGTCTTCATGAAAGAGTCTGCCAGGTTTACGTTTCCAAAAGTAATGTATGGTACAGTCATTTTAATCCGTGAATTTCACTAACATTATCTAAATGTGTATGAATTCTTTAATATGGAAATCTTTGAAAACCCCTACCCATATTGTAATGTCTTTTGTCCTTTAATAAGATAGTGTGGTATCATCATTGTTTTAACAGAAATAAGTATAAATTCAATTCTGATAAACTTTGATGAGGGATCAAGTAGAAAACTGTATGTATATATATAAATAACATATTATGAAATGTTTCTGTAGATAAACGGGAAGCCATAAACTCCCTACAGGAGGAACTAGATAATACCCAAGACCATTTGAACCTAGCAAAGCAGGTAAGGCTCACAAATATAATTGGCTTTTTACAACTGGCACTACTGTAGCATAGGGCCCTATACATAGCACCATAGGGCCACCTACCTACACAGCACCATAGACCCCTACACAGTACCATCATCTTCAGATAAGGCTTTGGTACTTGAATAGTTCTCTGATTCGTTTCAGCCCTTGATTCAAGTTTATTCAAGAAGTAGCATGGTAGCTAGACAAGCGCCAAATAAGCAGTTCCTAGAACCCTTGGCGGAGACATGGAGACCTATGACATAGGTGATGCCCCTCTACCCTGTCTATCCAGGCAGGTGCTGACTAGTGCAGCTTGTGGCCTGGGCTTCTGATGCCCTTGCTCTAGGTAACTCAATGTCAACTTGTGAGAGCAGGGCTGTAGTTGGGAGCTCCAAAGGGGCTTCAAGAGATTAGATGAAACATTTAAATTCCCTTTCTTTACCATTGGAATTCAGTGGGCTTTTTGTTTGTTTGTTTTGTTTTTTAAGATTGAAGCCCATTCTGCTACAATGCCAAGCATAATGAATTCTGTGTTTCTAAGACATAAAGCATTTAAGACAAAAACCTTTTTTTTTTTTTTTTCAAAATAGCGTTTCTCTATGTAGACCTGACCATCCTTAAAATAAGAGATCTGCCTGCCTTTGCCCCCTGAGGGCTGGGATTAAAGGCCTGAGCCACCATATTCAGCTCAAAAATCTTTTTGTTTTTATGTGCATTGGTGTTTTGCCTGCATATGTGTCTGTTGGATCTCCCAGAAACTAAAGTTACAGTTGTGAACTTCCATGGAGGTGCTGGGAATTAAACCTGGGTCCTCTGGAAGAACAGCCATCTCTTCATACCTCAAAAATCTTTTAATGTTATCAGATTCCTAAATTTTTGTGTGTTATAAATAAAGCCAATTCTTTCACATTTTTTTCTAAGTTTTTGAACCTGTCTAAAGATTTCAGGTCGTAGCAGAATTCATCCTTGTGTGTTGTTCCCTTCATTTTCTCAGCAGTCCTAGGTTATCTGCAAAGCAGTGTTTATTTCTCCCTGGTTACAAGGCAGCTGAAGCTCTTGCTGAGGTTCTACCCTCCTTCACTGTCTTCCTTGTCAGGCAATGGGAGAAGACAGGCAAGTGTTACCTCAGTCCTGGTACCTTCCTGTCACTTTGCTGAGTAAAGGCTGTGGTTCAGTAGACACTGGTCACCTTAGGAAATAGCTTTGTGAGGAGTTCCATTGTGTTCTTTTGCCCAAAGGACCTGGTTCACACCACCCAGCGCCAGAATGCTCTTCTCAGTGAGCAGGGGCAGCTACAGAAGGACATCAGCAAATGCACTGCTAGGTTTGAGAGCTGCCAGAGAGAGGCAGAAGCTAAAGACCAGCAACTTCAGGAACTTCAAAATAAGATCAGAGAGAGCAAGCTCCTCATAGACCAGCAAGAAATGGTACTGTCCAGAAAGTTCTGCTCCCACCTCCCCACCCCAGATCAAACAGCCCTGTGTGCATCTTCTGAATGATTCTGATTAGTATAAGCTATGGACTGTTATGTCACCAGGCATTGATCCTGTAAAGATCTTAATGGTCACAGCTTGCATTCTCTTCTCATGGTGGCCAGACACTGCTTTATCTTTATAAAGGCACTGGCATTCGTCCTCTCTGTCTCTGCCTCCACCACCCTGCTCCCCCCCTTGGCCAGCATCCCTCCTTTCTTTTGAATTGGAATTTAAGGATCATTGGGGCACTAGTTCCTTTGTGACTGACTAAGGTTATTTTCTATTAAGATGTTTCAAAAACTTCAGAAAGAAAAAGAAAGTGAGGAACAAAAGTTAGAGGCTGGTAAAGTGGCACAGAGGCAGCAGCAAGAGCAGCTGGAGAAGGAGTTGACAGAGCAGAAAACCAGACTGGAGCAGCTGTTCACAGACGTGTCGGCAGCCGAAGGCCGTCTCAGGACCCTGCAGGAAGATGAGCGGTGTAGTGAGAGCCTGGAGAAGGCACTATCCCAGGCCAGTGAGTACACTGCAGGGATGTGACTGGGGCTGGGGTGCTATGAAGAAGACCAGAGCAGTAAGGCAGCAGCCCTGTGAGCCAGAGATAGCCAAGGTCAGGGGGGCAGGGCAAATAGGCCTTTATGGTGAAGTTTGACCCTAAGACTGGCCAATATGTCTCTTCATGCCCTTCTACCTCATTCAAGAAGATGAGCGGGAAAGGGGGACATTAAGGTGAAAAGTTAGAGACAGAAGGGTGAGTTTTCCCAAGCTGTGCATGTGGGAGTATCCGGCCTCAGCTGTTCAGAAATATGGTATCAGCACTGAAATACGACTGCATATTACAGTATAGGGTCCATCTTGGAGTCAGTTTGCTCTCTTGGCCTGTGGAGTGGGTTGGGACAGGCCTGTGAGACAGCAGAGTAGGTAACACACTACTATTAGGCAGCCTGCCCATAAAGTACAGAAAGCTCTGCCCATGGCTGGCCCAGGGCCTCTGGCCAAACCTACCAAGCATGCTCACATTCCAGAACAGCAGCTTTCAGAACGGGAGCAGCAGCTAATGGAGAAGTCAAGTGAGCTGTTGGCCCTGCAGAAAGAGGCTGACGCCATGAGGGCAGATTTCAGCCTACTTCGAAACCAGTTCTTGACAGAAAGGAAAAAGGCAGAGAAGCAGGTGACCAGCCTAAAGGAAGCTCTGAAAAGCCAGCGGAGTCAGCTGGAGAAAACCCTTCAGGTGAGTATTTGCTACCCTGGAAGTCTTAGAGAAAACATGTTTACATTGAATTGACATATATATTTTACTTATATACTGCTTCACTGGAGAGAAAATAAGTTACTCATCAACCCAGGCCCTAACCCAATGGCTATTATTGGTATATTTAATCATAATTTATTGTTGAAATACACAGTCAATTTTTCCCAAGACTTGGTCATTAGCCCCAAAGTAGCTCTGGCTGCTGGCAGGGGGCTGTCCTAGGGACAGTATCAACACAAGTAGAGAGCTGTGCACTATGTTGGCTGTCAAGTGTTGGGTTGGTAAGAACCTTTTTGCCCTTTTTGTTCAACATTGACTTTTATCAAACCAGGAAGTCTGGTATACCATGTTCTTACCCTTGAACTAAGGGATAATTACGTCATTGAGAGCGTGAGCACAGTGGATTCCCAAAGAATGGGTTCTCCCTGCTCTCTTCTGGGAGTAATGGAATCTTCTGTATGAAAGGAATCTGGATACATCTCCCAGAGGGTGCTGTGCTCACATCTAGGACTTAGATTAGATGACGTAGAGATGGAATTTAGATGTCTAAATTTAATCTGGACATGGTGGCACACACCTTTAATCCCAGCACTCAGAACCAGAGGCCAGAAAATCTCTGTATTTGAGGCCAGCCTAGTCTTACATAGTAGTTTCTAGGCCAGGCAGAGCTACAGAGTGAGACTGTGAAAAGTAAATAAAATAGCCCTCCTACACACATTGTTGCCATTTCACAGTTAATCAGCGGGGCTGAGAAGGAGGAAGTAACTACAGAGCAGAGGTATTCTGGGATTCTCCTAGATAGACCTCACCCACCTGCCTCCAGAATGCAGATAGACTTAGCTCCCTCCTACAGCTATACCAACTGAGGTTGCTAACAGTGCTGGTAAGTGGAGACCAGTAACTACAGCTGCCCATGTGTGACCATGAAGCCATTTGCCCTCCTCTGTGCTAGGAACAAAAGCAAGAGAACAGTTGCATGCAGAAGGAGATGGCCACCATTGAACTGGTAGCCCAGGACAACCATGAGCGGGCCAGGCGCCTCATGAAGGAGCTCAGCCAGATGCAGCATGAGTACCTGGCACTCAAAAAGCAGGTATGCACCCTAGAAGCCCAGCTGGCCAGCCTGGGCCACCGTAAGGCCTCAGTATACTCCCTCCCCCAGGGCTTAGGCAGCCTTTATTGTTTCTTTCTAGGAGGTATGCGGGGAGCTGTGAAAAGCTGATAGTTAAGAATGTTCTCTATATTAAATCTTTTTCAGCCCTGAAATTTAGACATGCACTTAAGAAAAATGTAGTGCTTAAAAATACACTTTAAAAGTATTTTAACTTCAACTAGCTTTTTTTATGATGCTTATTTATTCGTTGTGTGTGAGTGCATATCCCCCCGCCCCCCACACACACACACACACACTATGATGAGCGTGTAGAGGTCAGAAGACAATTTGAGGGAGTCAGTTCTCTGCTTCCTACTGGGTCTTGGGGATTCAACAGGTTGGCATGCTTAACAGTTATCTTTCCCTGCTGAGCCACTGCAGCTAACTTTTTAAAAAATAGGTGTGCAGACACGGGCTCCTAAGGATGCAGGGTCACATGTGTATGGAGCTAAAGAGTACACCTTGGCTTTTTTTCTCAGGAACCCCAGCCATGTCTCTTTAGGCAGGGTCCTTTGTTACCCTGGAGTTTACCTATTAGACTAGACTGGCTGGGCAGGACTCCACTTCCCCAGAGCACTAGGATTACAAGTGTGTTCCCATGCCAACACATTATGTGGGTTCTTGAGGATTAAGCCCAAGCCCCAAGGATTGGGCTTGCAAGTCAAGTATTTTATTAACTCTTTGTGTGTGTGTGTGTGTGTGTGTGTGTGTGTGTGTGTGTGTGTGTGTGTGTGTGTGTGTGCATATTGCACGAATTCTAACTCATACATGAAAACCCAGATACTGGGGAAAAGCTGGAATATTAGAGAGGAGAAACGGACCACAGTCAGTTCTCACCCAGCCAACTTCTCAGGCTGAACAGGATAAGTACTATCTTCAAAAGAGTCCTGCCTGGCTGGTTGCTCCTACAGAATGCCTGAATGCCTGCTTGGGTCTGTCTTAAATATCTTCCCCACCCAGTTGCTTGCTTCACTCCCATTTCAACTCTGCATTATAATCCTAGAGTTAGGATTAAAGGTGTGAGCTACTACTGTTTGGTTGTTATGCCTTGAACTCACAGAAATCCAGAAAGATCTCTGTCTCGTGAGTGATGAGATTAATGATGTGAGTCACCACTCTCTGATCTTCATGGCTTGACTGCAGATGATTCTGTTCTGTGATATTCCAGGCTGACTTTATTAAATATAAAATATATCACCATATGTGCACATACATACACATACATGTAGAGACCCGAGATCATTCCTCAGAAGACCTCTACCTTGATGACTTAAGAGTTTTCTGTTGCTATAATTAGCACCATGACCAAAAGCAACTTGGGGAGGAAGGGGTTTACTTCATCTTACAGCTCTCAGTTTATGCTCCATCACAGAGGGAAATCAGGGCAGGAACTCAAGGCAGAAACTGAAATGGGCCATGAGGGAACACTGCTTACTGGCTTGCTTCTCATGACTTGCCCAGCCTGCTTTCTTATACAACTCAGGACCATCAGCCCAGGAAAGACCACCACCCACAGTGTGCTGGCCCTCACACATCTAAAGGCAAATCTTCTCAATTGACTATAACTTGTGTCAAGTTGACATAAAACTATCAACACAGTCTCTCCCTGGGACCTGAGGCTTACCAATTAGGATAGGCCCATACAGCCAGCTGTCTCCATGCCATAGCACTGAAATTATAAGCACATGCCACAACACCCAGCTTTTTGTGTGAATGCTAGAAACCAAACTCCAGTCCTCACATACGGCCCACCTGGCACTACACTGTCTCAACTCCTTTTTGTTAAGGTATTGTGTGGTGTGTGTTAGGATATTATTTGGTATGTATGTGTGTGGTGTGGGTATAGGTGTTACATATACTGAGTGGTTCATAGAGAACAGACGAGGACCCTTGGTGTCGTCCACTAATTGCTCTTATGCCTTGAGACGGCATCTCCTTGAATCAGAAGCTCACTACTTAGGCTTGGCTGGGTGGTTGGCCAGTGAACTCCAAAATTTGACCTGTCTCTGCCTCCTCAGTACTGAACTTTCAACCTTGCCCAGCCTTATGAGTCCAGTATTTGTAGATCCTTCAGTATAAAACACATTAAACAATTCGATTCTCAAGTCTGCTGTTTGACTCCAATTCATTTAGATGGCAAACCAAAAAGATCTGGAGAGAAGGCAAATGGAGATCAGTGATGCAATGAGGTCACTTAAGTCTGAGGTGAAAGATGAGATCAGAACCAGTCTGAAGAATCTCAACCAGTTCCTTCCAGAACTGCCAACAGATCTAGCAGCTATTTTGGAAAGAAATGACAACTTAGGCGAGTTGGAAAGCTTGAAAGAGAATTTCCCATTCACCACAAAGGAGAGGCTTTTTGAAGAAAAATCAAACTTCTACCAAGTTCACATCATGGTAAAGCTCATCCTGCTCTTCCCTGGGCTTTACAGAGTGATAGTTTGGTTCCCATCTCTCCCAATAAAGCTAAGAACAGATTTTGGGGTGCCAGGAGGAAAAGATGGTAGGTTCCCACTAATGTCAGTTAGTGACTCATTGGTCTCCTTTTCTTTCTGAAAAAGGATGAACACTGGCGTGGGGAAGCACTCCGTGAGAGACTACGCCACCGTGAAGATCGACTCAAGGTTGCCTCTTAAAAAACAAAACAAAACAAAAAAGCCAGTATGAGATACTTGGCGCTTGTCAAGAGTCCCATGCCCACATGCTGCTCTGTCCACTCTGTAGCACTCATGAGGACACTTAGAGATCGATCACATTGTAAAAATTCAGAGAAGCCGACATCACAGTAGAAAATGGCTATCAGTATTCAAAACCATTTGAATTGTAAAGCCTTGGATTACATACAGCACTTGCCTCGTGTGTGGAAGGCACTTGGTCTAATCCACAATTCTGACATGCAGTGTGTTAGCCTATGTAATGCTTTCTTGTGACAGGGTCTTCCTCTGTACCCTGAGCTATCTTGGAATTATAGGGTGGACAAAATAGGGATACTGCCAGGCCCTCCCCTCATCCTTGTTTATTGAAGTCAGAATTACCTATCAAAGGTAAAGAAGCTAAGTAACAGTTCAGGTGCATTTCTTGTGTGTCAACCCTGCATCTGGTAACACTTTTCAGGCTCAACTTCGACACTGTATGTCTAAGCAAGCCGAAGTATTAATCAAAGGGAAGCGGCAGACAGAGGGCACCTTACACAGTCTGAGGAGACAAGTCGATGCTTTAGGAGAACTGGTCACTAGTACCTCTGTAGATTCAACATTATCACCCAGTCTGTCTCATCTAGAATCGTCCCTTGTGGAGGACTCCCAGCTTGGACAAAGTCAGGTAAGAAAGAAGCTCTTCAAGAGTCTGGTGTTACCTGGTGCACTTTTCTAGTTAGTAGGGTTGGTGATCCCAAGACTTGGGGTCTAAATATCACTCTCAGCTGTCTCGGCAAAACCCTTGTCCGCCATCTCTGGGAAAGTTTACATGGTATAGATGTAGAAAGAAGGTAAGCTAGTAGTTTCGTCAGGGAACTAGGAGAAATGGAGTTTGTCTGTGTCCTCAACTTCTAGATCAATGTAGAGCGTAGATCTTCTGGGCAGAGAGGCGGTTCAGCAGTTAAGAGCAGTGGCTGCTCTTCCAGAGGACCTGGATTAAGTTCCCAGCACTTACATGGTGGCTTACAATCATCTGTTGTTACTCCAGTACCAGGGCCCCAATGACCTTTTATCCACAAGCACCAGGCACCCAAGTAGAGCAGACATAACATGCAGGCAAAACATCTGGAACACATTTTTAGGACTAAAGGCTTAGTCCTGTGAGGCCAAATCTGGGTTTCCTTGGGATTTTAGGTGGTGCCCTTTTCTCAAAGACATTTGAATGCAGAACTCTTCACTGTCTATACAACTCTGGATCTCACAGGGATTTCTGTGTAGGGTTTAGTTAGTTGGTAACCATTTAACAGGAACATAAAGTAACTTATGGAACCAGCCAACGCACATCATTGTTGGTCAGAAAATGGCTTCCATTTCCAGGTGCTTACTCTGTATTCAGGCGCTTACTCTACTAAATGCTGTACATTCAACATAACATCCATTTAAATTTTACATCCTGGAAGATACAAATTGTCCCTTTATGTAGGTAAGGAACTATATAAAGTGGTAAATGATGGGTCAAGGATACAGCCAAGGGCAAATCAGCATATACAGGCCAATCTGCCTTTTCCAGAAAGCAGTGTGTCCCAAGTGGACAGTTGCTTCTTTAATTGGCCTAAGGAGGGACATGACTTAACTGAGTCACCAAGTTTATGAGGAGCAGGACTGAGATCTTAATAGTTATCTTAACACCTGTGGTGGAGACAAGTCAGGTGGACCTCCAGAACTTATTAGGCATGCTAAGAGTAAAAGCATGAGGCAGAAGGTATAGAAAAAAATACACAAGCTTTGGAGGTTAGAGGTTCAGGTGAGTTGTAGGTGCTGTTTCAAAGTGGGGTTGTCATCTATGCTGTGAGATGAAGCCTTGGGTTAGGCTGGGATTGGGCGTTGGTGTCTGTGCTTAAAATTACTTTTCCTTCCTCTTAGAGCTCCTTCCAAGTTCTGCAAGGTACATCAGAACCACACAGTTACCACCACTGAGCTTTATATGGTATGTTAGCAACCATTCATTCAATCGGAAGATCTGGAAGTCTGGCAGCCCCAGAAAAAATAACTATTCACCTTTTAATCATCATTTTGTAGCAGTTCATCTTTAAAGTATTTTGGGGGCTGGAAATTTGGCTTAATAGTAGAGCACTTGACTAGCATATGGACATCCCGTGATTCAATCCCCAGCACTACAAAACAGATTCCAAAGAGGTCCTTAACCAAGTTACTTTGCCAGTCATTACACCACCACCTCATTCTGTTAGGCCTTGTCCTATTAGAGGTTTAATTTGTCTGTTCTGCTTCTGCCTTATTGTAGGAACAAAAGCTTCGACCGAGTCAGGAATATGGTCTTGTGTGAACTTGAGGAAATACCTTCTCTCCTACCTCACTGACTTCCTAATTGGAATGTCAATTTATTACCAAGATCCTGTGAAGACTGAAAATGCATTGTAGTTTGTTTGTACCATTTACACTGAGGTCTTTGTAAATTACATGTATCTGTGGACTAGATATGTATAATCTAAACCAGAATGTAAGGGGGATATTTCTGTTTCTCCAGTGAATCTTTAACTACATACACTGAGTCTATAACTGGTATATCTAGTTACCAGGAAAAAGAATGTGCTAAAAGCCCTAAGGCTTAATAATTTATTTTTTAGATCCTGATCAAAAATCTATTTTTAATATGAAAATAAAAAATACAGTCAACTTGGGTCTGCCATCTAACTTTACCTCTTACAGAGCATTCTTTAGTAAGTCATGTTATTCTTTAATTCCAGGACAATGACGATCTTCCAGCCATTTCCCCCCAATTTTTACCTTGTCTTATCAATGAGTACCATCTTCTATAGGAAACCACTTGCACTTAGGCTGCTTTTTTTTAGCTATTAAAACAATGATCCTCTGGTGGAAAGCATCAAGAGTATATTCTTGAGACTCAGATCTGATGATAAATGTGTATTAATTAGTCAACCTCAGCTCTGTGACACCTTTCTTTAGAAATGAACAACTGTCACAGCTTTGTGGCTCTTAACAGTCCTAATGATGTTGGTGACCAGACACCTGGAACCACAATCAGCATTGCACCCTGTCAGCAATGCCCAATAGTCCCTCAGAGGATTCTCACAAAGCTGCCTGGCTAGAGTTGAAACATTAAGATACAGGATGGATAAATACTAATTACAACAGAGATCATGGAAGTCACTACTTACTGGACAGTATGTTCTAGGAGGCGAGTTATTTCCTACACAAACCATGTCTTTTGTTTTCCTTTCTTTCACTTTATATCTTTGCAAAATACTTAAAAGACATGGGCTGATCTCAGTTATTAACATGGTTTGGGAAGACAATTTTCTGGGTCTGGACCAAATGAAGGTAAAGTACCCTGTCAAACTGCCACATAAATCCTTCATCTCTACTCCTACATAAGTAGGAATGGGAATTATCTTGGTTTTGCTTTTTGTTTATGGTGGGGGAACTTAAATCATCTACCGCAGGCAAATAATAATTTATTGAGAAATTAAGGTAATGAAAATGTGAAACAAAACACCAGATTTCAAAAAATGCCTTTCCACAGCTGGAGTGTCAGTCAGTGCCTTGTAATATTTGCCTTGTGTGTGCAAAGTCCTGGGTTTGATACATCACACACATCATGAACTTGCCAGTTCCAAAAGGACATCTTTCTTAAAAAAAAAAAAATTGTACAACCTTTTCTAATACAACATGACCACCACTGACCAACTCCCTCCATTAGTTATTGCATCCAACACTTTATTAAGTCACAAAAACAGCTAGCTGACCACTGCTGGAGTACTGATGCAGATAGGTGAGCATTAGTAACACCAGAACAGCCGACTCCTCCACAGTAAAAAGCAGTGACAACACCAGGGAAGCAAGGCACCTGCACAAGCTCTTGTGGGTTAAAAATTAACAAATCCACTTTGCCCACTGTCTGGTACACAGATGTTGCAATATGACAGTTTGGTCCTCTATCTTAAGCTCCCAAGTTTATTACACGGTGGTTACACATGCAAATAGAATTTGGCCCCGAGTACAGTAAAGGGAGAACACTATTAACCACCAATGTGCTGGCTTCAAAGGTGCAATATATAGGGATGGAACTCCAGCTCAATTAGTTTTATGAGCTACACAGGCCTCATCAGACACTAAACACAATGCTGCAATAAAAACTTGACAGTTCACAAATATTCATCTGAACAAAGTCTTTACAGTTCAAAAATAATGCAACTGTGTTCATTTTAATCTAGATACAGGTACTTTATTTACAAATATTTAGATAATAGCATTTTGTTACATCAAATGAAGAGTACAGCAGTCTGAATAAATCCTTATGTCACAAAAACAAGACCCACTGTAACTAACTGCCCAAGTCTTTACTTTGTGATTGCTACCTTATATCCCAATGAATGATTTGTTTTGTTTTGTAAATATATACACACACCAGCAGCAGGTCATGGTCCCTGGGCAAATCCCTTGTGATGCAACAGTGTAAGCAAATAGATCACTGTAAGTCTTTAACAGAATATACCAATCTACTCCAGTAATCCTTTAAGTTAAACAAAGACAAAAGGTGAATCCACAAGTAAACCGAATCCTATTTTCTGCACATTCCAGTTTTGGCTTTTATTTAACATTGACTATACAAAACTCAGGAACTACCATGTTTATAATCCAGAAACGTACTTTTACATTAGTGTCTGGTAAAGAGGGATTTAAAATGTGAATTTTAAACACAGCATTAAGCTGAGAGCATTTCATACACTGTGATTGGGCATCCCTGCATGCATTTCCAATGACTCCCAGCCACTTTCAACTCAGCTAGAAACCAACCAAGAGAAGTGAACAGAGTAACGCAGGTGCCATCTAAAAGTTTGTTTCTCTTGCAAGGTGTTAATTTTGTGGCCAGACCACCAGTGCAAAGTCACGTAAGAATATGCACTTTGAAACACTTTCCCCTTTTACTAAACAACTTTCACCAACATGACATAAAATAGCCCCTCATCCTATGAACACAAGGGATAGTATTAAATTATTTCACCATAGTGTTAAAAATGCACAATTTAAAATCCCTTAACAGCAGACCTGTGGTTCTGGCTATCTGGTCCAGAAGTTGACCACTCCAACATAAAGGTATAAAAGATTAAAATGTGCAATATTAAACCCAGCCTTCTTCCTTTTTCTATACAGTAAGGCAAGAATGCAGCCTGTAACATAAAATGTTTACAAAAAAGAAAAGCAGGTTAGCACGTTGTTGATTACACAAGAACAGCTAAGAAAATCAGCAGGTAAGCCACAGTGCAAAGATGGAATAGAATCCTCTAGTGTTTCTGCTGATGCCAGGAGCTCTTTCCAGCATTATATCTGTCCCCAAACACTGCCAGCACCAAGGAGTGGAGCCAGTATTAATTATGAAACTAGTTGTGTCTGTTTCCTTGTGTGAAATGGAAGAGAGTAACATGGTCACATATAAGTCACACTGTACAAACTGGTATTTTATACTGTTCCAATGCCAGTAATCAATTTATTTTCTTCATTAAAATAATATACACAGAAGATATTGTTAGTTAGGTTCCTTCAAATTTTATACATATTTACTTTCTGTTAAAGAGAAAAGGATAAAATGGTGTAAAAAAAAAAAAAGATAAAGCTATTAATGAAGCAAAAGAAAGAAAAACATATTTTTCCCTGTGCAAGGCTAAGACAGAGCAAACCTCATCAAGAAAAATGTCACCCCTACAACAGGGAATTTACCCAACAAAAACAAAAGCAGTTGCAGACCCCCTTTTCTTTACCATTGGAAGTCATTTCACAGCAATGAACTTTCTGGCTACAACAGACATACTTTAACAGTTTAAAAATGGGAAAAAGGTTGAAGAGATCAAATTTCAACCGTACAGTGAGACAAAGCCTTGCCAAAAGGAAAGGTAAAAATCGAGTCCTGCATCAGTGCTCAGTTTAAATCATATATTGGTGACAAACCTATCACGAGGACAATCAAAGGGGGAAAATCTAGATTTACCATGCAGGAGAGATTTATTACTCTACTTGCCTTTGATAACCTGATTACATCTAGTTGTTTAGCAGTTTAGTATTGTTAAACTGTTTTTACAAGAGTTGTTTTTCTTTTTTTAATTAAACCCAGTAAGATGTACAGAAGACAAGGAAGCAGTAAAAAGTACCACTTCAACAGACAGATGTGAAAGGTCAAATGAGGGGCCAGAGCAAAGAGGTCACTAGCAGCCACAGCCTTCTCTCTGGGGTTGGGGTTCACTGGTTAGCCGTCCTCCCTGCGGGGCTGAGGGTTTGTGTTGTACACCAGACTCGGCAGCATTCAGATCCAAGCTTCCATCCTGAATGTTCTGATAGATTTTCTTGGCAGCCTCAAGAAAAGCATCTTCTACATTTTCTCCCCTAAGAGACAATCAACAACTTTATGACCCAGAGCTTTCTAGAAAATGTAAGGCATTTACATTGACCTTCTGCTAACCCTTAGTGAACCGCCATGATGTTTTCCACTCAGCCACTGTCATCTAATAAGAGATGACCAGTAACTGGGCTAAGAGAACAATGTGAGAAATGGCTCTGGTGGCGAGTACACAGCTCAGTTTGCATATTTCATCTTCTGCTCACTGCAGGGTTATGTTAGCACATTACATGACAACTAAGATAGCCACTTTTGATGAGAGCAGTTCTCTAAATACACTCACAGGACTCCAGGTTTTCCATCAGTTCATAAACAGCCACGAGATAAATAACAATGCTATTGTTATTATGTGAAGGTGGCACACATCATGGGGAACACATCCCCATGTCCACACATCAATTCTCTTGGAATTAACAGCAGAGGTAAGTAAACAGAAGTAGGTTGGCCTGCCCTTGCCTGGTGTGATACACAAAGCACTATGACAGATCAATGCTGGGACTCCAAGGACGAGCAGCAATGTTCACTGTGTCTCTCTAGCCACTGAGTATATCCCCTCAATCATTCCTTAAGGTGGTCACAAGTGCCACATGAACATGTTGGCCAACCTCTGTTGTGAAAGTCAAACACTTGTAAAATGTAAGCACAGATGCATTTATTAACCTAGGTTACCAGTGGGCATAACCCTCCCTTTATAACTATTAGAACCTTACATTCTCTTGCAATGTGAAACAAGCATCTGCTTACTGTTCTTTCTGCCATGGCACTGCACACACCCTCACTGCACACTACAATTCACAATCATGTCTACACAAGCCATTCACTTATACAGAACATTGGCTCTACTCTCAGAACCTACATGTAACTGAAAACATGATGTACATTTTAGCCATACTTACGTTTTTGCACTTGCTTCAAGGAACAATAAGCCTAAAAATAAAATTTAGACTATAATTAGGACATTGCAGACTGCCAGGAGCACTCTTGAGTCACGTTTGACAAGGCTCCCCCAACTGTCAGTACTCCTGCTATAGTCCTTAAGAAGGAGCACATATCTGAGGAGCAGGGGCAGATCTACTTGTTATTCAGTAGCTCACTACTACTAACATGCATCATAGAAACAAACATTTTGTTCCTCATTGAGAGTTCTGAATAGTCCATATTTAAAACAACAACAACAAAACTAACCAATAATATGCATGATCAGAATCACCCTTCAATACTTTCACAGGGATGAATATTGTCTTAAACCCACCATTTTCTTCAGCAAACTGTTTGGCTTCTTCATAGGTAACATCTCTCTGTGCTTCCAAGTCTGCTTTATTTCCTATGAGAATTATTACCTAATTTGTAAACAAAAGAAAAGGTACCTTAGAACAAAAATAATCAGTAAAATTTTCAAATACAAAAGTCTTGACGGGAGAAAAAAGAACCCTAAGTACCCTGGACTATAGCCCCATAAAGGTCTGCACTAGGAAGGACCCTAGGAAGGCAGCAAACTAGACCAGGGCTTGACAACCTGCTAAAAAGAGAAAGGGTGTATTTTCAGGTTTGTGATCCCCACACAGCTTTTACTGACTTGTTTTTATTGTTGTTATAGACTCCTCCTTAAAAATAGAAAAGCAAGCCATTCAAAAACAAGCTATTAAAGTGAATATGGCCCACAAGCCAGTTTGTTCATACCTGGTCTAGGCCAAAAAATAATAAGAATGCCTTAGAATTAAGTACAAAAGTACTGTAAACATGCACATTCCCTGGAGAAGGTTTGTGGTTTTCAGATTCCCAAAAGATTCTGGGACCTAGTTCCAATTCCTTCAGGATAACAGTAATTATCTTCCCTTAATACAGTTAAGGCAAAGAGGTTAGCAAAAAGGGCATTAGAACCCTAAGAGAACACAAACTGTAACCCAGAGACAACACTGTTCTAGCTGACACTATCCCAGGAGAGGTATAAATTGCTAGCAACTGATCACCAATGTTCGCATCTGTCTGTGGAAAAAAGCCGGGATGGGATACATATGCAACAGGTTCAAATCCTGAGTCAAATATCACACCCCTACTATCTTCTTTGGAGTGACCTACGCAAGTAAAGTTATGTCAAAGTTAAAACCAATAAAAGTAGCCTTGGGACACAAAGGTTTTTGATCTTTATTTAGGGCATAAAAAGGGAAGATATGCCAGCCCCTCTTTCACTACTCTGACCCTTCCAACCAGATACAGGTATGTTAGGAATCAATGACTTCAACAAAAAGCTGCTTCCCAGCCTTTTATCTACATAAAATTAATGCTTGGCTCTTTCTTCTACTTTCAAATGTCTGGGTCCAGTGAACTAATCTTTCTGAGAACCAATCCTTTCCATACAAGTTAACCTGTACAACAAAGAACATTCTTCAAGGAGTCAGTGACCACCGAGAAGAGAAAATAATGCTCATATACAGTCACTGATCATTAAAATTATGACACTTAAAAAAAAAAAAAACAAAAAAAAAACAAGCTTCATATTTTAAGACAGGTATTCAAATCAAGAAATGCTGCCCCTAGCCTGGGAGTATAGGCAAAGCACTGACATAGCAGGCAGAGCTCTGGCTTTAATCCTCAGCACTCCACCCAACCACCACGCTCCATTTTTCTCCCTCTTTCCCAACTGAGAAGCTGTAGTTTGCCACCAACAAAGAACACAAAAGACTAACAACCACAATGAAAAATACATAATTTTTACAAAGGCAATTTCATAGAAAACATAACAGTTTTAACTGGGCTTTACAACATATTTTCTTCTTCTGAAAGACTGAAACAATGTAGCTCACTACATTTCCATGAATCCTCTACATTGAATTTTGTAATAAATTTTTAACATTTTACTTGGGGAGGAGAAAAAGACTAGACTTGGCAAACTATAATTCCGAGGTAGTATGATATATCTCTACTGGTATTCTTCAATAGTTACCATTATGGAGCCACAGTATACTCGCAAACCAGAAAATTGATACTAGCTCACTTACAGTCCTTAGAGGTCAGTTTTTTTCAGCTCGTATGGTGTTGTGGCTGTATCCACATAAGATTCTGTGCAGTGACATTAGTTACAGATTGTGTCACCACAATCAAGGCACGGAACAGTCACATCATCACAAAAGAACTGCTCTGTGCTGCTTCTTCAGTTATATCATCCACCCACTCCATCACTAACCAACCTCTGGACACCACTAATTTGTTCTCCATCTATCTACAACAGTGTCTGTACCTTTGAAAAATGTCAATGGAGTCATAGAAAATGTAAACTTCTGAGATTTTTATAACAGCCAAATCTTCATAATATTCATCAGAGCAGATGCTATCACAATTCCTCCATGTGGCAGTGTAGTGCTCTACAGTGGATGCATCAAACTGTTTGCTATTCACCTGTCTGTGGACAGACCAATTGCTTTCAGTAGTTTTTAGCTACCACAAATGATGCATATCCACAGGTCTGTATACAGCAACAGTGAGTTTAGTATGAATGGAAATCAAAGCCCTAGGCTCCACAGTAGCAAAACTGGCTTCTTACCACTCAACATATTTACTGGCCCAGGCCTCTGCCAGATGCAGGAGGTACAGAGCTAGATGAGAGGGGGAGACCTGACTTCTCACTGTTCCTGCAATACCCTCCTGGGACCCTAACACTACTGATGCCTGCAAAGCTGGTTTCTCCAGAAGGTCCTGCCCAGCCTGCTCACTGGCACTGCACTGCATTCATCTGTCAGGTGGTGTTGTGGTTTCTCTGTAAACACGAAGGTTCTCTCTCAGCTAGACAATAACCCTTTCAGGACCAGAGACAAATGGTTACCTTTGTATGCCATGGAGTCTTAGCATGGTAGTCTAACAACTCATTATCTTCTCAGTCTAATTAAGAAGTTAATTAATACTTATAGCATGCAGAATACTTAACTTTTAAATTGACATTTTATCAGATCATTAGAGACTCACATCCAATTATAAAAAAAATTCAAAGAGAAAGCCCTTGCAGTTTTGCCCAGTTTTCTCCAACTGGTAATATTTTACAAACTTAATAATGAGGGTGCTTTATAAATTATAATTTCAGATTATAACATCTCCACCTGAGAGCACCACCTTATTTATAGCTTTTATTTCTTGTTTTGTAGATGCAAACATAACAATAATAATAAAATGGAAAACCTGGAAATAAGTAAAACTGAAAAAAATAAAGTTTTCTTCAATTAGCTTAAGAATAAAATAAAGACATTTGGGGCTTGGGGCCAGATCACCTGCTTAGCATACACAAGACCTGGATCTCTAGCATCAAAGAAAATATGAATGAATGAGTGAGAAAATAGTCTCTTATTCATAGTACCCAAATAACAAAATCTCACCACCAGTAAAGGGCTTGCCTGTTTGAGTTAGCTGATTTTAAATTTCTTATACAGTGAGGTATTGACTTACAGTGTTTGGATTGGTGAGATTCCTTGCGTCTGTCAACCAGCTGCTTAAGTGGTTATATGTACTTCTTCTGCAAAAATTAAAATTAAAATGTGTTGACTTCTACATACAATTGCCACTTACATAAAAAAAAAAAAAAAAAAGAAGAAGAAGACAGCTAGATGTGATGTGTTGCATACATGTAATCCCAGTGATTAAGAGACAGAGGCAAGGCAGAAGTGACCTGAGTTTGAGGCCATCATGGCCATAAACGAATTCCAGGTCAGCTTGTATTACAGTGAGACTTTGTCTCAAAAACCAAGCAAACAAACTAATATAAACATATCCATACATATACAGACTTTAATTGGAAGATCCCAACTACATGTATTTCTACTTTGACTAGATGGTTACTCCAAAGAATGGCTGTAAAACAGAACCAACATAATTCTCAAAACTCTACCCAAACTTTGTTTTGCTTTTTGAAACAAGGTCATGCTGGTAGTCCAAGTCATCTTCCCTTTGCTATACAGCCAACTTTCTCTCAATCATCCCATGTCCTGGACTATAGATGTGTACCATCATACCTGGCCACCAACCCACTATTTTTAAATAGCTCAATGTCTAACTATACTGATGATATCAGAAGTATTTAAAATCATGTACGTAAACACACCAATATATATAAGCAAGGAACATTAAAAAACTCAGAATCAAGATTTGCAATTTAGTCAAAAGTAACATTCCTTGAAATCATACATATTTTTCAATCACAAAATAGAAAATACCAAAATGTCTAGCCAATAATATACTCAAGGGAAAAATTATTTTCTGCAATTTATAATTTTCAAGTAGAAATAAAAGACACAATCTATCTTTCCTGAATTGTTCTTCTCCTTTTTTTTTCCCAGATAATGTTTTTCAGGCTGGCTTCAAATTTGTGATCCTCCTCTCTCTACCTCCAAATGCTAGCATTACAGGCATGTGGCACCATGCCCAGTTTACTAAGCCGGAGTGAGCTAATACAAAGATTTAAAAAAAAAACAACTGCCTTTTAAAAATGCATTTAATATGTTCATCTAGAAATTCAAGACCTCAGCTACCATAAACTTAGTTTACACTATTATTTACAGCTGTTAAATAATCTGGAGATTCAGACTGCAACACTCTTCTACTTCATCTGAGCAAGTTTAAAAAGTATAGTGTTAGTGGCGGCAGCACACACCTTCAGTCCCAGCACTCAAGAGGCTGAGGCTGACGGATCTGTGAGTCTGAGGCCAGCCTGACTTATAGGGCGAGTTCCACAAGAGTCAAGGCTACGGAGAGAAATGTTGGCTTTAAAAAACAGCACCAAGTCATCTGCACTAGTTAAGTTGACTCTAACACAGTAAATAAATCCAAACAAAGTCCTGCTCTGGGTTAGGATGGCCCAGCATTCTACTTGACTTCAAAATACATTTACCTAGATATTAACTGCATCCTAACTGCTTGGCAAAACAACTGACAAGGTAAGCCTCACTGTCAATGTAGGAAAGTTAATGCCAAAAATCAGAAGTAAAATTTAAGCAAGAACTTTTAAGTTGCAAAATGTCAAGGTTTAATAGGAAAAACATTAGTGAAAAATAGTGTCATGACTATGAATTGTCAAAAGTCACCTACAAACCTAACACCTATATTGAGATACAATGAATCACCATAGATCTTGAGAAAATACAATTTACTTTTAGAATCACCACTATCTGTGGGAGATTGTGTTGTTTCGTTGTAAATAATTGTCCCATCCACTGGTTTAATAAAAAGCACTGATTGGCCAAAGGCAGGCAGGAAGAGTAGGCGGGGCTACCAGACTAAGAAAACTCTGAGAACAGGAAGCACAGGGCAGAACGCCAGAGAGAAGCCAGAAGAAGCAGAGGACAGCTATGCTGCTCTAAAGAAAGGTACCAAGTCCCATGGCTGAACAGTAAGAGTCATGGGTTAGATGAAGGGTACAGAGTTAGCAAGTTATATCAGCCTAAAACTATCGTATGCATCTGTGTGTCTCTGTGGGTCTGCGGGTCTGTGGGTCCTAAACCTTGAGGTTAGGCCCGAAAGTCCGGGCCAGAAACCTTCTACTACAACTATCAAATTTTAGAACACTCACAGAACCCCAAAAGAGAAATCTTGTGTCCAGTAATTGCCTATGACCTTGAAATCTTCCTGCTTCTATGAGTTTGCCTATTTTAAATACACAGAATCACACATGGCCTTTTACACTTAGATACAGCATGTATCAGTCATCCTTTATACAGCTCAAAAACCAGTTCATTGTGTGGATATGCCATCTGATGGGTATCCATTCCTTTAGCTGATGGACATTTCTGCTGTTTCCATATGAAGTGCTTTTGATCACTTAAATATACATAAATTTTACCATAGTATTATTATATTTAAAAATGTTTAAAAGTAAAACAAACTGCATTTTAAGCACACATCATATTTAAGTGTATTGATAATAATACGAGATTTTTTTTAACTATGTTACATCTTCAGGAATGAAGTAATAATTCACAATGGGGCAGTTATATACAACAGCCAGATTATTACAGTCTCTTCCCAAGACCACAGATTGATTGTTACCAAGTGTCCAGTATAGTGAAGAGAATTAAGGCTTGTTTTACTGTTTGCTGAGAATTTATTGAGGCTTCCTATAATTATAATCAGTCCCTATCAATATTGTAGGGCAGCATTTTCAAGAAAGTGTCAAAGTCAACGAAGTTACACATGGGATTCCTTTACAGTAAATGTCATATGCTCAAGTACTCTCTGACTCTTCAAGAAGTGGCATAAAACTTTTCCCAGATGGAATAATCTCCAACTGTTACTTGGTCCCACTCACTTGTTTCTACCTTGTTAAGAGGGACTCTTTTTAGGGGTGCTTTTGACTATCACTGTGAATCATCATGAAAGGCAATCAGTTCATTTCTAACTTACAGCAGACAACTGTTCAGGTCTAGTAAGAGGCAGTTTGCTCCAAAGTCAAACCTTTATATTCCTGTTTTGTGACTTCATGTTAAATGCTCTGAGTTTCCAGAAATAGCCATGTTGTCATGAATTGAATCCAGATGTAGTGTTTTAAGTCACTTCAATACATAGTAGAAAGATGAACTAAGTAAGTAAATACTATATATAAACCACCACCTAAATGTCAAAAAAGTCATATATATCCAAAAAAGAACCTTTTTTGGGGCCTATAGAGGAAAACACAGGATCTGTTTTAGTCTGCCAAACTTTCACAACAAAACTATTTCAGACTGAATACAGCAATTCCTCCATGCTGACTCAGTTTCATATAAAGCCACCTCTGCAAACAAATGATGCTGCTCCTCAGACTGTGTTCTTCTCTCAGTCCCCATTATCTCTATGGTCTTTTTTAAACTAACTTCAGTTGAAAAAAAAATCAGCATATTATCTAAATTTTTCAGCTTTAGAGGAGAACCCATATTAAAGACACCTCACTACAGAAGGTATAAAGATAGCTAATAAACATAGATAAATACTCCATAGCATATGCCATGAGAAATTTAAAGGTTAAAACAATATGAAACCACTACATATATGTTTGTCATTGCTCCAGACAACTGTAGCAACAAAAGCTGCTTAAAACACGGAACTACAGAAAACCCAAATTATACAGTCATCCAATTACAAACTAAAGAAGGCCTAAAAATGAAACCAGACTGCCCAAAGTGGAGGCCGACTCTCATGTGTGACATCCCCTTACCTGGTGATGTCATACACCATGAGTGCACCCGCGGCTCCTCTGTAGTAGCTCCGTGTAACAGCTCTGAACCGCTCCTGACCTGCTGTATCCCAAATCTGCAGTTTGATTTTTTGGCCACTAACTTCAATTATTCTTGTACCAAATTCAACACCAATTGTGTGAGGGCAGTCAGCCATAACTGTTGGAGAAAAGAAAATACTTAAATTTTCAGAAAACTTTTGTTGCAAGCAACACAAAATGCCATAATCTCAATTATATTTAGCTTATTAATTATAACATATAGTGTCTTTCTTCACAAGATAAAAGTTGTACTCTAAATCTTGGCCAGTCATAAAAACAGAAAGAATTCTATTAAGAATTCCAACTTATATATACTATATATATTTATTTTTATATTATTAATATATTATTTTGTATAAATACTTATGTATTTTTATATATTTATTATAGTGAATAAACAATACATACAGTGCAAAAAAATTTTTCTTGAGATAATAAATTTTAGGGGTAAGAGCTGGAAAGATGTCACAAAGGTTAAGAACATTTGCTATCGTTTCAAAGGATCAGAGTCTAGTTCTTTGAATCACCTAGACTCATCAACTCACAATTGCCTATAACTTCCAGCTCCAGAGGATCCAATACATTCCTCTGGTCTCTGTGGGTACCAGACCACATACATACATACCAACATGCACGCATGTGTATTCACCCACATTAAAAAAAAAAAACAAAAACAAAATTTTAAAATCAAACTTTAGGGAAAAAAATCATGGCACATTAAAAACTCAACTGTAAATATGAAGACAGGTTACAATCAACTACATAAAGTACACTATAAGTAACACTTTTTAAAATGCAGAGAATATGACAATAAAGTAAACTACTCATCTTTTTTACCTTTCATATTGAACTTACATTTTTTTTCTGTAAATTGATGAAGCAAGCAAGATTTTCCTACTCCCATATCCCCTGTTTAAAACAAGAAAATGTTTCAGGTGGCAATTTCATTTCTTAATGTTTATTCTTATCATCATGTGGAGTAACTACTACACTGGACACATAACACACACCACACGTATCTGACCACTTGGAGCATTCACATCTCCCTCCTTTATAATGAATTCAAAAGACAAACTGACTATCCTAATTTTTAGAAGGATAGAATTTGGTTGTAAATTGCTGTTTAGTAAACAGCCAACAAGTTGAACATAGCTTCTGACAGAAAAATTATTGTAATGTAATTTTTTTTTTAGTTTGAACTGCTTCCATCCAGTGGGTACCCCAAATACCATTGGTCTGTACAAATGAACAATTTCAAGGGCAAATAGAAATAAATATCAAATTAAATTTTGGAAGTCTGTCTCACTGTGCCTCCTGTTTTACCTCTACATTACAGCAGATGTCATCTTACAAAGCTACACAAACTTGACATCAAAGCGGGAGACATGGGCTTTCTTCTTATTTATTTATTTATGGCCAGTTTTGGTTTTGTGTTCTATGCTGGAGACCAAACCAAACCCAGAGTCGGGGCAGGTGTGCAGGAGTTCTACCACCCATGAACAACCCACCAGCACCCGGGCTTTACCTGTTATTTTATGAACACTCATGGATAAGCAGTGTTAAAACAATTAGAGCAAAATCTTGACACGTAAGAGTTAACAAAAATATTCTAATATATATATGCATGCATGTGTGTTCACATATACATACACACACTCACACACACACATAAACACAACTGATTCTGAATCAGTGTTCTCTACCAATTTTGGAATTCAAGGGGACTTGAAAACACTTCTGACACTGGGTTATTTCATCACTAGCAGGAAATTAATTTTATCCCCAATATTAACAAGTTTGGAGGGGGCCTTGAAGAGCAATCACCATCATTTCACTAGTGCCCAAAAAGAGACTGGAGAAGTACCCAGGGCCATAATGCAAATGGCGTATTTATTCTCATCAAAAGCTTTAGTTCTGAAGTCAAAAAATTATGTATTTCTGCAGCAATACGTTTAAGTACTTATGTATAAATGTGTTAACTTTCTTTGGAGGAGAAGCATACAAGTTTAATAAACTTACCAATAATAATATACTTAAAGATGTAAGAGTAGTTGTATGGTGCAGTTGCCATGGTGGCACTAAAAACAAAGAAAACTATGTTATTTCAGAAAAAAAGTATACACAAGTTATCTAAACTGGTTACTGCTACCCTTCCAAAGTCATATCGCAAACATACATACATACACACACACATCTTTTAAATATAACACACATATTAAGAAAGCACACTGACTACACAAAATTTTGATTTGTCAGTAAAATTCCAAAACTGAGCACAGATTCTCTCTTGAATAAATGTTAAACATTCTCATGTTATCCATAAAACATGAAAAATGTGTTCCCAAACACTCCAAAGTTTCACTTGAAAAAATATCAAGAAACAAATATTATTTTGGAAAATTTCAAATTAGAGACTCTATAAGTTCAAGTCAAACATCATTAAACAGTTCTATCCCCTTAGGTCCTTTTCTTTGTTAACTGATCAAATAGGATATGGTATCAAAAGTAACCAGTAAAATAAATACAAAATAATTTTCATCCTCTAATCTAAAATCTAAAGAAAGAACAAGTATGTAAATCCAAATCAAATTGATGTCAAAATCAGATTGAATCACTTAAAATTGTTGTTCTATATTTTTAAAAAGGAAAACAATTATTGGAAATTTTACATAGCTCAACTTAATACAGTATTTAATTATTAAGAATACATGAAGTGCCTTCTGTATACCATCTTAAGAGTTGAGATATAATATTATAAAGTTACATTCACACTAAGAAAAGCAAAAGCTTATATATTAAGATACTTCCAAAGATCAGAGCCTACTCCTTAGTCCTCAGGTAGACTTAGCCTAAAAAAATTGTAATTTCTTTCCTACCTGTAATAACTTTTAATCTCGCAATCACAATGGCATGCACATCAGTCCCAGCTGATACTCAGGAGACTGAAGGATTACTTGAATCCAGGCTTTTGAGGTCAGCCTGGACAATATAGAAACCTATGTCTCAAAACCAAAAACTTCCCAAATAATTCATGTGAGTGCCTTACTGTGCTAGATTCTAGAGAAACGCATTCTAATACCGATAAAAAACATCAACATTCAGCTAAATTTTCAGCTATGGAAAGAGAAAAATCATATATACTAAGACTTATTAACTGTTCAAAATGTTTGCTTTCTAGTGTTCTGATAAATATTTTGTGATAATGTTATCCTGTATTTCAAATAAAATTTCAACATAATAAAATTAAGCCTATAGGAAAAATTATCTGCAACAGGTAAATAATCAAGGAAAAGAAATCTTTAGATGCAGAAAATTAAAGAGCACCTCACATAATACACAGTTGTCTCACTTTGTTCTACAAACACTCAATACAAGTTCATGTCTTGCTCCCAATCCACCCAGAATGTTGTGACACGTTTATAATCAGTCTTCTACATCATCAAAAAAACTCCCTTAACCAGTTCTTTCAGGAGGAGATTTTCTAGTTAAATTAGCTAGGATCCTAAGCACTAACTTTTATCTGTTTTCAGATGCTACTGGGATTCAAACTTGAAAATAAACTTGGCCTTAACCCTGGTGATGATGCACACCCTTAATCTGAGCTTGAAGCTCTACAGAGTGAATTCCAGAATAGTCAAGGATACACAGAGAAACAAAACAAAACAAAAAACCTAGGCCTCAAGGTTAAACTTTGATCAAAATTATTTACCACATCTTTGAACCAGCTACTAATTACGAGGGGACCCCAAATTAATGAATTTTTCAAGGTTATTAAATTTTTAACCAGTAACAATTTCTTTACTGGTTGGGAATAGTACATTCGTTCCCTCTTTAGTTTTTAATTCCTAAAATCCCTTTCCAAAGCAATCATTTGGTCACCTCTGAATTAGTTCCTCTTGCACTCTTCCTCTTGATTTTCCTATTTTCTTTCCCTCTTCTGACTAAAATTTTATATACATACTTTGTTTCCTTCTATTTTATTATATTTTTTAAAAAATGTATTTATTATGTATACAGTGTTCTGCCAGCACACCAGAGGAGGGCATCATATCTCATTATAGATAGTTGTGAGCCACCATGGAGTTGCTGGGAATTGAACTCAGGACCTCTGAAGAGCAGCCAATGTTCTTAGCCTCCCAATTTTATTATGTTAAAATCCATTACTAAGGAGAAAGAGGCATGCAGGTCTCTGAGTTTGAAGCCAGACTAGTCTACATGGGGAGTTCCAGGACATCTGAGGCTATGTAAAGAAACCCTGTCTCAAATAAATAGGTGAAGGGATAGAGAAGACAGATTTAAAAATGAGAGGAAAAAAAAAAAAAAAGCACAGGGCTTAGGGTGTATCTGTGTTGAATGCACTAGGCCCTGGCTTTTAGCCCCAACACACAACACCCAAGAATTATGGCTATTAAATAGCCCCAAAGCTAACTAATTTCAAGTGTTCTAGGAGCAATCATGAAATTATAACTTAATTCTAATTGGGCAATTTGTGTACAAACTGGTTATCACACATAGCATTCTCTAAATATCAACTAAAACGCTGAATTTTGAAAATATTTTTAAATAATAAACATTAATACAGTAGTTTTCCAAATAAATAATCACTATTTAAGGATGAACACCAAAACTTTGTTTCTTCTTCACCCCATTCCTTTTTCAGCTTGTTTCTTTTACAATTACAAATAAAAACCCAAAAAGCAGAAGCAGGGGGAAACAGTGCTGAGGATGCACCTCAATTGGTAGAGTGTCTGATTAGCATAAACAAGACCCTGTGGCACAGGCCTATAATCCTGCACTCAGGTAGAAAAGATGGTTAGGTCAGAAGGTCAAGATCATTCTCAGCTACATAATGAACTTGACAATATCTTGAACTACAGGGAGACACTGTCTCAAAAAAAAAAAAAAAAAAAAAAAAAACCAAACCACCCAATAAATGTATTCATTTCTGTAGACAAAGGCAGAAAACTTCTTATTCAAAAATAAGAAACTTTAAATAATTCCATAGTTTGTTTATTCAGCCAAAATTATGTGTTTACAGTAGAACTACAGGCAAGGAGTTACACTTAACCACTACCTGGACAAAGCCTTTCTCAAACTCAATTCTTGAACATAAGGCATGCCACTGAGCAAATGAACAAAAATATTTTTGTCTATCTTTGAAAAGAAGGAGGAAAAAAATCCTGTTATTTAAGGGCAAGTTTGCTTTAGAAGCTCAAAGGTCAAGAAAAGGCAGAGAGGGTGAGGATGTGAGCAAGAAATGTTCTAACTTGCACTAAAAGCACATGCCCCACTCAGCACAATTCCCACTGATTTAACAAAAAGAGCTTAGCAATAGTATATAACTTGTATCATTAAAATGAATTTCTTCCCACTTTATTTTGTAAAATAAGGTCTCATTAAATGTCATCCAGGCTTGCCCGGGACTCACTACATCATCCATTTATATCTCTCCTGGCTCAGCCTTCTGAGTACTGCAACTACAGGAAATGACACCATTTGTTTCATTTTTTTTTTTTTAAATGAAAATTATTTGGATAAAGTTGACATTAAGATCTCCTTTGATGCCTTTGTTTTTTTTGTTAGTTTTTTAAGAAAAACATGAATTCTACATTTCTAACAACATGCACCACTAATGTAATGAACTAATCATACCTGTTTCTATAAACAAATAACACAATTGACAGTTTCCATTTATGGGATTTAATAAATAGTAGGCAATACTCTTAAGTGTGACTTCATCTTTATGCTGCCCATTTAAGACAGCTACTAGTATCCTCATTTTACAAAAGAGAAAATGATCTCAAGAAGAAAGTAGTATGTCTAGCTCAGGCAGTTGGGGACAAGTCTATACTGTATCCAGTACTGTTAACAACAGAATTTCCCTTTTAAAAACAGCAACACCCTGCCTCCCCCAGGTGATTATGTACCAGGAAGCACGACACTTTTAAGGTACAGACCTTTCCATTCCTTTGCTTCTAATGTAAGGCTCTGAATAAGAAATGTTAAATAAGTGCATTTGGAGTATGTACAGACTTAAGAAATTACAACTACAGATAACTAGTAATATTGATTTATTATTTATCTAGTTAACAATGAGAAGGAACATTTGAAAATAAATCACACAATGATCTGCTACTTTTCCCTATACTAATTCTAAATTCCCACAACTCTATAAAGCTATTATTATTTTCTTGAACAAATTAAAGAACTTGAGATTTGTAGAAATTCACTACTTTGGCCAATGTTCTAAAGTTAGTAAATGGCAGACCTAAAACTTGAGCCTAGAGGCATGACTCCAAAGAGCATGGTGCAAAGGTGGACACATAATTGTCCTTGGCTCTCAAAAGAAATCTTCACAAAATGCCATATTAAGCACTGATAACTACTGCGTTATGTAATCAAGTGTTACTTTAACAAAGGATTTCTCAACTTTATCTCAATATGAAACATACTTATATTAAGAAAATATGTAAGCTTTAGTTAAAGATGGAATACATTGCCAAGCAGTAGTGACACACACCTTTAATCCCAGCACTCAGGAGGCAAAGGCAGGCAGATCTCTATTGAATTAGAGGCCAGCCTGGTCTACAGAGTTCCAGGACATCTGGACTACACAGAAAGCTTGTCTTGGAAACAAAAACAAAAACCAAAAAAAAAAAAAAAAAAAAAAAAGATGGGATATACCAATGCTAAAACACACAACATAACTGGGTGGCAGTAGTGCACATCTTTAATCATAGTACTTGGGAAGCAGAGGCAGGTGGATCTGAGTTCAAGATTAACCTGATCTGCAGAGTGAGTTTCAGGACAGTCAGGCTACACAGAGAACTCCTGTCTTGATAAACCAAAACTAAACATGCAACATGTTCTCTTTATTTAATGAAATCATATAAACGCCCAAGTCAATACATTTATAGCTAAATGGTTACCAAACTTATCAATGCTAGTAGCCATTGCTGTGCCAAACAAAATCAGATCCCTTCCTAAGATTTTATAAATGACTGATTTTTTAAAAATGTATTCTATAAACATTTTGCTTGCATATACAGAATGTGTAACAACTGTCTCGTGGGCAAGGGGTCAAGGAGGGTGTCAGATACCTTAAAACTGGAGTTATGGATCAGAGTCACATGTAGGTGCTGGGAATGGAACCCAGGTCATCTGCAAGAGTAATAAATGCTTTTATCCACTGATCCATCTCTCCCCAGCTCCAAATGACTAGTTTTAAAGGTGCTGGTAGAGACCTCAGAGTAAAAAATAGGACACCCAATAGCAAGGGAATTTTCTCAGGCTTACATCTGAGCTCCCTGTAGTTTGTTTATATACTGACATTCACTGTTCTATAACTATTGTAGTCAGCTCCTCAGATCACTACACAATAATAGCAAGGGCAAAGCAACCCACTTAATACTGCTGGGGATTCAAAGTCTTTCTTAATATCACTCTTTAGTTTTAGGTTTTTATTTATGTATTTTGTTACTGAAGACAAGGCTATTTTTGTGATTCCAACAACATGAAAACACCTAGTATTTTCTAAGCACAAATGACTACTAGAGGTTTTAACAATGATCAGAAATGGGAGTAACATTGTCTCTGTCTTCACAGAACTCAAGAATGGATGCATTCTTGCTTAAAAGCCGCTGAAGTGAAATGCTACTCAACTTGTCAGCCAGGTGGACATAAAACTTCCATAGTTAATCTAATAATCTAATCAAAATGGTCAATTTCCTTTCCATAATAGTATTACAACTTCTGAAAATAACATGTTCATTTCTGAGACCGACTTTCCATTTAAAGTTACACTTTTGTGTAAATTAAATAAATTTTTAAAATAGGATTGCTTAACAATGTCCAAAAAGAAAAAACAAAGCCTTCCCATTAATGACAGTTGCTATGAATAAAAAAGTACTCCAATTCTGCATCCTCTTTTCCATAAAAGTACTTAACAACAAAAAAACTATGAAACCTGTATTTGAAAGGATTATAAGAGTAAAAATGCTACTGATATGTGTGAGACAGAGACTGAAAGGAGCTGTGCATGGCTAGAACTGTAGACACTGACTAATGATAGTAATACTCATAAAACTGATACTCAATATATTTTTTGCAAACTTTAAAAAGTTTGAAATATAGTATCCATAATAGACTTTATATATAATAGTTATCTCATAATACTAGTATTTGTCTCCTGCCACAGCTGTTTTATAGCTATTTGTTTTGTGTGTGTGTTTATGTGTATGCACACATGTGCACACATGTGGACCTCAAAGGGTAACAGGCAGGAATTCATTCTCTCCTTCCATCACATGGATGCCGGAATCCAATGCAGGTTGTCAAGCTTGACAGCAAGAGTCTTCACCTGCTGAGCCATCTTACTAGACCCATGATACTAATATATTTAATAACATAAGCATCTCAATGACTTAGTTTTAATATTTTTACCTTACATGTCTTAGAGTATGTAAATATTCCTATAAAATTGCCTGCACGAAATTTTCAAGCTCTTTTGCAAAGTTGAGGTTTAAAAGTATAAAATTTAACATGAAAAGTAGAAAAGGGAGATTTTTTAAAGAAAAATACCCTTAATCCCAAGAAATTTTCAATCGAAGGTTTTTACAACTTTACAGCAAATCCACATTCTGGGTGCCTAATGTAAACCAGCTACTTCATAAACAATCTCTAATCCTAAAAATTTTTGTTTTACAAGTAAGGAAACCAGGTGGTTATATACTACTAAATGGACAGGTAGGTCTAAACTGAGGATCTCCTTCAAAGCCAAGCTCCTTTCATGCAACAGATATTAAACACCTATTATATGCCTAGCAAAATTAGAGGCACTGAGGCACTTACATGTCAAACTAGGTACTAAGGGTTTTCTTTAGCTCCTATTTAATACTTGAAATAACTATCATGTGGTCACAATTATTCCCTTTATAGATAAGAAAACTAAATCTGGGAGGTTAGTCTACCTTGTTAGAGTCAATTAAGCTTCTGAAGTGGCAGTATGGTTTGGACATTCTATTTGGTCACGCCTAGGGGCATGTAGGTTAAGGTTTGGAGTCTCGATGCCTTGGACTCCTATTCTGGTACTACCACTACCTAGTTACGGTAAATTCCGAGAAAAACTGTTGAAAGGAAGAGAGAAGAGGGAGCTTGATTACCCTGGAGTCAAACTTGTCCTCAATGATTACATTTACATAAAAGGTAGTTAGAACATGCCATGAACAGTCAACTTTCCAAGAGTTTCTAATACTTGGCTGTGGAGACACCAAGAACACAGACTTCTTCACAAAAGAGGAAATCCTATCACCGCCTCCCTTCCAATGAGCAGCTGCCAGGGAAGCAGCTGACTTGATAAATTTTGGGTATTATCCGTTATCACCAATGCAAATAGAGAAAAAATGGAACTGAGCTGCCACTACACTGAAACGGTCACGTCTTATATGACCAACCCTTGTTGAATGGAGTGTAGTACAAAATATACCAGCCAGTGTGGGGAGAAGCCAGTTTGTGTGGTCATTACTCAGCTACATGACAACCTCTGGCCTCAGTCTGTTCCCCGCCCGCCCTTTATAAAATGCGGAAAACTCTCAAAAGGCACTAGAAGCAAAGGTGTGTGTGAAGACACCTAAACCCGTGCCTGGCACACAGTGGAGTGCAAACTCTCGAAGCAGTTCCATTCCACCTTCTTTTCTCAAATGCTCGAGATGCCCAAAACTTTTTCCTGCATTATTTCTCGAAGGTGTGTTGGCTCTAAACCGTGCTGTCAGGCCAAGGACTTCACAGGACCTCGCCAACAGTTCCACGACCCTATCCCCAGACCGGCTGCCCACAAGGACACAGGAGCCAGTCCGAGATGCCGAAGCGCTGCCTTTCGTACCGAGGGTAAGGTGAGGCTTGTGGGGTGGGACCTGCCACCACTGGGGCTCGTGGGTGGCAGGACGGTGACACGCGTGGGGAAACACTGCGGGGGTGGTCTGAAGCTTCGGGCAAAGGCGTCGAGACCCGGGCCTGCGGAGACCGTGGCTGTGTCCCGCAGGCCGGGCCGATGAGGTGAGAACACACCCTCCCCGCACGCCTCGGAGCGGGACTGCAGCCGGGAAGCTCGAGCTTGGGTGGTGCGGGCGACAGCTCGCCCCACAGAGCGCTGTCAGGCCGGCGCCCTCCGCCGACCCACCCGCTGGCCGCGGCCTGCGGGACCTGTCCCGGACGCCGCCCGCCTACCTCCCGGCTAGCCTCCGCCCCTCGGAAGGGCCGGGCCCCGGGGGCCGGCGCCGGGTGGCCGCAGCGGAAAGCCTCGGTTACCTGGGGGGTTGCTGGTGGCTGGGCAGCTTTCCGGACGGGAGGGGGACGTCAGGACGAGGAAGCGGAGTGCGGACGCGGCGGGAGAGCGGCCGGGATCCGTCGGCCGACGCCCCAGCAGATAGGCTGGCTGGCCCGAGGTTGCAGACTCTTGGGCGGCAGTCGCGGAGGTGGCGGCGGCTGCTCCTGCGGCTCCCTCAGGATCTTCCTCGGGCTGGTCCAAGATGGCGGCGCTCCCTGCACAGGGTTTCCTGTCACCCTCGCAATGGGCCGGACCACAAAAGAAGGGGGGAGCATGCGCGCGCAGCCAGCGGAGCCCGGAAGAGGGTGGTGGAGACTGACCCGACGGCCACGCCCCTTCCTCAGTGCGCCCCTCTGGAGTCGAAGCGCCGAGGCCCAGGCCCCGCCCCACTGGCCCTCACGCCCGAAGGGGGCGGGGAAAGTGGCCTACGCAGGCGCAGTCGCGTGCCCTCGCCCCGGGGAAGTTACTGCGCAGGTTTGCATGCTGTTTTTGATGGGTACCTAGGTCCAGAAATGTCGCGTTTAGAAACAGAACTGTTTTTAGTACCCATATCTGCTTCTCATTGGGCCACTTTTGTATCCTGGCTTCTGGAACACACAGAAATTTACTGCATTTATTCAACATTTACTGACCAATTCGAGACTAGTGGAACCCTTGGCCAAGAACCAAAGAGGCTTCTTGTGCTATCAGAGGCTAAACAAAGGCTCACATTGACCAACCGACTTGTATTAATTAGGAGGTGGCCCTTTCTGCCTTGTATTTCAACTTTGTCTCTTCTAACCTTGCTTTTCGGACACCTTCAACAGGAAGAGGGAAACGACATTCTCACTGGTCACCATTCCCACTTTCCAAGACACCTCAGGGAAAACAACAGTTTTACTTTCTTAGTCTTAAGTCTTTTTCATCTTGTAGAACCGGGGTGTGACATTATTATACATTTACGTTTGAATTATATTTTACCCCACCCAATAATATAGATTGAACCCTGTCCCACCCCAACCCCGAAATCAGGAGGAAAAAAAAAACCAAAACAAAACAAAACTTATTTGCTGGAGAAAATGTCTTGCCATATATTTTAATATATATAATATATACACATTATATGTTATGATATGTATCCTTGTGTCTCGTGCTTAATGGGTGGTCCTGATAGCATGGAAGGCCATGCTGAAGGCGATTTGAACCGTGGAGGCCCAGCTCAAGAAGTTTCAGAGGGATTAGTAAGTGGCCTAGAGATCATTCTTGTGATATTTTGACAAAGAATGTGGCTGCTTTCTGCCACTGTAAAAATTTACTGAAAGGTAAACTGAAGAATTTTGGATTAACAGCATTGGTAAAGGAGATTTCAAGACAGCCTAGTATTGACTGTGTCACTTGGTTACTATCAGTCATTCTTACTTAGATTTACAATGAAAAGGAGCAAATGAACCAAGAGAAAAAGGGAATGTACAGTTTGAGAAGAAAAGGATCACTAGGAAATGTAATGGAGCTAAGTCCAGTGCTCAGGATAAAAAGTTTACAGAAAAACCTAATGCTAAATGGAATAAAGGGAATGGTGATCTCAAGGCAAGACTGCATTCAGAGGAATTAAAGAAAAATGTAAGCAGTGAAGGAAATCACCAACAACAGAAAGCTGGTACTAAAGTAACTGAAAGAGAGGACCATGTTCCAGTCCAGCAAGCAGCAGAGCTTGGCAACTTCAGAGTCAAGGATCTAAGAAAAGGAAAACAAGCCATTGAGGCCAGGCATGTGCCAGGAGTATTGCTGCACGGAGGCCAAGAGACGCCATTGTGTGGAGCTGTGAAGGTGAAGCCTGGATTGTGTTTGAGACCCCAAGGTGTTGGAATAACAAGGTTGTAGGATACCTGACAAGGAGATCTGCAGACCTGGAACCAGACTGGAAAAGAGAGAAGTTTGTTGCTGTCAACAAAGCTGACAGGTGCTGGAGATCTTAGAGTGCTTTGACATCAGACATGGAGATGCAGAGTTGGGAGTTTGTCCAGCTGGTTTTCAATCTTGCTTTGGTCCAGTATTTCTTCACTATGCTCCCTACCCCCTTTTAGAATGGTAATGCATATCCTGTATGTTGTTTACTGAAAGTATGTGACCTGTTGTCTTAATTTTGATCTTATAGGGGGTTATAGTTAGATGCCATGAGTCTAAGACTTTGAACATTGAGCTTTTAAAAAGTGCTGAGACTGTTATAGACTACGGGGACTTTTGAAGTTGGACTGAATGCAGTTTTGCATTATGATATGGCCACAAGCCTATGGGGGCCAATGAGTGGGGTGTGGTGGGTTGAATAAGACTTAGTCACCAGGGAGTAGCACTACTTGAAAGAATAAGAAGATTCAGCCTTGTTGGAATAAGTGTAGCCTTGTGGAAGAAATGTATCACTTTGAGACTTTAAGAGCCCATGCCAGCCCAGTTTCTCTCTCTGCCTCTCTGCCTAAGGATAAGAGTGTTGAACTCTTAGTTACTGTTCCAACACCCAATGAGATGCCACCATGCCCCTTGCTTAGTGATGATGGACTAAGAATCTGAAACTGTAAGCAAACCCCCAATTAAATGTTTCCTTTGTTAGAGTTGCCTTGGTTAATGACTAAGACATTTATACATTTTTATGCTTAAGTATAGTTTATGTACATATTTTGATATGTTTCAATCAAGGAAATTTCTAGGCAGTGGTAGAACACTTACTCACCATGGACCAGGGTGTGAGTTCCATCTCAAACACTGCAAAGTATAAAAGTTTTAAAATGCCTCGATAATCAAAGGAAAAAGCTGAACATAATTTGTCTCTACTTACCCAGAGATGAATTTATACCTAGGCAGAAAGTTTTTAACTATTTGTTACCTGAAGTGAAATCTTTTGGTGTTATTGAACCATTATTACATACCAAGAGCTGTTCAAAAGTCATTTTCTTACTCGGTTTTTTAAAAACATTTTTAGGGTTTTTGGGGGAGGAGGGTTGTATGTGTATGAGTGATTGCCTGCATGCCTGTGAACCATGTGCGTGCCTGGAGTTCACAAAGATCTAAAGGCACCAGACCCCTGAAGTAATTGGAGTTACAAATGGTTATGAGTCACTATGTGCATTCTGAGTGCTCTTAACCTCTGAGCCATTTCTCTGGTCCTATTCTTATTTAATTCCTAAAACATCTTTATGAATTCATCACTGTATCCACCTCCCATTTTACAAATGAAAAGGTGTAATGGTCATTTAGGCCTAAGTTTGGATCGGTAAAACTTGGCAGTGTTGAGACAGGAGCCTGGTGAGACTTGAGGGTTCCTACTCTGAGCTCTACCCTGCACTTGGGTGGGTAGACTTGGTGACCCTGGACTATTACTGGATCGTTCTGAAGAAGCACTGAACAGAAACATTGTTGTGAATTAAGAATTCCAAGGTCACATGCTAAGCAAAGAAAATGCTGACCATTAAATAGCTATGTAACAATGAGGTTTCTTGGTCCCGGGCGGCCAGAGGTCCAGACCCACAGACCTACAGCCCTAGACCCCTTAGCCACCCGCCGCTGCTTAGGCCCCCAAAATGACTCAGACACTTATATCGACTTCATGCTGTTTGGCCTATGGCTCAGGCACATTGCTAGCTAGCTCTTACATCTTAAATCAACCCACTCTCATTAATCTGTCTGCCATGTGGCCTGTGGCTCACCTGTGTTCCTCACATGTTTCTTCTTTGGGCGTCTGGCTCGGTCTGTCTGACTCCGCCCTGCTTCTCCTACCTATTCTGTGATTTCCCATCCTACTTTTTCTATGGTGCCTGTCGTGGGCCCAAGCTCCTTTATTTAAAGATTGATATTCACAGCACACAGAAAGGCATTCCCACATCGTAGTTACTTCTTGTAACTGACCCTAGAACTTCTAACTGATCTAACTGATTGCTGTATAATCAAGGGCTGTCTTGCCAAACATCTGTCAGCACTTCCAGTGAACTCTTTTTAAAGGGTGTTTCTGTGTTATGAAGGGTATACACACAATATTCATAGGGACATTATAATAGCAAAGGACTAGAGACAAAAACAGAGCTGTTCCAGTAAATTATAGTACATTCATATTGTGGTAGATTATGCAGCACTTTACAAAGGTGACTCACTTATGTCATAGATACTTGGAGGCACCCCTTCTGTTATCCTAGAACTACAACTGTGGCCAAATCTGAAAGCAAAAGTCCCCAAACAAGTTTCTATCCAACATCCAAAGAGCCACCAGTGGCTGAAACATGAACCTTCTCACAAAGGATTAGATATTCTTTAAGATGTAAATTTTGTTTCAGAAACTTCACAGCTCCACTCCACCGCTTCCCAACCCATCCCCCGTTCATAGATGCTACCCACAGACACATACCCTCAGTCCTACTCAGTGGAGAGATGAGAGGGGCATCAGTCTCCGTGAAAATGCAGTGGGGAGGGGCCCTCTTTCCCTCTCTCTGCAGGAGCTCCTGTTCCCTTCCAGTTGGTGGAGAGAGCTCCAAGTCATCAACGAAGACTAAGTGTGCCTGTAGTAGGGTGCATTGGTGTCCTAGGGCATCTGTTCAGGCAGCAGACTTAACAGATCTGGTCCGCCTAGTTGCTGCTTGTACCTACTAGTGGAGGGAGTGAGCCTGGTAGGGGCTTGTGGGATGGCAGTGTAGAGAGAGGGAGAACATAAGCGCTGGCACTTACAGTAAGCCGGACAAAGCTGCACATATGTGAGGGTCAGCAGCTCCCAGGGAGGCCTCTAGCACTGTTTCCCCCTTGATCATTGCCATATCCACCTGGTCTTGTTTTACTTTTGTTTATGTATTCTTATGTATTTTCTTTTGTAAGAAAAAAGATATTGTATTTTCTGTATGAGATTTCAGAATATAAACAATTAGTCATTTTTAGATCTATTGTGCTTATTAAACCAAATGAATGCATCTCCTTGTTACTAGTTTTATAGTCCTAATTTTGTTGGTTAGTTTTCCTATGTTTCAATTTTTATATTAAATTACAGATTTTTCCTCCTCCCTCCCCTCCCCTCCCCTCTCACTTTCTTCTCCTGTCTCCCTATCTTTCGCCCCTCGTGGAGTTGGTACCAATCCAGAATCAGATATTAACATATTACTGTCCCAGTGCCTTACAAGGTACTGAAGATAATACCAGAATTAGTATAATTTGTATTCTGCACTGTATGCCATATGCCAGTGCTACCTAATTAAAAACATGTATTTTTAATATGGTTGATTAACTCTCAAGATACATAATTACAAAAAACAAACAAATAGCAAAAAAAAAAACCCAAAATAACAACAAAAAAGTAACAACAGGCACATATATACCAAAAACAAAAAAACCCTAGTTCATCTAAAGAAGAAAGAAGTGTCATGTTTCAGCGGATAGCAGACTATGAGCAAGTTAAAATCAAATTCATGGCACCCTTTGGTCTTTAACTGAATTGAAAAGGGATTTGGTTCAGTTAATGATCACTAACTAATGCTGTGCCATATCAATATAACTGCTTAAAAAGCTGAAATATTCTAGCCATTACCAAAGTGCTTTCCCATCTCCACATACTTTATGATGACTCTTAAAATAAGATCCTCCGCAGCCATCAACTATGACAATACGACATCTGAAAAATGTCCCACAACAAACAAGAGAATCATAGAAGATTTAAAATCATACCGAAAATTTCTAAGAAAAATCCACGTACTGCAGCCCTATTTTTTCTCTGGCATCAGGTCTAAAGTTGGGTCTGACAGCCATATCTCTGGCTGAACACAGAAGTGAGTGGCTTTAATATAGATGTTTTAGGTGGAAAACACAAACAAACCAAGGTGACTTTGGACTGAGTTCACTCAACGTGGCCAAGTGAGCTCCCATGACAGTCAATGGAAACATCTACAGAAAAACCGATTCAGCTTTTTCATTGCACCCTCATTCCAAACATGCACAACCTAGAACCAAGAGGACAGAAGGGCAGTTGAGGTATTTCTCTGTCACCTTGCAGACTGAACTGAAAGTTTAAATGAGGATAAGGGATGTAGCTGAATGGCCAAGCACTTGCCTACATGGTTAACAGTCTGCATCCCCAGAATTGCAAATCAGGAAGAAAAAAGTTAGAAGTGTGCATGATGTGACATAATCATTTAAGCCCATAAAGGTGGAAGTTGTGGAATTTTCCTATACACTGTGTGAATATATGTCACTGTGATTAGTTTAATAAAGAAGCTGACTGGCCAATAGCTGAACAGAATAAGGTTAGGAAGGAGAGCCAAACTAAGAATGCTGGGAAGGAGAAGGGCAGAGTCTGGAGTAGCCAGCAGATGCAGGAGAAGCAAGATAGGCATGTTGTATGGAAAAAAATGTACCAAACCATATGACAAAGCATAGATGGAAATATGGGTTAATTTAAAATTTAAGAGTTAGATAGTAACAAGCCTGAGCTATTGGCCGATCATTTGTAATTCATATTGTCTCCATGTCGGCTATTTGGGAACTTGCAGGTAGGGAAACAAAAGTCCACCTACAGGAAGTATGGTCAAGAACACAGATAAGTCTATTTGAAGGTACAGTTAGCCAGTCAGTTTTGTTCACTAAAAGATGCTAGTTCTCAGACAGCAGGCCTTGTTCCTGATAGCACACCAAGCAGCCTGGACATCAGAATGCAACAATTATTTCCCCCTGTCACTGGGAGGGAGCACAGGGTGCTGGGGTAAGTGGGTTGCAGGATAGATGGTGGGAGCCTTGAGCTTAGCCTGGTGGTGATGGCTTACACCTTTAATCCCAGGCCAATGCAGGCAGATCTCTGTGAGGTAGCCTGGTAGTTCCAGGACAGCCAGGGCTCTGCTGAGAAACCCTGTAAAGAACAACAAACAAACAAGAAAAACAACAACATAAATGAGTCTTGAGCTTAGAAAAATCCATTTATTATTATTGTTATTATCAGTGTTGTTGTAATTAACTTGTCTCTGAGCTTCTACCTTAAGATGGAATTCCCCCAGAACTGTTGTTTAGACAAACGAGGAAGTAGAATACTCCGGCAATATCAGAGGGCTCTAAGCATTCAGCAGATCCTCACCCTTTTATTTCTGCTTCATTATTTCCTCATATAGTGAGTCAAGTGAAGTTTTTGTTTTTAATTTCGTGTGTGTGTGTGTTTGTACACACATATGTTTTTTTTTGTTGTTGTTTGTTTGTTTTATGTATGGGGACTAGAGAGATGGCTCAATGGTTAAGAGCATCTGCAGCTCTTCCAGAGGATGTGAATTTGGCTCTCAGCACCCATGTTAGGTGACGCACAACGTCCTCTAACTTCAGCATCAATAGGTTCCAAGTGCCTGCATTCATGTGTACATGCCACATACATACACATAATTAAAAATAAATATTGAGAAATAAAGTTATGTGTATGTCTGTGTATGAGCCTGTATGCATGTAGGTGCATGCAGAGGCCAGAGGGCATTAGATCACCTGAAGCTAGACTTAGAGGCAGTTGCGATCCACCCAGCATGGGTGCTGGGGATCAAACAGGTTCTCTACAAGAACAGTAAGTGGTCTTAACCCCTGAGACATCCCGCTTGTGCCCTCAAGCACATATTTGGGTCTCTGCCAGAGAACTGTGTCCTTCCCACTTCTTTCGTGTTGGGAAGCAGCCCCTAGGGTCCCATTTGTGTTCAGATGCTACAACCAAGAGCCTACAAGATGACAGTGACTTTGGAGAGATAGAAATCTATTCTGTCCCTTGACACTGGGCAGGAAGACTAGATTGACATGGCAGCTGGAAGGTAGGTGCCTTGGTTGTTTTAGTGCTTCTCTCCCCACTCCCTGAAGAAAAAAATGCTCTGTCTGTGGTTCAAAATATTTTAATGTTTCTTCCCCAGAAGTTGTACAGGCCACTTCTGCTTAAATCCCACAGATGAGTCACCTGATCACAAGGCAGGATAACTTGCAAGGCAGGCTGGGGATTTAGTCTTCATGAGACACGCCCACATCTACCACGCTACACTTCTTTGCCTAAAAGGGTATTGAGGGTAAAATAACTTAAGGGAGATGAGGTTTAAGCCCTGGGGCCATTGAGCTAGGTAGGTGGTGCTAGACCGTCATAATGAACTGGGTGTGGTGAGGTCATTAGAATGAGCTGGGAGTGGGGAGGTGGTAAATAGTAGGATTTCCAGGCTACCCCTTTGGGCTCTCTACAAAACTCTAAGTCGTTGGCTTATCTTGTGTTTCCTGAGTTCTTTCATTGAGGAAATGAAACATAAAGAAGCAAAGAGAGGCCAGGATGCACCTCTCTTACTGATACAGCTTGGTTGGAGAAAAGGACGTTAGATGAGCAGAAATGCACTGCAGGCAAACCTCAGACCTTGGGCTGCAGAGACTGAGGCAAGTTCCCAAAATGCTGAACAGATTTCAGGCTATGACAAACTCAGAATGGCCAGAAATTCTCAGATTTACCAGAAAAATCAATCTTCCATCTCCCCCAGAGGAGGTGAAGGGAAGAGGAGCAGGGAGATCCTCACAAAAAAAAAAAAAAAAAAAAAAAAAAAACCCAAAAACAAAAACAAAAACAAAACAAAACAAAACAAAAAAAAACCCTTCCCAACTGAAACAATAACTAGAGAACACAAGTTCCCCTCTGCCATCCTGATGAACAGAGTGGGGCCTGGAAATAGCAGACCAAGCAAATTTGCAGGAAAAACAAACAAACAAACAAATACAAAAACAAAAAAAAATATATCAAAGCACCCAAACAAGTCAGGAGTTACTTGGATGGGAGCTCTGCCTTTTTCTTTGTAGTGCTGAGGCTTGAGATAAGTTCTTTAAGAAACTTCATACTCTTGCCTGCAAAAAGTGGGGCATCCATCCCTATAGTGGTGAGTAAGCTAAAAATGAGCTAAAGCATGAGAAGATCTTGTCATGGGACCTTGTGGGGTGGTGGTGGGGTGGACGTTTACCTGCTATCATGGAATTCTGTAGAGACCAGAAGGCTGTTCAAAGAGGAACGTAAATAGGGAAGGAGGGAAGTTGGGGAAGAACGGGATAGGTATCTATAGGCTTGACTGTCTGAGAATTTGGCTGACATTAGGAGCAATCTTGGCAGGATCTTCCACATCCCATGGCATGCACACACATGCAGGCACATCTACACATGCATGCATACAAACGCAGGCAGGCACACATATGCAGGCACATATACACAGGCAGGCACATATACACAGGCATGCACACACATGCAGGCACATACACACACTAAGAGCCAAGACTAGTTTTGAATTTGTGTCACAACTCTCTGTCTCAGAAATGGACATTGCTTTTATAAATATGTTAAGAGAGACTAGGTTTTGCTGCATGACAAATGAAACCACACCCCAAACCCAGTGTTTATAACAAGCATCAACATTTATTTCTTGCTCACTCTTGTACCATCTGCTTTCCAGTGCCAAGCCATTTTACTCTAGGATACAGATGACGCACTCTCTGTCTCTATTTCTGCACTGTTGCCAGACTTCCCAGGAAAAGAGGTTAGCAAACATACTGGGTTGTCAGTCTTCTCTTCAAAGCAGCACAAATCGCATTGTGTGGCCTCATGTAACTCTCCTGCAGAAGGATGAACATAGAAGACAGTATTCTAGTCTACCACAACAGACGCCATCCCCATTCCATCACATCCAAGAGCCCAAAAGACAGGTGGCTGCTAAGAGCTGCCCTCTTCAAAATGAGTAGAGAACTATCTGTCCTATAACCTTAACAGAGAATGGGTGGGAATTCACATGAAGTTAGTTTGTAAACTGTAACTTTCCAAACTAACATTCTGAATATTGGGGGAGATAATGGTGATATTCTCTCTCTCTCTCTCTCTCTCTCTCTCTCTCTCTCTCTCTCTCTCTCTCTCTCTCTCTCTGTGTGTGTGTGTGTGTGTGTCTGTCTGTCTGTCTGTCTCTGTCTGTCTGTCTGTCTCTTTGGTTTTTGAGAGAGGGTTTCTCTGTGTAGCCCTGGCCTGTCACTCTGTAGACCAAGCTGGCCTTGAACTCATAAAGATTCTTTTGTCTCTGCCTCCTGAGCACTGGAATTAAAGGTGTGTGCCACCAGGTCCAACTGTAATCATTTTTCTACCTCATTCTCTCTCAGGAGAGATCTTACCCAGGAAAGATCTTTTGACAGTGTTAGTGCTATACTTTGTTAAGTGCTTTGCCCTGCTCAGTCCTCAGATGCCACTAAGGCCACTCATAGATGGATAGATACACAAAATGGGGTGATATGTCATTTAGTCTCGGAGGGGAAGGAAATTTAGAACAAGCCACATATGACTGAACCTTGAACATGGTGTGAAAAAAGCCAGTCACAGAAGAACTGGTACTGTTTAGTTATACTTACATACAGTCCCTCCAGTGCTTGGACACACAGACATGGGGTATAGAGAGGCTTAGCAGGAATCAGGGGAGTGGAACCATGGGAGCAACTCATGGGCATAATGATTCCTGGCACATAGTAGCTTCCATGTGGTAAACCCAACATGGCGCCGGCTGAACACGTTGCGTACAGAGTGTTCCTAGGTGTGGCTGTGTAAATCTGTGTCCACTCACTCTCTTAAAAGGAGTTGCCACATAAAAGTTCTCTCTCTCTCACCTCTTCCCTTCTCTCTCTCTTCCCCACTCTCTTTCTCGGCAACTCCCCTGAATAAACTCTCGTGTGGCATGCAGTAGTGTGTCCATCTACATCTCACGTGAAATCAACATTTTGGTGCCCTGACTCGGATAGGCTCTCTCCTGGGCTTAGGTGCACATAGGCCAGGAGATCCTGATCCGGGGCCACTGCCAGGCCACCTACCATCTGCCCCACCACAGCTTGTCTGAACACCACCAGCCTCAATTGGTAAGTTTTCCCCTTTCCAGTCAGTGTAAAAACGTGAACTATTGTCTCCAGAAAAGACAGTTGATTGTCCGGCTTTCCACTAGGACTCTAGTCTTGTGGAGGACCACCCCAGCCATGATCTTCACTGGTTACAGCTGTTCCTTCTCACCTGACACTCATTTCTGGCCTTCCCTGCTACTGAAGCCTAGCCTGGATCCTTGGATTCTGTTCCCAGACACTGTCCCCAGGGCTTTGCCCTAGCACCTACTGTAGATGCTAAGGAGTCCCTCTTTCACTGGACTCCCACTTCAGGTGCTGACAAGTGCCTCTGGTGGCTAGTATGGATTGTACACCTGCTCCTGAGAACTGAAGAGTTTTAGGGGTGGCAAGCATTAGTTCGGGCTCTGCCCTATGCCTATCATAGGTGCTGATGAGCGTCTAGTGATAGCTAGTGTGGTTTGTGTGCCCACTCTCGTGCTGGCTAGTGTAGTTTTGGGCTGTGTCCTAACGCCTAAAGCTGGGAACTGATGAGTTACTTAGCAGTAGCTACTATTGCTCCCCCCCCCCCCCCGGACCATTTGTTGACTGGGTGACAACCCAAGGTTAGCGGTAGAACCCTCCCCTCTGGGCCTCAATAATGGGGAATAAGCCAGCAAAAAGTGTCTCTCCATCCTCACCTCTAGGGTGCATTCTTGAGACTCTCAAGCCTTTTTGCCTTACCTAGATAACACCAAGCTTATCTGTTTTTGCACAGAGAAATGACTTTAACATCCCTTAGATCATGACTCAAAATAGCCACCTAACAGCTCGCTAGACCCCGATATTTTACAGGAGCTAACTTTTGCAAGCGTACAAGCAGATGGAAAGAGTTTTCCCTTATTTCTTTTCATGTCTCAGCTCTAAACTTTCTCTTCTGTTCTCCCTCCATCTGCTTTAGCCACAGGACCAGATCGTTAGATAAGGTAGTAAAAGTTTATACCCTGTTTCCTCTGTCAAAAATTTCCCAGGAGTGAAGGAGAGTTTGAAAACAGGCTAGAACTCATGCAGAGAAAGTTCATGAGACAAACGTAGCACACCCCTGGAGCCGAGGCTGTCCCATATGTAGACTCAAGGTGGGTCTTAGCCAGAGGCAATTTTGTGACCAGTTTACTGGCAAGTCTGCTTCAAAGCCTCACAAATGCACTCTCACAGTAGACTAACTTAGACTCTGAGAGCGCTAAAGAAAAGCACCTTCTCATGACCCATTTTTTTACCCAACCTCTGACAGCAGAGTTACATCTCTTGAGAGGGGACCCCTGACTCAGGCAGAAAGAAGTCTTAGCACTGGCTTTTAAGGTGTATCACAGGAGAGATGAGAAAATATGCCAGGAAAGATACCTCCTGCTGGCCAAAGCTATCCAACCAGCTTCTTTGCCTCCTCCTGTGGCAAAGACCTTGGTGCAACAGAGACCTCTGTGTGTGCTTTAAGTGTGGCTAGCTCGGCCACTGGTCTCTGTTCTTGCCTAGCCTCACAGAGGCTGTTCAGGCCTTGTTCTGGGTGCCATCAAGGGAAACACTGGTCTAAGTGACTGTTCCCAAGCCCCACATGGCAGGGAGACATTATATATGGATCACTACCTGGCTCATCTCCTAGGCATGGCTGTGGGCAGTTGGTGCTGCCAGGGCTGCCGTAACCTGACCACCATCATCACGAAAAGGGAGCCTTTGCTAGTCATAATGGTATCAGGGAGGTCCATCTCCTTCCGTGGACACGGGTGCCAGAATACTCAGTCCTGCAGGAGTTTTGAGGTTCTACCTCTCTAGCCTCCATTGGCAGGGTAGGAAGCAAACAATTGCATTTTCAGAGATATCCCTGTCACCCACTCACTTTCGGTCATGCCAGCTTGCCCCATAGCCCTAATGACAAAAAGATTTGTTAGCTAAAATAAGAGGTTTCCTTTCCTTTAGTCATCACATTTACCTGAATCCAGCCTCACCAGCCGCTCCCTTGCTTCTCCTGCTATCTGCTCAGCCTGTCAGCACCAGATCCGTCCCCTACCCTCTTCCAGCCTCCCAGGTGGACTCCCAAATGTAGAACACCCAATGCTAGATACATTTCCCTAAAATTCTGTCTCTGAGTTTCCATTCTCAGAGCCAAAGTCCAGATGATTACAGAACACAAAAAGCTCTGAGGTATTTCGTCTTGCCCTTCCCCTCCCTCATAGACAAACCCTCCAGCTGCTGCTTCTGGAAGACAAAAAAACCCCAGAAGCCATCTTACCATCGGAGAACAGTTGACCCCCACCACCCCCCCCAGGACCAGAGAAAAGGAACCAGAAGCCAACCTTGGCAGCAGATAAACAATAAACATGAGACCTTTTAACCTCTTCCCATCCCCAGACCCAGCAGAGACCCACAAACTTTATTGTGCAGCTGGAGTCCCCTAGAAGGAAGAAGCACAAACAGCGACCTTAAGGTTTATTTAAAGCACAGACAAAGCCTAACTTAAGGTCATAACGTCTCAATTTCAAACCTTCCTTCCCTCTTTTCCCTCTTCTGACCTCCAGACCTCGTTAACAGCAGAGACCCTTACTGTATGTGTCACTTCCCAAGGTTCTCTTACTAACTCAGTTCTTTCCGAGGTCCAGAAAATCAGAATCTATCATCCTATGCCTTAAACTCACCCGGACTTCAGGAATGAGCTGCAAAATCCAGCAGACTGACCACCAGAAGATACAACTCTTTCGCCTTTAAGACAGCTTGAAGCAGCCTTAGGAGATCTGTCAACCCTGTTCCATTTTCCCCTGCACACCCCCCTCACATAAACCCGGCTTTCTTTTTATAATAAACAAAAAGGGTGAACCCAACATGGTGCCGGCAGAACACTGTGTATGGAGGGCATGCCTCTAGGTGTGACTATATAAATCTGTGCTCACTCTCTTAAAAAGAGCTGCCAGGTGAAAGTTCTTTCTCTCTCCTGTCCCCCCTTCTCCCCTCCCCTTTCTTTCTCTCTCCCCTCTCCTCTTCTCTCCCCCCCCCACAACTCCCCTGAATAAACTCTCCAGTGGCATCTAGTAGTGTGTGCAAAACTAACAATAGGTACAGTTTCAGTCTTCCATGCTGAATGATCTCTCAAGGCAACACCACACCAACAGTGTGTTATCTACTTAGCATCACTAAGGTGGCCCAGTCAGTCATGCCAACCATGTCTCCTCATTTGCTTTGTTGCTTTAATGAACACTGTTGCCAAATCAACTTACAGAGGAAAGGCTGTTTCAGCTTACACTTTGGGGTCATGATCTGTCGTGGAGGAAGTCAAGCAGAACTGGGTCAGAAACCATGAAGTAGCTGTTTACTGGGTCACTCACTCCCTAGTCCAAGCTCAGCTAGCTTTCCTATACAGCCAAGGCCCACCCTCCCAGGATTAATGCTGCCCATAGTGGGCTGGACTTTCCCGCATCAATCAATCATCAGTCAAGACAACCTCTCAGAGACATGGCCACAGGCAAATCTGATCTGAAGTATCGCTCATTTGAAGAACCTTTCCAAGAGTGACAGTCAACAGTAAAAACTAGCCATCGCATTGTATAAACATAAGGGCCAGTGTTCCACCCCCCCCCCCCAGTACCCAGGTAAAAAGCTGTCTGTGGCAACATACACTTGTAATCCCAGGACTAGGGAGTGGAGACCCAGGGCTCACTGGCCAGCTAGTCTCGCCTATCTATTGAATCCCAGGCTAGTAAAAGATCTTATCTCAAAGACCAAGGTGGATGGCACCAAAGAGATGACACCAAAGGTTGTCCTCTGAGTTCCATATGCACCTGCATATATATATACTCCTACATGCACACATATACACATATACCTATACATATACCTAGGCACAAACACATACGAATACACACAATGGTTAAAATAGCAAATATTATATATTATATTCTACTACTCCAAAAAGTGCATTGTAGTTAAAAAAAAAAAAAAGTCTGAAAAATAACCCAAAAATCTTCAGTAACTCAACTCACATAATAGACCCTGTAGCCACTATGCAATTGACTAATGGTTTTTGTACCTGGGAATAACTGATAAACAGTAATTTCCAAGTGCACATGCTGCTAGTTAACTAGGGATGGGACGGGCAGGCATGGGGGGATGGGTGGTAGGGGAGACAGGTGTATGTGTGTGTGTGACCTGAATCAGCCATAAAATGAGACTGAGGGCTTAAGGAGCATCTGAAGCCAGCTGAGATCCTGGGGAGCTGTTCCCTTCTCTGGGCCTCATTTTCCTAATCTGTAATATGGAGAGATTATTGAACCCAGACAGCCATTCATTCCAGTGTGTCTCAGCCATCGACCACAAAGTTTTCCACAGGTTCAGGCTGATGAAGTTGTATACCCCACCCCACCCCTCACCCCCACCACGTCCCACTCTCAACAACTCTCCAATGGGAAAAAAAAAACCATTCTGAAAGATTTATGGCTTGGTGTTTTTGTTTTAAAACTTTAAAAGCAGAGAGAAATCCCTGGGCTCTGGTGTTTTCTGGTGATAAGGCTGTGCAGTGCAGCGGGAGAGGCTCTGGGCTGACAGGGCTTTCCCCCTGCTGTGAAGAATGTCTGTGGATTTGGGCCCTTGTCTCTTCCGGTCTGTTCAAGCCCCTCTGTGCCCTTGTAATGTTTTTTCTGCTCTGGCCCTGTGGTAACTGGCAGGCAGACTCAGAAGAGTCCCTGGATACCTTTTTAAAATCAGTTTCTGCTGTGTTGATAGGAAACAGAGGTCTGGCATCACACAGCCCTTACCCAGTTGAGACTAGACAGTGGATTTTGGACTTTTTATGTACTGCTTCCTTAAGTTCTAATTCATCAGTTCTAAGGCTTGAGCATGCTTTTTAGTTTCACTGGGCCTCAATTTCCTAGCCTGTGGAATAAAGGTGGGGGTTCCTTAGTTGAATGAACAGGCAGTAAGGGCCGCTGCTCTAACACCTAGGCTTAGGTTTTTCCATACTTGGCTCTCCTTTCCAGAACAGCTGCACCCCTGAGGAGGCCCTCAGAAAAACCTCCAAGGCTGATGTAGGCAGTGCCTCAGTATAGATTGAGGACCTAGCTGTGTTAGTGTGCCAGAGTGTGGGGCGTGCTCCTGTGACAAACTCATGTTGCAGATAGATCTGATTGCAAAGCACTGGCATTAAACATTCTCCACCTTTTTACCTGCAGGAGCAGAACTTGACCTTGTCTCTCAGTTTTAAGGACTCCTAACACACTATGGAGAAGGCAGGATGGGAGGAAGCTTGCTTGCCCTTACTACCTTCCTCCAGCAACCTACATCCTCCAGCCAGGCTCCCCCTCTCTGCTCAGAGGCATGCGCTCCTGCCTGGGGCTTGTCAGAGATCTTCAAGAGTGGAATAGAATGGGAAAGAGAACATGAAGGAAGCTGAATTTCTCCCTGCTTTGTTATTTTTGTTTGTGTATTTTATGTTCAACTTCTTCCACACTGGGACGAAAGCTAGAGGACATGATGGGAAACCAAAACACAAAACAAAATGTCTGTTTAGTTACCAACTGAACCCAGCACAGCTGTCCTTTACAGAGCAGGCACCTAGTCTTCATGTAGTCTCGGGTGTGGGGCGGTAACTGAGGCCACTGCTTTCCAAAACACACTATACCTCTGGCTGTCCTGTAGTCAAAACAGAAAACCCAGGGAGCAGAGCATTTTAGGCTTTCTCCACAAGAGGGTGTAGAGTGTCCATGCCAGGCCGCTCTGCAGCCAGCCAGTCCTGCCTGTGGCCAAGGAGTCCATTTGCGTGACTGGCGCACATCTCCATTGGCAGCTGAGTTCCCGAGTCTCTTTGTTACTCCAGCCCATGAGTATTCAAGGAAGCTTTGGAGTCAGGTGTACTTGGATTAAAATCCTGGCTCTGTCATTTGTTAAAATCTTGGCAAGTTAGCTTTCTTTCTGATTAATAATTAGTGACTTTTTTCCCAAGCCTGGGAAGCACAGAATTATAGACAACCCAGCACACAAAGAAACCCGCCTTCCACCTCAGTCAGTGAAGCCCTGTGTCATCGATCAGGACCTAGAGTTCCAGGCTTGAGGCTAGCCCATGATTCCTGCCTTAATGATCACTCATTAACCAATAAAAAGATAGGAAACCTTTAATACTGCAAGATCAGGCAGGCTTTCCATTAGAGCTAAAGCAAAGTGCAGCACTTGCCTCCTTTTCCAAAGTGACACACTTGGGGAGTACTTGACTTCTTGGCTCTTGGTTTCCTAATGGCAGTGTTGGAAACATAGGATAAAGATTTAAATAGTACCTACCCCACAGCATCTGTACACTTTCAGTGAAAGCGTGAATGTCACACTCCACATAGCGCCTGGCACCTCACACAAGCATGGGGAAAGTGTTAGTTCTGTGGTTTATGTATTGTTTTAGCATATTTTATTGATTAGTTGGGAATTACATATAATGAACCTGGATCATACTGACTTCCCAGTTTTCACAAGTCTGCCCCCCAACACTCACACATGTTTGTGACATCCTCCCAAGAAAAACAACAACAACCAAAAACCACAAACCACTCCCCTCAAAACAAAGTCCATTTTGTATTGCTCATATACTCAGCAGACCATGGTCAGACTCCCATTGGTCAGCCCCTTAAAGAAAACTGAGTACTTCCCTATCCACACCCCTGCCAGAAGCTATCAACTTTGAAGAGACACACTTCAGTGTGGGGATATGTTTCAAATTTAATAAAAACAAGTCTGAGATATCAGAGGGATCTACCCACAGTCAGTCTAGGAGGATCAGACAGGGAATATCCGGGAGTGGTGACCTACACCCTTAATTCCAGCACATCTGAGTTTGAGGTCAATTTAGTTTACAGAAGGAGTTCCAGGCTCCCAGGCAGGCAGTGGTGGTGCCACGCTTTTAATCTTAACCTGGATGTCTAACAACTGAGTGAAGAGGGTATTTAAGGCAGGCATAGAAAGACAGAGCAGGCAGTAGAAGCCAAGAGGAGCGAGGCTGAGGAAGCTGGAAGACAGCTGGGTGAGATCTGACTGTGGTGTTTCCTCTCTTTGATATCTCAGCCTTTCCCTGAGATCTGGCTCTGAGTTTCCTTTATTTGTGCAACACTTGGCATCCAGCTTTGGGGCACGAATTCCTTCCCTCCCTACCCAAAAAGGTGCTTGCTGGCTGGAGAAACACTTGGCTGGAGGAGCAATTACTGGCTAATGAGACTTTCTGTTCTGAGTTAACCTCCAGTCTTAGGTAGACCAGCCACATGTGTTTCCTCCATCTCACTTTCATCTGGGTAAGTTTTTCAGATAATGGCCTCTTTCCCCTGATGGGTTATGGGTTTGTTTGTTTGGGGTTTTTTTTATTTTTTTTATTTTTTTTTATTTTTTATTTATTTATTTATTTATTTATTTTTGCTCTTTTTGGACCTCTCCTTCAGCTCCTATCACACTAGGTAGCTGCCCCACTTCACAGTCATTTGAATCATCACAGACAACTAGATTGGTGAGTAAATTGAATTTTTTTTTTTTTAAAAAAAGGGGAAAATTTGTTTAAGGTAATGGAGGGTGCTTGGTCTTTCTGTGATCTTTCTCTAGATGATTTGATATGAGAATCAGTGAAGGAAAAGATAAAGTAGATGGGACTATCATAATGTTTATCATACTGTGTATTATAAATATTTTTGTCTGATTTCTGTTTTATCATTTAAAAAGTCAATTAACATAAATGCAAAGAAAAAAGTCTAAGAAAAACCTGCCAAGAGAGAACACAAAGATACTCAAATTCAAACAGAGGAATATGAAGAACCAATTTCAGTGAAGTTGTCTAAAATTACACAAAACTGGCAACATTAGTATATCCCATAGCCTTTTAAAAAATGCATAATGATAAGGATGATAGAGAAGATAGTTGGGCTCCAGTACAAATGCTAGAATTAAGGAGAGTAAAAGAAGCAATTGTGACATATGGGATGGACTCACCATTTGTAAAACAAATACTAGAAAGCTGTCATCCTGTAACCAGATCACCCCTAAAGATTGGTTAGATATTGTTACTGCTGTTTTAGAGGAAGAGCCACTTTTACAGTGGAAATCATGGTGGAAGGAAGAGGCTAAAAACAATAGGACACAGCAGGACCAGAGGCATTGAAGTCTCCCAAGACCAACTTCTTGGGAAGGAGGATTATGCTGATATTGAAAGGCAGTCCTTATACAATGAACCTATTCTGGCTTAATGTCACATGGCAGCTTTAAATGCCTGGGATCAGGTTGAATAAATAGGAAAGAAAACCGAATCATTCACAAAAGTAATTCAAAGGCCAAAAGAAATTTTTACAGACATTATAACTGCAGTGGTAAACAGAATGGTACCGTACTTAGAAGCCAGGCAAATAATAATTGAATTATTGACTTTTGAGAATGCTAATGTGCAATGTAGAAAAATACTTAGATGTTAAAAAGCAAGGTCAGCACCCTTGGAGGACTTGATTCGTGAGACAATTAATCTAGAGTCTTATGATGGTGATGATAATGGGTTAGGAGAACCTATTTCTGGAAGTATAAAAAAAAGTCAAATGTTAAATGTTACAATTGTGGAAGGCAAGGTCACATAAAGAGAGATTATAAACAAGGAGTTCCCAGTAATTTTACAGCTTTTGATAGGAATAATCCTAGAGCATGCCCCTCCCTTCTGGTGTATGCAGAAGGTATGGAAAAGAAAGACATTGAATGAATGGGTACAGAATGCACTGGGTACATTGAATGCACTGGGTGGAGTGTTCGGCCTCTTTCCTGAGAGGAGTGTTGAGCCAAGGGCATCGCACAGGACATAGCTATGTCCTGGGAGGTATGTTGTCCTGCATAAGGGTGCCTGCCTTAATTCCCTTCCCAACAAAAGGCAGAGGACAGGCTGGGGGCATCTCGATCTGTCGAGAGATTAGAGATGACGCCCACGCAAGTCCACAATGTTTTCTGGGGGATAACCACTGCCTCCACCCTCTTACAGGATTCCCTCATTGCTTAGAAAAGAAAAACGGGGGGATGTCCATCATACAATAGATACATTCTCAGGATTTCAATGGGCAAATGCTTTGAGTTCAGAAAAGGCTGATTCTGTAATCACACATTTGCTAAACATTATGGCCATCATGGGAATAGCTGCACAAATAAAGACTGACAATGCTCAGGCATATGTCTCTAGTAAAATGAAACAATTTTTTGCTTATTATAATATAAAGCATATTACAGGAATACCACACAGTCCTACAGGACAAGCAGTCATAGGGAGATCACAATTTTTAAGAGTTCTCTCCAATGACTTCCTGTCTAGACTGTTTTCTTTCTTTTTTTCTTTTCCTTTTTCTTTTAGTGGAGGGGAGAGAGGCTGTCACGGAGGCCTTCTGTGTGTCTCCTCCTCAACTGTGAGTTCACAGTCATTGAGACCATTGAAGAAGCAGCTTCCATGGCCTTCACAGTTAACAGGGCTGCAAAACTCATGGTCTTCCACATGGTTTCTGGCAACAGTATGGTCTCCAGTGGCAGTACAGACCACAGACATTCACAATTCTTAACATCTGTGTCACATGTCCCATGAACTTTCTGAGCATGTTCTCATTTATAAAGTGAAGGTTGACCATAAGGTTGCAATGTGTTGGGAGCCGCTGGCCCCAGCTCCTCAAGGTGGCGCCGATATCCTGTGCTGGCCAACCCGCCTGAGTCAATAAACAAAACGAGAGCGCATGCGTTTGATACTCTCGCGAGACTGGTCTCTCCGCCTCTCCCGTGGCGTCATGTGGGATAATGAGCTGCAGCCTATAGAAAGGTGACACGTCCAAGGCAAAGGTCTTTAGTCTATATAAAAGTTGGGTTTTCCTACCTCGTGGCCTCTCCATTTTCCGTATGCTAATGCTCTCCCTCAAGACGCATTAAAGCATTGCTGCAGAAGGATCCTACGTGTGCTGTGCCTTTTCTTGCGGGCGAGAAGTGGGCACGGGACAGCAATGCATAAACTATAACACCATTTTTCCCCCTTTGTGGGCAGGAATGGCTGTTTCTAGGTGGAAAGAGGACTTGGAGTGTATTCTAACTAGTTCTGAAGATCATTCCTTAGTGTTTACTGCTAACTTGAAGGGACCTGGAATCACCTGGGCAATTGCTCTTTTACATGGGAAGACCCATCTTACTTATGGGTGGGCACTCCTGGCATAGAAAAAAATGGAGAAAGCAAGCTGTGTGCATTTGCCCTTCTATTTGCTGACTGGATCCCTCCTGCCACCACCAGGCTTGTCCTCTGAACTGAGTGAAAATAAACCTTGTCTCCTTTAAGATGCTTCACCCAAGTATTTTACCTGGGGAGACACTAAGACAGTTCCTAGCTGTGCTGTGTCTTCCCATTTGCACTGAGCTCCTTCCCAAGTCTGACACTGCCAGCAGCTAGTTCAAGGTTAAGCCCCTGTGCCTCTTAGGTTCCCTTTCAGATAGCTATTGCAGTAAAAAGACATCTTTTCTCCTTGGACCTTGACTCCAGTCTCGACCCTCAGGAGGGAGAAGCAATTTTGTGGGGGAGGCTCATCTCCCAGAATGAGCTCCAGCTAACCAACACCAGGAGAAATGTACTCACTTCCTAGAGTTTCTGAACCACAACTGGGCAGGTTAAAACCACAGAAATTTCTTCTCCCAGAGCTAGAGGTCCAAAATCATCAAGGTGGGCCTGCCTGACACTGACCAGGACATCTAGCTCCTGGTGGTGGCCATCAGCCTCTGCTGTTCCTTGCAGAGATCTAGTCTGCTTCTGTTGACCCTGGGCCACCTTTTTCCTTGTTCTGCTGGAAGTTGAGCTGCCGATTCGGATAGTAGCCATACTGTATGAAGGGTCCAGCCTGCTTCTATATGACCACACAGTTCTTTATATATTAATTAATTCTGCCAAAAAGATCTTGTTTCCAAATAAACTTGATTCTCAGACACCAGGAAGTAGGACTTCCATCTGTCTAGGATAGAGGGGCACAACTAGCTATTATTCATTATTTTCCATATTTGTGTGCTTTGGTTGCGGTCCGTGTCCTGCTGAAGGATGCATGGCCACACAACCATGGACCAAATGCACCCTCTGAAACTGGGAGCCAACATAAATCTTTCTTATAAGCTGTTTACGTCAGATGTTCCATAATGGTGATGAGAAAGTGACTAACACAATTTCCCACGCCTCTACACCATCCCTGTGCTCAAGGGCTGCAGTCCTGTTTTACTGGGACACTGGCCAGAACTTCATGGCAAGGCCTGGCTTGTGTCTCTTTCTCCTTACATGGAATGTAGAGAACATCAATGGTTATGCTCACCTCCTGGATCTTCCATTTATTTGGCATCAGAGGTTATCTTTCATGTGACAGATGTTGCTTCTTTCTAGTTATGGCTGGAGTGTTCCCTCCTCACTCCCTTTTCCTGTCCCAGATGCCACACCTAGTCTGACTCTCCCTACTGACCATCTTTATGGTCCATCCCTAGAGCCACCTCCTCTATGACATCTGCCTGATGTTCCTGGTGTCCTCTCACAGGCTCCATGGAGGCTCCATGGTTCCTCAGTTCCCAGCCTTTCTACAGTTTTCTTGGAATGCAGTACTTTTCTGCTAGGTTGGCAGCTCCTGAAAGACAGCAATGACCTCATCCTGTTAGCTTGCTAGATGTGTTTGCCAGATTTCTGTCATGCCAACTAAATATCTGAGATAATTTGGCTCATAGGTTCTGAGGTCTCAGCCCACAGTCACTTGGCCCTTTTGCTTTGGGCCTGTGGAGAGGCCAGATGCCATCATGGGAGCACATGGGAAAAGCGTTTGTGGGGTAAAACTGTTCACCTCACAGCCAGGAAGGAAAAGGAATGAAGAGAGACAGAGCTCCCTCAATCACCTGGAAGGGCTCACCTCCCTCTGGGCCCTACCTCTTAAAGGACCCACAACCAAGCCAGGGACCAAGCCTTTAACTGGAACCTTGTTCTAAGGCTCCATAACAATGTCACAGAATTGGCTGCTGAGAACAGAAGCTATTTTCTCATAACTCAGATGCTGGAAGTCCAGATCAAAATCTCCAAGGTTGGCTTCTTTTGAGGATTGGCATCTTCCCCTTAGCTAGTAGATGAAAATTTTCCTTTTTTTCATACACTCTTCCCTGTGTCTCAGTCTCGGTTTCCTCTTTATACCGTCAGATTAGGATACACCATTATAATGCCAACCCAATTTATCTTTTTGAAGACTGTGATGGTTACTGTTTTGTCTGAGACAGAGTCTTACTATATAGTCCAGCTGTTCTGGAACTCTCTGTGGATCAGGCTGGCCTCAAACTCACAGAGATCTCTCTGCCTCTCCCTCAGCCTCCTCAGTACTGGCTTGGTTTTTATTTATCTGCTTGCCACAACCTAGAGTCGCCTGGGAAGTGTCTCAGTGAGGAATTCAGCTTGGCTTCTGGGCACTTGTGTGGGGAAGACCCACCCAGCCCATTGTGGGCAGCACCATTCCCTAGACGGGGTCCTGAGCAGGGCAAGAGGAGAAAACAAGCCAGGAGACATTTCACTTGACTGTGGATGTGAAGTGATTGTTTCACTTCCTCAAATGATGGCTGTAACTTGGATTTGTAAGCGACACAAACACTCCCTCTTAAATGGATTTTTTCCTAAACTGTTTCATCTCAGCAGGATAAGTGACAACTCAGAATACAGTACATTCTGAGGAACTGGAATGGATTCCTGTTCATCTTGGGATGGGGGTAGGTGACATGATTTAATCTATAACAATTATCTCATTACATTTTTAAAATAAACTCAAGTAATATATAAATGCATCTTATTGTTATTATCGTTATAAATTCAAACAGAATACTAAAGTTCCACCCCATCCCACTCCTTTCAGTTTTGTTCTTAAGCTTTTGTGTGGATGAGCACTTTAGAAGAATGTAGCTTTGGTGTGGGTTTTTTCCTGCTGTGTAAATATTTCATCTCATGCATATGCCTATGTAAATCCCTGACTTATCCATTCTTTTTATGTATGTGCCATTCTCTTGCCTTGACCTAGAGATTAGCTGTAATTAACACATTCAGAGTATTTGTTGGAATATTAAAAGGTGGAAGCATGGAACGTATAAGTCTGCTATGTAGTTTCTAACAGTTGCCTAATATTTTGGTGTCTCCTTTTCTATATATGTAAAATGAGGACAGTGACTATGCTGAATCGTTTATATCAACTTGACATGAGCTGGAGTCATCTAAGAGGATTAAACCCTAACTGAGAAAATGTCTCCACAAAATGAGGCTGCAAACAAACCTCCATCCCTGAGCAGGTGGTCTGGAGTCTATAAGAAAGCAGAATGAGCAAGGCACGGATAGCCAGCCAGCAGGCAGCTCCTGACTTGACTTTTTCAGTGATGACAGTGATGTGGACATGTGAGCCAGATAAACCCTTTCCTCTCCATGTTGTTTTAATTGTGGGGTTTCATCGTAGCAATGGTAACCTGTCATCTCCTAGGGCCATCCAGTTAGCTGGCATGTGGAGGTCACCTTTCATATGATAGTCTGCTTCTGTGAGAGTTGCCCTTTGCACAGTTGCAGCTGCCCCTTTGTCCGGAAGTCTAAATTATAAAGAAAAGCTGCACCTGAATGATTTAGATGGTGGCTGCTAATCTTTCTTGAGAGAACACCAGAGCAGTCTCTGTTTCTACTCTCGTGCATCTGCTACCACAAAGCTTGTGTCTAGCTTCTCTTCCCAGTGCTGGGATAAAAGTTACAAACGTATCTTAGCAGTGAGAGGTTCTATTTTATCCCTCAGTTCTAGGTTACAATCCATCATTGCGGAGAAGTCATAGTGGCCAGCCCTTGAGGGAACTGGTCATATCACATCCATCATCAGAAACAGAGCAATGAATGCAAATTGTGTTCAGCCATCCATAGTGAGTGAGTCTTCCCACATCAATTAATGTAATTAAGATAGCCATGTACAGAAGCTGGAGAGATGGCTTAGTGGTTAAGAGAATGTTGCTGCTCTTGTGGAAAATCAGGGTTCAGTTCCAAGCACCTGCATGGCAACTTACAATCAGCTTAACTCTAGTTTATTGGGATCTGTCACACTGGAAACCAGGAATGCATGCAGTGCACAGATATATGTACAAACAAAACACTCATACACCCACAGACATGCCTATAGACCAACTTGTTCTAGACAGTTCCTTATTAAGATTCCCAGTTGGAACCAGGTGTGGTGGCCCACATCTTTAATCCTAGCACTCAAGAGGCAGAGGCATGCAGATTTCGGTGAGCTTGAGTCCAGCCTGGTCTACAGAGTGAGTTCCAGGACAGCTAGAACTTTATAGTGAGACCTGTCTGGGAGGTGGGGTGGGCAAAGGAGCTCTTCACCAGATTGGCCACCACAGCATGTTTAACTTACAGAAAAGTTTATGTTTGTAACCAGCTTCAGAGTGATGTGGGACGTCTTTCTGTACATTGTGAATTATCATTGGATAATAAAGGAACTATTTTGGCCTATGACAAAGCAGCTTAGAGGCAGAAGAGAATTCCAAGCATAGATAAAGGGGAAGGAGGGTGGAGTCAAAGGAGACGCTGCAAGCTGCCCCTGAGAGAGCAAGATGTAAAAGTACAGGTAAGCCATGAGCCACATGGCAAAACATAGATAAGTAGAAATGGGTTAAGTTTCAAGAGCATCTAGCAACAAGCCTGAGCCATAGGCCAGCTTGTAATTGATATAATTATATGTGACTATTTGGGACTGTGAGTCCAGACCTCAGGGTTAGGATGCGTCAGAAACTTCATACTATATCAGAGGTTATCAATTGTGGTATTGTAGTCACAGGAAAAGAGACCTGTGCCCTGACCACAGACAGACTTCATGTCCTTATTCTGTTGCTCCTCATGTCTCTCCATGTGAGTCTGTCACATACCCGAGCTCCCCAGGATGCTATGTGGCAGTCTATTTCCTTCCAGTAGACTCCTGTCTTCTTGGCTTTTGGGTGGAAGCAGATGGACTTTAGTTTAATAATATTTGGACATTTGCCAGCATTATCTGAGCATCTATCCCATATGACTACCAAACCCCGAGGTCGTCACTCAGTTCTAATTTATTTTTACTCCCTTCACTACTGAGAATCTACCAGGGCTTAAGAATATTAGTCAAGTGGTCTACCACTGAGATACATCACACCCTTTAACCCCCATTTACTTCTTTGATGTTTCTGAGAATCCCAGGAAATGCTTTCATTTTTCACAAATGCACTAGTGAGAACAAGCTCTTCTTGGTCACGAGTTCCTCTGTTGGCTTCTATCTGATAGTCCGTGTCTCTCTATAAAATAAAAAACTGGATTCTTGCCTCTTTCCTCAAAGTGCATCAAAGCCTTTCTGGCAACAGTATTATCCTTTAGAGTCCCCGCTTCCGAGAGTGCAGTGGGTAAAGCATTTTATCTTCTCAAGATAGCTTCAGTAATCAAAGGTTCAGTGGAGTTGTTCAGCCAATGACTGGGAATAGGTAAGAGCTAAAGTTGTGTTTTAAGTTATAATTACTGCGCCTAAGAGATCTGTAAAGCAAAATGGCTCTAACCTGAGCCTTGCCCAAGGACAGATATTTCCTGAGATGCTGGCTGTTGCTCCTGTAAGATAACATTAGCCATGGTTTCACTCTCCCAAACAAGTTTGGTTGACTTAACCGCATTAGATGAGCCAGATCACATGGAGAGGTTAACCACACCTCCCGCTTGTTATTAATCCCACCTGTTGAGAATAAGACCACTACCACAATTTAAACAAGCTTTTTAAATTGAAAGATTGAAACAAACTTTAAATACTGGCCAGGTTGATGGACTCTAGCCAGGCAGGTCCATCTCTGGTTTCCCAGAAAAGGGTACTTTGTCACATTTTATGGGGGCTTAAGAGGGAAAACCCATAATTCACTCCATTTCCCACGAAGTCCAATCAGAGACAAGCATACATCCTGATATATTTCCTGACTGAAAAACCTCCTACCTGCATTAGATAATCCTTACCTATTTCCTGCCCATGTGTGATCAAGCACATCCGGTGTAGATGGGTCAGACAAACTTGCTTAGGTGAGTAAAACAGTGGCTTGTTATCTCCTACAAACAGTTGCCTCCAGCATTTCAGGGTCAGGGGCTTGCAGATCAGGGGCATTTTTGTTTCATGGATTTCTTAGGCATAGCAACTAAAACTTAATATGTAACTTTGGCTCTCATTTTATATAGAAAGGAAGTACATCTGGATGTATGCTTGCTCCTGATTGGACAGAAGTAGGACAGATACATAGATTTTCAGCTTTGCCTCTTTAAACCTCTGGAAAATGTGATTCCTCACCATTTTCTGGGAAAGCCAGACTGTCCTGTCCAGAGTCCATCATCTTGTCTAGTGTTTTATTAAAGCTTGCTTCAAATTTGGTGCAGTAATCCTAACAATGGCCTTATTATCCACCCGTACGATTAATAAGAGGAAAAGCTGGCTAAAGCACTTGCTGAAGTTTGACCGCACTCATTGGTGGGACCCTGATTAATTTTTACTCCACACAAAGCATAAGTAACTGAACCAGTAACTACATTTTCACTTGTCTTTCAAAGTTTCTGATTAAATCATGAAATCTTTGGGATATTTCTAGAAGATTCTAAACATTTCCTAACATCATGCCCAATCTCCTTTCCCAATAAAGATGGAGCCTGGCAACAGTATCCAGGTAGAATTTAACAATCTTATTTGGTTGCTTTGCTTTCTTTGGGTTTGTTTGCATGGAAATAATGTTGATTATATCATAAAAGTTGAGTTCTTTTTTCAGTTGAAAAATTTGACCTATCTATATAAATGTTAATAAAAATAGCTAGGTTATTAAAGTGAATAAATTTCTACAGAAAAATATTGAGTGAATAGTAATGTGATTAGCTCAGTGAAATGGTAAAAACTGAGCTGGGGCCTTTATGGCTAATGAACAATGGCACATGATAAAGGTGAGGCCACCTGGCCTCTTTTGTGCTCAGCTCCCTTCTTGTTTCTGGGATTCTGAGAGGTCCCTCGGCCCAGCTCAACTCCAGTGCCAAAGAAAGCCGGGTCGGAAATTCAGCTCGTCCCTCTTGAGCTGCTCCTTTGTTGGAGTCTTCTCTATCTCAAGTGGAATTTCTATATCCCTCCTCAGAACAATTACCCCCCCCCCCCATCAAGTTTTTCCCCAAAATAAACAAAAAAGCAGCTAGCCTCCACCAACAAGGAGTTAAGTGGCAGGCTGCTTTGCAAGGTTGCTGCTTTAGAGGCCTGCCTGGAAGAAAATTAGGTCATGAAGGTGGTTCTCCTTTTAGACCCAAGCCCAGATGTGGAAAGACACTCTGTTCTCCTCACTTCTAAAGAAAAGCTTCCAAAAGGCTCAGCCTTGGCCTTCTTTCTCAAGTGTGCCCCCTTCCTGAGACCCACTTCCTTGGCTTTCCACCACCTTCATGGTCCGTCTGACTATTGATGGTCAAGTAAAATCGTTGGTGGAACTCCGGACACTGGGCTGTACTGCTCTAGTGACTTTCAGTTTGTGGTTTGTCCTTGGTAAGGGTGCATCCCCCTCTATTGAAACTATCCCCTCAACAGAGTCAACGTAAAATTATGATTCTGTTGTAAAGAAAACAAAGTTTACTCCAAGCTGAATATGAATGTCCAAGGCCTTGGAACGTGACACTCAGAGATACAGCTTGAAAGTCCTGGAGGCAAGAACGTCACCGCTGCAGCCACAGTGAGGAAACGGATGCATGCATCAAGTCTTTCCTCTGTCTGGCCAGCGGGCTCCCAAACAATTGGCCTTAGACAACATTGTTTCTAACTAGTTCTTATAACAACGCATCTTTACTCATCTGCGTGCTTCCATGTGGCTCCTGTTTTTACCTCTCCCCCTGCACGCCCTGTTCCTCTCTGTCAGGATGGTGCCTCCTGCATGTTTGATCCTCTTTTTCCTTTGTCTGCCTGGAAGGCCCGCCCACTGCTCCTGCCTAGCCATTGGCCAGGCAGCTTTTTATTACACCAATCACGACATCACATCTTCCCACAGCTTACGAACGCTGGGTAGCGGATGGACGCTGGTGCTCCCTCTGCTTCCTTCCTCCTTTCTCTTCTTTCGCTCAGCCCGGGTTCCCAGCTATCCACACTCAGGTGCCTTCTCTCCTAGGTTAGATGCATGTTTCCCAGGTGACTCCAAATCTGCCAACGAGACCACAAAGATTAACCATCGCACTGGACAAAAACGAATTTGGGACAAGCTGTGTCTTTCTGTAGTGTTACAGCAGAAAGCACATGATGTCCTCTTCTCGTGGGAGTCCCTAACTAAACCAGTAGTGCCCAGTTGATGTCTTCATTGCCCATACCCTTCTTTTTGGGCATAACAAGTAATTTTAGGGAGAAGTGCTTTGAGACTGGTTAATCGTTATGTCCCTAAATAACTTCTAATGCAATGACCTTCGCATTCGTACATGATCTTACCTAGATCAGTTATCACTATGGTAGTTATAAGACAATATTCATTTAATTGGAGGCTTGCTTACAATTTCAGATGCTTAGTCCATTATCATAGTGGCCCGGGTGATGACAGGATGGTGTGGGGCTGGAGAAGAAGCTGAGAGATGATCAGGAGTGATAAGATGGCCTGGCTTAGGCTTTTGAATCTTCAAAGCCCACACCCAGTGGCACACTCCCTCCAAGGCCACACAGTGTCACTCCCTGGTGACAAGCATTCAAATATATGAGCCTATGGGGGACAGTGTTACTTAAACCAGCATGGTTTTTTGTGTTTGACTGTGGAAGCTGTGCTGAGTTGGCATCTGTGCTTCACCCAGCTCCAGCATCTCTGAGCATGTCCCTGCTTTGTGTCACTAGATACTTCAGACTCGTCTTTATTCTTCTACAGAAGGAATAACGACAGCCTAGAGAGAAGATGCTGTGTGTCTTCACAATAATCACATGTTCTTAGGAAAGTGACTTGTCGCGCAGAAGGAACATTGTCAAGACATGTGAGACTGACCCCAAAGCCTTGGCCAGCCAATTGGATATGAAGCTTGTCTATTAATGAAACATCTGCATATTAACTTTGAACTTAGGTAATTAGCAACACATCTAAAGGATATTATGTTCATTGAGGAAGCTGCAATGTGGGAATAAGAATGGGGGTCAGAAGAAGGAAGAACCCCTGATTTCCTTACACACCGGGGCAGCCAGTATCTCCCCTTGTGTCTCTGGGTAAGTCATTTTTCTTTGGTGAGCTCCAGCATTCTAACTATGGACTGGGGTAATCGTACCCACCTCATAGATTTAAATGGAGTTACTCAAAGGAAGTGCTTAGTGCAGTCATTGTCACATATTAAACACCCAATAAATAAAAGCTACCTTCCCTAAGAGTGCTCTATCAATAATGAAATCCTAGAGGGCTAAATGTAGGTAGCTTCATGATAGAGACTTGCCAAGTTGAGGGAAGATCTGTTAGCCTCAAGTCTAACTATTATAGCAATGCACATGTTCTGGTGTGTGCTTGCTGCTGCTGTGCGAACCCATGCTGGTGTGCTTGGAGGCTGGAGCCCAGACTTCAGGTGATCTCTCCAGTGCTGCACAGAAGGCCCATACCCAGTGGGAACTTAAAGATATTTGCATTTGAGGGGCTGAGGAGAGGAGGGAGTGCTGTGAAATACTTGTGTACACTGTGAAGATGTGTCTCTATGTAAGGCTCCTTCTGATTGGTTTAATAAAGAGTTGAGTGGCCAATAGCTGGGCAGGAGAGGATAGGTGGGATTTCCAGGGACAGAGAGGAAGAGGAGGATTTTAGGTGCACGGAATTCACCAGAGACTCTGAAGAAGCTGCACAGAGGTAACTGAGCCATGTGGCAGAATATAGATGAAAAGAAACAGGTTGATTTAAATTATAAGCACTAGTTAGAAAAAAGTCTAAACTAAGGCCGAGCTTTCATAACAAATATTAAGTCTCCATATCCTTATTGGGGAGCTGTTGATCCCACAAAAGAAAGTTTGCTGCAGAGGAGTGCCAGGGAAAACCCCAACATCTCAGAGTTTGTGCTGTGAGTAGCATGTGTGAGACCCTGGGTCAGAGTCCACAGAACCACAAAGTGAATAAATGTCTGAGGATCCTGGGATCCAGAGATGGGTGGAAAGGGCAACGGATTTGGACTTGGGAAGCTGGTGTCAGCGTCCCACAGTCATAAACTTCATTTTGTCCTTGTGTAGATCAAGGGTAATAGGCCATGCTGGTAGTGCAGCAGAAAGGCTCTTGTGCCCACAGATCTCCAGAGAAAACAGGAAGGTTAAACACCCAGGATTATCTTTCCAATGGGAAAGATCTAAGAAGTCTGTTCTTCCAACCAGAAATCTGGGGGTTGAAGTGATTAACAGCCTGGTGGTCTGTGTTACCCATTGGCCAAGCCATATCAAGCTCCCACACCAGGACTGGAGGTGGCTAATAGCCCAGATGACCTCTACTCTATCTGTATGACCAAGACCAGGCCCTTTCTTAAGTCCTTAGACTAGAACCCATTTTCCTTGTACACTGAGGACTGTATCATACCAGGAACGCCCCCCTCCATTGTACTTGTTTTAAATGCACTGACAATGATCAAGCTCCCTGAAGTCCTGATCCAGGTTGATGCAGTCAATCTGAACTGATTGACTCTCATTCTCTACTCTTGTTGGTTTGCTTCCCTGCCTGTTGTGAGGTCCCTCTTTAGACACTGTATCATCCATGCCATGTTCAGAGAACTCACATCTCCATCACTGAGAATAAGGGCAAGCATGTTGACATTCCTCCTCAGCACAGGACCTCTCAGCAGCCATGAGATCAGGAGTCCACTGGTCCCGCTCTCCTGACCTCCATGCCTTTCTTGTGGAGATAAACATATTAGTTTAGGAGAAGACTCTAATATTGCTATTTTATTTGCTGTGGTAGTAACACAATATATGATCTAGTCTTTCAGTTTATTTGTATGTGTCCAAATGTATTTGATACAATGTGGCCCAGCAGCTCTCTAAAACTAAATCAGTATTGTCATCTTAAGCAAAGGGGTGGGGATGGGGGTTGTCCATGTGTGGACCTGACTGGAAGATATCTCCATAGGCCTGGGTTTTACAGAACAATGACAATCCAGGAGCTATCTATCTACTTTGCTTTGTCTTCTTTTCCTTTAATTTTTAAAATTTATTATTGTGTATATGACTGGGAGGCATTCGTGTGCCACAGAGTACATGTAAAAGTCAGCAGTCAACATTGTACAGTCAGTTTTCTCCTTCCAGCTTTATGTGAGTTCCTGGGAATGAACTGCAGTCATCATGTGTAAGAGGCAAATGCTTCAGCAGCTGAGCTAGTAGCCCAGACTGGCCTGGACTCATGCTCCTTGGTCTTTCAACTGTTGGTTTATAACTAGGCCACCAGCTTGGCCTCTGTGGTGCTCTGAATTACAAGAGCCACAGTCTTAGGCATTTGAACACTTGGTCCCACATTGATGAGCTTTGTGGAGCTTCGGGGTGCAGCTTTTCTAAAGGAAGTAACGAGGGGTAGCCTCTACCACCTCCAGTTTGTTTGCTCACTTGCTGTCTCAGATGTGAGCTCTTGGCTACACCACTTGCTGTGAGACTGCCACCCTGATGGACTCTCATCCTCTGGAACTACAGGTTAAAAATAACTATAGATTGCCTCTGTCGTGGTGTTTGGTCACAGCAACAGAAAAGTAACCAATGGAGTTTCCTGTTATACATGGGTGCTTTGTGATTCTAGGAGACAAAATAGCCAGATGATACCTCAAACATGGCTGCTCCCTAGGTAGCAGCTTTTCTCTCAAGAGCTTTGTAGTGGATTTAAGGCTGTTGTAAATTTCTTATCTCTTTGTGTTGAGAGATTAGCTCTGTTTCCTGTTGACCGGATAACCAATACTCTGTGGAGAAAGTGAGTTGACAAAGCAGGCAACTTCCTCTCCTTCCCAGAGCCCTGAATTCTGCTTCTGCCCCCCAAAAGAGCCCTAAGGTCTTGCTGAGGAACTGGAGGTGCACATGTAAAAGACACCTTTGATATCCACCTCAGTCAACACCAGACTGCAATCTCATCAAAAACTCAAAGCTAGAACCCCAAGACTGTAGACAGAGTTTTACTTTCAAGGCGCCAGTCCAAAATTAATATTTATTAGAATATAAATTAACACCCACAATATTAGTAACAGCTTATAGTGGCACCTGAACAAGGACTGGTGTATCCAAGCGATGGACGCGTGATGGAAGGACAATGGATTCTGGATTCCGATACTGTCTCTCCAGCAGCCAGCAGCCAGGAACCAGGAAAAGGGCGATCCTCCTGTCCCAGCAGCCACTTATCAATGGGGTTGGCCACACCCCCTCCAGGTTGGCCACACCCCCTCCAGGGTCCCGGAAGTGTCTTCTGACTTTATCGGCTGACAGCTTAATCCCACCACACAAGACCCCACCAAGACAGGCAGCTTCTAGAGCCCAGAGCCTGAGGCTATCAGGTAGGTTATTTTGTGTTGCTCTGGGAAATTCTACTTCTTGGTTCCTGAACCAATTGCACTGCCAAAGATTCAGTTTGGTTAAATAAAACAGAAAACCCTGGGCAGGAGAGCTTTAAACAAGCCAGAAGTTTCTTTCTCTCCAAAAAGCGTGGGTGAGCTGTCCAGGCTGGCACACTGGTCCAGCCTGCCAAGGACACTGGTTTTCTTTTCACTGGGCTCTACATGAATGACATCAGCCTTGTGGATTAAAAAATAAACAACAACAAAAAACTACACTCCAGGCCACAGGGTGGAGGAAGGGATGAAGAGAAGGAAAGGTACTTTCTCCTGAGGGAGGGTGCTTAAAGCCACCCTATGTCACTCTGCTGCATTCCCTTGGCCCTGTGGGTCTCTCTTCACCATGCCTACTTGAAAAGGTGGCTGCAAGATGCTTGCTATGCACCAAGCTCCAAACCTTGTCACTTGAGCAAGAAGGATACTGGACAGCTCTTGGCAACATCTGCCCCCCTCTGTGACTGGGAAAAAGAAAAGCAGAGTGTTTTACACATGGAATGTTGGCCCAGAAGAGCACAGTTGACCCCCACCTCAGTCTGCCAGAGGGCAGGGACTAGAGCAAGCAGTTGGAGACTAGGAAGATCACATAAAAAGCTTCCAGATGTGGTGGCTCACATCTGTAATCTCAGCACCCAGATGGAGGACAAGGAGGGGGGCAAATGTCTGAAAACTTGCTTAAACCACAGCAGCAGAAACATGAAAAACCTCTGACCTCCTCATGTGTGCAGAGGCACCTACATACTCACCCACACAAATTGGAAATAAACAAACAGAGTAGGAGACGGAGAGAAGGAAGGAAGAAAAACAGTTAACAGGAGACTGGAAGTGCTTCTCTGCTTGAGCTCCATGCACAGAGCACAGAGCCTGTGGTCCAGGAACATGAGAGGCAAATGCAGAGTCAATGACCAATGCAAGCTTCTTGGGCCTTATGGTCTAATGCTTTTCCCATTCTTGAACGTGCTGTATCTTTCTTAATAAATATCTATTTTTTGTTATTGTTGTTTGAGACAGGCTTTTGCTGTGAAGCTGTGGGTGCCTGCAACTCCTGATGTAGCTCAGACTAGTCTTGAACTCACAGAGATCCACCCACCTCTGCTCCTAAACAAGAGAATGAAAGCCAAGTGCTGTTACGCCCCTCCCAACTGTCTCCAATTGTGCATTACTGTGTGGCCGTGGTGGTGCAACTCTCGGTCTAGTAATCTGTTCCTGTAACACTGAGATCAAAGGAAATTTGAAACAAGATGGTGGGTAAGACAGAAACAGGGCAGCCCCAGCAACGGTCTTCAAACATCTCCTAGAAGATTGTGCTACAGCGTCTCTGGTCTGCCAAATCTCTTAAGGCATGCCTTTTTTTAATTTTAAAATTGCATTTATTTATTTTATGTATACGTGCACTGTGTGTGTGCTGCTGGGCCATAGCGTGTGTGTGGAGGGACAACTTAGGGGAGTCAGTTCTCTCCTTCTACCATGTGGATTCAGGGATTGGATCCAGGTCATGGGGCTTGGCAACAAGCATCTTAACCTTCTGACATTGTTGACTCTCATGACACACATCCTCACAAGAGGTAGTTTGGCTGGCCTATGGTGGTACCAGGGCCTTTTGAGGAGCATGGGAGTGACATCAATGACAATGTTTCTAGGACCTGATGGAGTGTATGTATTGTTCTGCCCAGAGAACAACCCCCAGAGAGACCTCTGGGGTCCGAGGAATCTGAAATGCAAACACAAGGTTTATTGAGTGCGCAATACAAGCCAGGCAGGGAAATTGTCCATGCACTCAGCACAGTGAGGCCAGGAGGAGTTCCTGAGTTGAGAATACATGTATCTTTTATAGGTAAAAACCGTGAACTGGGGTAAAATGAGAACATGGGTTCTGGTTGATAACTGATTAGGCTGTGCCCAGGGTTTTTTTTTTTTTTTTTTTTTGGTTGTTTAACTCAGCCTTTGGTCAGAGTGGGTCATGGTGGTCTGGATTTCTATTGACTGGCCTCAGGGTTGGAACATTCTGCAGTTAGACTAGGGCCTGGTCCAGATGTCCTTTGGATAATAACATCTTTTGCAAGTTTCTCAGAACTGAAGGAGGATTTATCCTGAGCTTTCCTTGACCTGTTTGCTAACATGGCTGCTGACTCTAAGATGGAGGAACTTTTGGTTCCTCATTCCCCGCCCCCTTCTTTTGTACTGGGAGCCAATCATGGGTCCCTGGTTAATAGTTCATAAGAATCATGGGATTCCATCTCAGTGAAGGTGTACCTTGAATTCTCAGTGCTTATTGGCGTGTAGCCCCTTTGCACCATCAGCTGGGTAGTGCCTGGTTGCTGCTTCATGACTTGGACTAACCCGTTAAGAATACATGGCCCAAAGGTAAGCAGGAGTAACAAGATAATTAGTGGGCCTGGAATTCCAGACATCAGGGTGGTGAACCAAGGGGACTTTGAATACCATGTCTCAAACCAGCTCTGGTTGGCTTCTAGCTCTCACCTCCTCTTTAATAGCCCTTCCTGAACTTTGGCCATGGTCTGTTTGACTACTCATGAATGATGTACATAGAAGCAACATTCTTTTCCCAAGGCAGCGCACAGAACTTGTTGCTGGAGAAAAAGGAGGTCTAAGCCTCTCCTGTTTTGTATAACTACTTCTGTCAGAGAGCTGAGGGACTCTTGTAAGTAGGAGATGGAATTTTCATCAATGGACAATCTTAGGGAGGCATAATGCTGCTGTTGAGCAATGAGGGAAGCTGTCCCTGTCCCCAGTCCTGCCAGGCTGGCACCCAGGAGGATGCTTAAAGTTAAGGCCAAGATTGGTTCTTGTTTTACTCGGCTGTGACCAAAAGGTATGAGCAGCAGCTCTCCCTCAGGAGATACAGGAGTCTGAGGACCAACCAGACCAGAATGCAGAAGCCCTATGTCTTATTGAGCACCTGCATTGAAATACAAGGCATCAGACCACTGGAGCAGTCCCACGAGATGTCATTATGGGGAATCAAGTGTCCTGTCTCTGTGCGACTGATGTCATAAGTCTGAATGCAAAAGGGTTAATATGGGGGGGGGGGGATTTTTCCCATGCAAAGTCCCTGCCCTTCTATTTGTTGCAGAGTTAACACAGCTTTTGATTGCCACCTACATGCATGGGGTTCAGTAGACAGGGAATAGGATCCTAAAACAACAATCCCCTCATAGAAGGGGGGGGGGGTGTTGTAACCCAACCAGCAAGATTTGGTAAGGTCAGGTTGAGAGGCACTTAGAAGCAGGAATGATTTCTGGACCAAGGAGTAAAAGGGGGCCTCTCGGTGTTCTGTTGGAGCCCATGTGGGGGAGACTGTGAAACTTGGTCCAACTGTTGCTTTTTTAGAAGTGAGGGGGGTATGAAGTGTGGGGTTAGGTGAAGGGTTGAGGATGTTATTGGGTCCCACAGGGATAGTTTCAAGAGGAGAGGCTACAGTCCTTAGGGAAAACATTATTCCTAGATCCTCACCTGCTGGGACATAGAGCCTTAGCCCCCAGGATTTTCCTGTCATCCAAGACAAGCCTTTTCCTTCATTAGTGAAAGTAAGGGTAATATTTGATTCACCTGGTGCTGTCCGTCTGAGCCGGATCAGGTCAGACCAGGTCGTAGACCATCCGGAGGCACTAGACTCACATCCCCATGCGGTGCAATAGAAGTGGTCCGGGCCTCCACACTTGGAGGTTCTCCTCCCCCCAGGACATGCGTGCCAGTTTCTATAGTGACGGGTTGGGTAGGAATCACCTTGAGTCCTTTCTGTGTCTTTGGTGTCCCAAGAATCTTTAGCAAGGTGACATAGGTCAAAGGTTAGGTCTGGAAAGTAGGTATCCAAGGGATGCACGTCAGAGGTAAGGTTAAAAAGGATACCAGTTTCTGGGTTACTTATGGTCCAAGTCAGCCTCCATAGGTGATGTAGGTTGCTTTTGGCGAGAGTGGAGGTCATCTGTAGTATCAGCATCAGTATCCATGGCAAATGGGGTGAGCAGGGGCAGCTCATTCTTCTGATGGATAGTCAGCCTCAGGGGGGTTTCTGGGTCTGGTCTGGCCTCCCAACAGATAAGGTGAATGGGGTAGTGCTTCAGGCGTGGGAGTGATATACCCAGGGAGCAATCCTGTCCACCTTAAGAGCAGTTGGAGTGGTGAGGATCACTTGGAAGGCCCTTTTCACTGGGGTTCCAGGTTCTGGCGCTGGTGTCTATAGACTAATTCCCAGTCCCCGGGGCAGACCCTGTGGGGTGTTGGGAGAGCAAAAGTGTAAGTAGCCTGTAACTGAGGCCAGAGCTGTTCATGAGCCTTCACCAAGCCTTGGAGGGCCTGTAAGAAGTCCTGGTCGTCAAGGTGGGCCACTAACTCTGTATGCAGGCTAGGGAAGAGAAGAGGAGGGTGTCCATACATGATCTCAAAGGGGGTCAATCCCAACTGGTAGAGAGTATCAGACTCAGAACAAAGCAAAGGGGAGGGGAGCCATCTAGTCTCCACCAGTCTCCAATGTGGGGATATTTTCAAATATATTTTTAAAAAGTTGGAGATATCAGAGGACAGATCCACCTCCTCCTATCTTTTTTTTTTTTTTTCCAGACAGTTTTCTGTGTAACAATTCTGGCTGTCCTGGAACTTGAACTCACAGAGATCCTTCTGCCTCTGCTTCCCAAGTGCTGGGACTAACAGTGTGAGCCACAGCTTCTACTGCCTGATCTGTCTTTCTGCACCTGCCTTAAATACTTTCTCTACTCAGTTAAGGCGTGGCCCCACCACTGCCTGCCTGGGAGCCTGGAACTCCTTCTGTAAACTAAAATGACCTCAAACTCAGATTGGACTAAGGGCATAGGTCACCCACCACTTCCGGGATACTCCCTGTGCTTGGATTAAAGGTGTGAGTTACCACTGTGTGATCCTCCTAGACTGACTGTGGGTAGATCCCTCTGATATCTCCGAATGTTTTTAATATGTTTGAAAATATCCCCACACTCCAACACTAATTTGATGAGGGAGGGTATGTTTTAGGGTCTGATTCATCCTTTCTACTTGTCCTGGACTCTGGCGGCATTATGCACAGTGTAATTTCCATTTGGCCCCCAGTGCAGTGGCTATTCCCTGGCTTACCTGAGAGATGAGGGTTGGCCCATTGTCAGACCCAATCATAACTGGAAATCCAAACCTGGGTACCAGTTCTTACAGAATCTTCTTGACCACAACATGGGCTGTCTCATGCTTTGTCAGGTAAGCTTCCGTCCATCCAGAAAAGGTATCTATAAATACTAACAAGCACTTATACCCAAATTTCCCTGGCTTAACCTCAGTGAAATCAACCTCTCAGTACTTACCAGGTTGGGTTCTTTGAATACAGTTTCCTTTTTCATGGGTCGAGCAACTGGCATTAGTGATCCTGCAAGCTTGACAGCTCTCGGTCACCTCCTGGATGAGCCTGCTGGCTTGTCTGAGTCTTAAGGGGGAGCTCTGGAGCAGTTCCCACATCCTTCAGGTTCCCATGTGGGATGCTTGATATATACATTTGAGCAGTCTTCTACCAAAGAGTTGTGGCAGGAAGATCTTTCCATTGAGCAGGTGCCATCATCCCTCCTGTTTGTAAGCTTCCACCTGTTGGGCCGCCCATGTTTCCTCTTCTTTGTTATAATCCAGTTGAGGGGGCAATTCCCTCAGACCAGGGTCAACTAGGACTGGCAACATTGGTGTTGTTATGGCGGCCTCCTTTGCAGCCTTGTCTGCCAGATTATGTCCCCAGGAGATGAAGTCTTTCTGTCTTTGGTGTCCAGGACAGTGCATGACGGCCAGTTTCTTGGGAAGCCAGATGGCATCCAGTAAACCCAATATTTCTGACTTATTTTTTATGGTCTTTTTTTTTTTTTTCTGCCGCTAACAGCCTTCTTTCCAGGTAAATTGCCCTATGAATATGCAAGGTGGCAAAAGCATACCTCCTGTCAGTGTAGATATTGGTTTTCATTTCTTTACTCATTTCTAGGGCCTTGGTTAGAGCAATCAATTCTACTTTTTTGTGCCGAGGTCCTGGAGGGTAAGGCTGTGGCCCAGGCAATGGCATCAGTAGTGGTCACTGAGGCCCCCACTGTAGGGATATGTTTCAAATATAATAAAAACCAGTCTGGAATATCAGAGGACAGAGCCGCCTCTTCCAGTCTTTGTTTAAGATAGAGTTTTCTGTGTAACAGTCCTGGCTGTCCTCGAACTTGCTTTGACAACCAGGCTGGCTTTGAACTTAGAGAGATTCTCTTGCCTTTGCTTCCCAAATGCTGGAACTAACAGTGTGTGCCAGCACTGCCTGCTTGGGAGCTTGGAACTCCTCCTGTAAACTAGGATGGCCTCAAACTCAGATTTGATGGGATTAAGAGTGTAGGTAGCCACTCCCAGATATTCCCTGTGCTGGGATTAAAGGTGTGAGTTACCACTGTCTGATCCTCCTAGACTGACTGTGGGTAGATCCCTTTGATATCTCAAACTGGTTTTTATTAATTTTGAAACATGTCCCTATACCCCACGTGCCTGTGTCTGTCTCTGATAAAGCTACTCCCATCCATGAACCAGGTGAATCCAGATGACAGTGGAACATCTAGCAAGTCCAGCCTTATGCAGTGGACCTGGGCCAGTATCTCAGAACAGTCATGAAGAGGTGCTTCCAGATCCGGATCTGGCAGCAGCGTGGCTGGATTGAGGGAGGGTCGCAGGTGCCTGGACACTTATTCTTGCAGGTTTACCTGATAGTGGGTCACCTGTGCATTGCTCAACCATCGATGGGGTGCTGCTGAGCACTGACTGACTCTAATGTATGGGGAGCGGTAATTATAAGACTCTGTCCCAAAGTCAGTTTATCTGTCTTTGACCACCAGTGCCACTGTTGCAATAATACGCTGGTGGGGGGGACATCCTGCTGCCACTGGATCCAATTTCTTTGATAAGTAGGCCGCAGGTATTTTCCAGGGCACAATGGTTTGGGCTAGAACCCCTTTTGCTACCCTCTGGTATTCATCAACATACAGATAGAAGGGTTTGTGGATGTCTGGAAACCCTAAGGAGAAGGCTTCTAATAATTTCTGCTTGAGGGTATCAAATGTGGCCTGCCTTTCTTTGCTCCATGTCTTGTGGGGGCCTTTTTTATGGCCTCAAATAGAGGCTTACCAGTTCAGTAAACCCTGCTATCCATAGCTACACCATCTTGCTTTCCTTAGGAATTCTTGAGATTGTTTCACTGTCCTGGGGGCTGGTATTTTGAGCACAGACTCTTTGAGGGCTTCTGAGAGCCACCTCTACCCCCTTCTAGCATGAACCCTAGATAGGTGACCTGGGACTTGCACAATTGAGCCTTCTTCACTGATGCTCAGTACCCCAAGCCTCCCAGTACCTTCAAGAGATTCTTCGTCCCCATGAGGCAATCTTCATATGACTTGACGGACACCAATAGGTGCTGCAAGAGGGTGAAATGGGATGCTTTGTACGGTACTCATCCTGGTCCTCATGCAATGCCTCGTCAAAGATGGTGGGGGAGTTTTTAAATCCTTGTGGCGATCAGATCCAGGTGAGTTGCTCCCTGATTCCGACTTTGGTGTCATGCCACTCTAAGGCTAAGTATGCTTGGCTGCTTGGGGCCAAAGGGAGGCTAAAGAAGGCACCTTTCAGTCTAAGACGGAATACCATTTCTTTCCAGGGGGCAGTGTACTGAGCAAGGTGTAGGGGTTTGGCACAGTGGGGTGAATGTCAGCCACTCATTTATTCACTTCTCTTAAGTCCTGGACTATCCGATAATCATGGGAGAGGGTTTCTTTTTCGGGATGTAAGAGGGTGTTCCAGGCCAATTGTATGGATCACAGAACCCCTTGTTCCAGTAACCGCCAGATATAGGTGTGATTCCTTGTCTGGCTTCCAACGTTATGGGGTACTGGCAGACCTTAACCAGGTCAGCATTTGCTTTTAATTCTACAAATAGGGGAGGGTAGTGTCTTGCCAGTGGCATCCCCCTAGTCTTGGCCCAGCCAAGGGAAAACTTTTGGAGCCAGGCCTGGATCTGGAGTTTGGGTTCTGGTGACTCTGGTGGAGTCTATGTTCTTCATCCAGAGGGATGGTTAGCATGACATGAACCGGCTCTCCTGTTGGGTGGGCCACTTGGACTCCTTCAGTCGACAAACAAATTTGGGCCTCCATTTTTGCTAGCAGGTCCCACCAGGGTATGGGCACTCAGGAATGACTAGAAATGAATGGGTTACCTGTCCCACACCTAAGCCCACTGTCCTTTGGGTAGTCCATCGATAGGGCTTGGTACCTGTTGCCCCTTGTACCCAGGTCTGTCTTTCTGCGAGTGGGCCATTCAGAGTGAGAAGCACAAAACTCTCCACTTCAGTTTCTACCATAAACTGGACTGGCTTCCCCCACACCATACCTTAAGGGAAGAAGACAGAGCTCCATCCCCCCTAGTCACGGTCATCTTCTTTTAAGGCCACCAGGATGGTGGACATGTGCCCATTTGGCTCCTTCGGCTTGCCTCGGTTTATATGCTTGGGGCATTCCCTCATCCAGTGTCCTTCTTCCTTACAATAGGCATATTGGTTCTTACCCAGCCTTGGCCTGGGGCGTCTGTTGCGATCTCGGTCTCCAATCTCCACTGCCAACAGCACTCTTTCCAACTGGACTTGTTGTCACTCCAGTACCCTGGAAAGGCCTTTCTTGTCTCTTCTCTCTTTTATCTCCTCTGTCCTGTCTTTCTCTCTCTCCTTCCTTCCTCTTTATGTCCCTCTGTCTCTCTCTCTTTTTTTTATGCCTTTTCCACCACTGCCACTAACTCCTGGAGGTTCTTCTCTCCTAGTCTTTCTAGAGATTGCAGTTTCTTATGAATGTCTGGGGCGGCCTGGTTAATGTAGGCTAAAATAACTGCCTGTTTTGCTTCCTCTGACTCTGGGTCATGGGAAGAGTATTGTTTAAAAGCTGCCATTAGTCTTTCTAAGTAGGCAGCCGGGCTTTCGTCTGCACCCCACCTAACGTCGTAAATTTTGGTCATATTGGTCAGCTTGCATACTGCCACTTTCAGACCTGCCAAAAGAGCCTGGTGATAGACCTGGAGATGCCCCTTACCTTCTACTGTATTGTAGGCCCAGGTGGGGCGAGTGGAGGAAAGGTTGTAGTGATCAGGACCAGGTCTGTCAATGGGGTGCCCGTGGGGCCTGGCACCAATCTTCGGGCATTCTCCAAGATCCAGCTCCATTCCTCCGCCATGAACAGGACCCCTAACAATTGCTGGCAGTAGTCCCAAGTGGGCTGGTAGGTGAAAAGGACAGTCTCTGACAAGTTAATTAAATCTTTGGGTTCCTTAGAAAAGGGGGCATTTTCCAATTATATAAATCACTGTGCCAAAGGGCCAATAATGAAAGGGTTGATTCCCATCATCATGGGGGGCAGGAACCTGCCGGTTGGAGGGGTAGGGCCACCATGGTATCAGATTGTGGGGTCTCCCCTGTCAACTCCAGGTGCTTGTGTTGGCCCTCCCTCTGATTCCCTGTGGGAGGTGTTCTGGCTGAGGAGCAGTGGGCGGCTGTCTGGGGAAGTAGGGAGGGGAAACATTTCAGTCTCCAGTGTCTCTCCCTGCATGACCAGTGACAACTCCTGTTTTGGCTCACCTGTGTCCTTGAGCCTGGTCCTTGATTTGGTGACAGGAACTATAGGAATCTGGGGAAACAAAAAAAATTAACCCAAAGGAGGGACCCTCTAGTCTATCTATTAGCCCCTTCCAAGTAACTATGTGGGTGGCCAGACCAAGGCTGGAAGACAATCTTTTTGACTTGATGTATTGTTTCAGAGTCGAACATGCCCCTGGCTTGCCAGCTGACGTTGAAGATCGGCCACTCTGTAGACCAAAAGGTGATTCACTTTCATTACTTGACAATCACACTATTGTTACTGACAGTATCCTAGACACCCTGCCAATGAGCAAGAGTTAAGTCTAGAGGTGAGGACGGGGTACTCCCCGTAGTGAGAGATGAGAGACCTAAATGAAAATGGATGCCAAGAAGTTGCAACAGCAAACCGGTTAGTACACAAACAAAATGCACGAAGACTCTCAACAATTTTCCTGGGACAAAGCACAAATTACTCTATCACTCCTCACAGAGGAGCCAAATTTTATAAATTTCTCCTGGCAGGGGTGAATCAAATGGTCACCTCAGCGGTGGCCTCAAATGGCTTGGGGTCCATCAGCCCCTTGACCAAAGTAGGGCTTGAGACGTCTCTCTCCCCATCCAGGATCACTGTACAGGCACGTCCGCAAAATACAAACGCAGTGACTGACACAAACCAAAAGTAACAAAGGAACGCAGAGACTGAGCGCTCTTACTGGTTATGACAACCAGTGGACCTCTGAACCCTCGGGGGTCCCAGTGGCAGTTTCCAGGGATCCCAGGAGAGCCCCCAAATGTTCTGCCCAGAGATACCACCGGAGTCTGAAGAATCCGAAATGCAAACGCAAGGTTTACTAAGTGCACAATAAAAGCCAGGCAGGGAATTCATCCACGCGCTCAGCACAGCAAAGCCAGTGGGGGCCCCTGAGTTGAGAATACATGTATCTTTTATAGACAAAAACTGTGAAGGGGGGGGGGGGTTAAAGTGAGGAAATGAATTTGGGTTGATAGCTGATTGGGCCATGCCCAAGGGTTTTTTTTTTGGGGGGGGGGGTTGTTGCTTAACTTGGCCTTTGGTCAGGGTGGAGGGACATGGCAGTCTGGATTTCTATTGACTGGCCCAGGGTTGGAACATTCTGCAGTTAAGCTAGGACCCAGTCCAAATGTTCTTTTGGATAACATGTTTTGTAAGTTTCTCGGAACTGAAGGGGGATTTAGGCTGAGCTTTCCTTGACCTGTTCACTAACATGGCTGCTGACTCTTAAGATGGAGGAACTTTTGGTTCCTCGTGTATGTATGTGTGTGTGTGTGTGGGGGGGGGGTTGTCAGGTTTTTATTTCCAAAGAAGGAAGAATGGGATTCATACCCCCAAACATTGGTGTTGAGACAGAGCGTGGGGATGGGGGGTGGGAGAGGGGATGGGTAGACAGGGGGCCTGGAGAAAGCATCAATGTTGACTTCACATAAGAATTTGTTTGCAAAAGACTTCCAAATCAGGCAGCTATGCCTCTAAATATGCCTCTCACTAAGGAATCCTTTAGTCATCTGGAAAATGCAGAGCTGTGGGAAAACTCAGCAGCATATGGGAGCAGAAAAGGAGGCCCCTCTTCATTGCTCAGTACCCACGGATGGTTTTCATTCTATCCTCCAAACTGCAAAGTTCACAGAAACAATAAAGTTCTACCACATATCGAGTCACTGGCCACAAATAATAATACAAAATAAATCAGTTAAGAGAAAAAGCAAACAGAACCAAAATAGTATTGAACTTAACTATCAGATGGATTTGGAGAGGGATACACTATTAGGAAATAGGAAGATCCCAGCAGGAGTAGGGCTTAGTGAAAGAGCGCATGTTTAGGATGCAGGGACCAATCCCCAAACAAATAAATAAACAAAACATCTAATCCTACTCAGAGACATTAAAAATGAGGAATGGAAAACCTTGAGATAATGAAGATGGCATTTTTTCCTAAATGGGTTTTCAGGGGAGGGGGAGTCTGTAGTGGATTTATGATGTTACATTGTAAATAATTGTCCCGCCTATGAGCTTAATAAAAAGTGCTGATTGGTCAAAGGCAGACAGGAAGTGTGGGTGGGACTACCAGACTAAGAAAACTCTGGGAACAGGAACAACAGAGAGGAAATGCCACAGAGACTCCAGAGTTGTCAGATAAGCCAGAAGATACAGAGGACAACTATACTGTTCTGAGAAAAGATACTGAGCCCCATTGCTCAGGATAAGAATCATGGGTTAGTTTAAGGGTAAAGAGTTAGCAAGTTATATGCCTGGGCCTTAGGCTGATCAGCCTAAATTAATGTAAGCATCTGTGTGTCTCTGTGGGTCTGTGGGTCTGCGGATCTAAACCTTGAGGCTAGGCCTGAGAGTCTAGGCCAGAAACCTCATGCTACAGGAAACCTACCCATAGAAACAAACAATATTATCTTTGACCTGAGCAGTTTTGTAGAACAACCCACCATCCCCCACCCCCCAACCCCCACCCCGGTTTTCAGAGCTGATCAGGAAGGCATGATAATAGAATACTGAGAAGATGTAAGAATAAGTGTGATAGTACACAGATCTTAGTAAATGCTTAGTAAATGAAAATTTACATTATTATCTATCACAATTAACATTATTACTCTGGGGGCTTTTACAACTCTGAAACTGTAGGATGATATGTCAGAGAGAAAACTAAAAAGGTAAAGCAAAGCAAACCTTTCCTTCATCAGGCTTAAGCCAGTTGTTGCAAGAGGGATGGCTGTCCAGAAGGGACTGTGTGTCTCAGGGCTGTACTTAAGGGTGGTCACTCACAAGTGTTAGGCTGGGCTCTGGGAAGGAAGGGGGCAGATCTGGTAAACTGAGGCTAAATGTTTCCCCTCAAATGTTTTTCTACTTGTATAAAACATCTGTTAAATTAAGGAACTATTTTTCCCCTCCACATAACTCTTGAAGTAGTGCTGTTGACTGCCAGTCCTTTCTTCACACTCCTAATACAGTTTAGATTCCGGGTCTGGGGCTCCAGAAGCAACAGTCCAGGGAAGCCTGATTGTTGTTTTGTTCATTTGTTTGGTTGGTTTTTGAGACAGTTTCTCTGTGCAACAGCTCTGACTGTTCTGGGAATTCTCTCTGTTTTCCAGGCTAGCCTCACAGAGATCTGCCTGCCTCTGCCTCCTGAATTCTGGGATTAAATGTGTGTGCCCTCCGTCCCAACCTTCCCCCCCAAGCCCCCTCCCCACGCTCTTTACTCGCCCCCTCATTAAGGAAGCCTGGTTACTGTTATAAGTGGTTGGTTTAGAATGCACACACGGTAAATGAGGACACTATGCTGCAAGACCTCTGGAAATTTTTTCTTTGTTCTTAAAAATAGCAGGCATTCTTGGAATTCTTTAATTCCAGCATTAAAAGGCAGAGGCTGACTGGTCTCTGTGAGTTCCAAGTCAGCCTTGTCTATAAAGCAGAATTAGAGCCAGGCAGGAGTACAAAGGATGAAAGAAAGAAAGAAAGAAAGAAAGAAAGAAAGAAAGAAAGAAAGAAAGAAAGAAAGAAAGAAGAAGGAAGGAAGGAAGGAAGGAAGGAAGGAAGGAAGGAAGGAAGGAAGGAAGGAAGGAAGGAAGGAAGGAAGGAAGGAAGGAAGGAAGGAGATAACATTTCCCGGTACATGGCTCCTCTCACCATCTATCTTCAAAATCAGCAATCCTGCATCTTCAAATGTCTCTCTGCTGTGTCCTCACAATGCTTCCTCCCCGTTTCTAAGAATATCTGTAATTCCATGGGTAGGGTGTGGTGGTTGGAAAGAAAATGCCCCCCAAAGGGAGTGGCACTATTAGGAGGGATGGCCTGTTGGAGGAAGTGTGTCACCATGGGGACGGGCTTTGAGGTCTTTTTCTCAAGCTTCCCTCACTGTGAAGTCAGTCAGCTTCCTGTTGCCTGTAAGATGCAGCAGTCTCAGCTCCAGCAGCATGTCTGCCTGCACACTGCCATGCTCCCCATCCCAGTGATAATGGTGTTGGGTCCCAGGGATGTGTAAATAATGAGGAACAGACCTAGAACTAGAAGCAAACTTTATTCCAGACACAGCCAGAGCAAAAATAAACTTCCTGTTCACTGGGACCACAGAGTTCGGGCTTCTAAACTGACAATGGAGCAGACTTTTGAGCCTTTTTATAGTGAAAGCCAAGCACCAAGTGGGGGTCAAAGAGTTTTATAAACTTGAAGTTAGGCTTTCAGAGAGTTTTGCAATCTCAAGTTTAGGTCTAGAATCATGTTACATTTTAAGATTTACATGTTTTGCTTATAGGTGTTAGTATAAGATATTTGCGAAAGCCTGCAGCTGTCTTGACCCAGCTGCCTTCCCCACAGCGGGAAAGAATACAAGACAATGAAGGCAGGGGTCACTCAGAGGCAGCTGTCACAGGTTATCCTTTGTCCACAGTAGCTGGAAGGCAGGGGGGCTGTTGCTAAAAGTTAACCTTTGTCTGTAGCAGCTGTCTGCTCCCAGCTCCTGAGAATATGTGCAGGCTTACAATTTTTATATTTTTGGGCTCTTCAATGGAGTGAAACTCTGAAACCTTAATCAAGCCAGCCACCTCAATTAAATATTTTTACTTATGAGAGTTACTGTCATGGTGTCTCTTCACAGTAATAAAAAATCCTAAGACAAGGTAACCTGTATCACATAGGGGACCCTTTCATGTTGACATTCTTAAATCCCATCAGCAAAAGTTTCTTTATATGGATTCTAAGAACTAGGCTTTAGGAGTCTATGGTGACTTGTTGGTATCCATGCCTGCAGGGTTAGTCTCCAGCAGCACAGGCTCAAAGAGAAGGGAATGCCCAGCTTTGGAGCATACTAGACTTTTCTATCTGAGGGAGTTAGGGAAAAAGATACTCACACTCTCTCTTGATTTCCTTTTTTATCTCTAGCTTCTGCGTTCTTTCATTGTCAGATGAAATGTTAAGGCCCATGTGACAGCAGGAAGGTGCAGCCTCTTCTGACAGAATAAACTGGACCCTCAACATCCGTACAAAGGCGTATTTATTGATTGTTATACAAACCATTTCCTCATATCAAGGTCCCTAATCTTAATTTACTGAAGGAGAGCATCACAGGCCTCCGGTTCTTTTGTGCACGATACATAATAATACAAGAGCCCCAGGTGTGCCTGAGGTGTCTTATGACCAAAGTCATGACAAAGCTCCCTCAGCAAAACAGCTCTACAGATCTCAGGAAACGGTCACTGTTTTCCACAAGAATTCTTCAAGGTCATTTTAATATCTACCCCATACAGCGATTCTGCTAAATTCCTACATAGTATGAGTAAAAACCTGTATTAATCTCCCTTACATGATTAAAAACAAAGTCACCCCATAACTCATATATATCTCAGTAACTTGTTACATATTAACAGAACATAAGCAAGCAGGAAGTATTTCTTCATAGCCACTCTTTCTTAGCAGGTAACAACAGCAGCAAACATGTAAAACGGTTCAGCAGAAGCAAAAGATGTTCCAGAGCCTGAGGTCTTCATCTATCAGGGGCTGCTTCCTGATGCACTGACACCCCGACATCAGTTGTCACTTGCTGCTCCTCTGACACGGCCAGCAGCCTATCTGGGCACTAATTAGCAAATTACCTGTGTAAGCCTCTCCTCCCCTCCCTTACTCTTCCATCCTCCCCCTCCCCCTTCTCTCTCCTTTTTTGGTGGTACTGGAGACTGCACCTAGGGCCTTACATATTCAGCAAGTGCTCTCCCACTAACCCACTGTGCTGGTATCCCTACCTTCTGCTCCCCCACCGTCTTTTATCCTTAATTTTTAAACCAAGGCTTTCTAAGCAAGTCCCCAGACTGGTCTCAATTCAAACTTGTAATACTCTTGATTTCTCAGCCTTTTAAATTGCTGGGAGTATGGGCATGTGCCTCACTACACCTAGATCTTTATTTTATGTTTACTAAGGTGTGATTCATATAGTTACATTTGTTCTTTTATATATATAACTTAGACAGTAGAGGTGGCTCGATGGTTAAGAGCACTTCCTGTTCTCGCAGAGGATTCAGGTTTGGATTCCAGCACCTACACCAGGTAGCTCACAACAGCCTATAACTCCAGTTTCAAGAGATCTGATGCCCTCTTCTGACCATATCAAACACTTGTACATACATGGTCCACCTACCACATGTGCACACATACTGTAAAGATGAGATTTTCCTGGCCTAACCTAAGATTTGACCTCTTGTGCTGTCACGCTAACTTTCTGTTTGCTAAGAAGATACTTGTTCACTAACCCCCTCCTGAGCCCATTGCCTGGCTGGGACTGCATTCCTAGCAACCTAGTGAGACCACATTCCTCATTCCTGATGTAGCAACCTGGGTGGGGTCACCCAGGAAAACCCTACCATGAGAACTGTTAACTGAAGCAGGCAAGAACTTTCTGAAGCTTGCACAATGTGCCCATCATGACCATTGCTCCAGAAAAATTGTCTTCAGGTGGTCCTATTGTTTCACAGGAGATAGCTTGCCTGCCTGTCTGCCTGCATTCCTAAACTCCGTCCTAAACTGACCTTTGGCCCCACCCATACCCCCTCCCCTACCCAGAGTGTGGTATAAGAATTCTACCCCTAAAGTATTTGGGGCTCTTGGCTTCTACAGTGCCTGGAGCCCACACGAATGTGTGTACCGGTATTCATATTCATTAAACTCTCTTTTTCTTTAAAGTTAAGTGGTCATTAACCGTGGTCTTGGGATATCTTGGGGTGCTCTAGGGGCGCCCACCCGTTACAATACATATAGATTGTATTGTTGGGTCCTACCTGACCTTTTGACCAGTCCTTGAAATAAGGAGAGTGTGAATTGAGAAATATCAGAGATAGCAAGAATCACACAGAGACAGAAAAGTTAGTGTGGAGAGGGCTGTCCTCAGTACCAAAGCCCCCAGTTAATTTCACATGTTCTTTTTATACCCGATGCAGAAGACCTGCCCTTCTCAAGAACATCACCGCTAAAAGTACCGACAAGTGTAAACTCCTTCTTAATTACAAATCAACTAGTAACCAAGCCTTATGGAAAAGCATGCCATTATACAGCCTTGAGGAGCACAGCGTCTGGTGACTATGCCTTTGGCCAAACATCCTATTATGCAGCCCTGAAAGGCAAAAAAAAAAAAAAAAAAAAAAAAAACAAAAAAACCCTGGACTCTCTGACCATAAGTCAAACTAGAGCCAAGCCACAAGCTGGAATCTCTGTGGACTCCCACAAATTCCTTTACATTTTTTAAAGGGTCCCCATGCCTGTCTTAAGTCGCCCTTCTCAACCATTCCAGCCTTTCCTGTCATTGGCACAGGAATTCCATCATTCATGCTCTGTCTTAGGTTGAAAGGTGGTGGAAAGGACTTACCCGTCACGGACTACCAGTCTCTGGAAAATCTCAGGGGAAGGTGCAGAGCTTAACTCCAAGCAGCTCTGAATCAACTTTCTACCAAAAACAGATCATGTCTAGCAGTGCATATACTCTAATTGCTGCAATACCTCCTAGGAAAGAGTAAAGGATGACCAGGAAGAAATGGCCTTTTAAAAATTGGTCTAGGATGTCTACAGCAGTCTTAGCTGCATCAAGCCTTTGTAAAAATCTGTAAGGACTCATTAGCATCACACCAAATTCCTCTCAGATGAGCCCTACCCTTCTTTCATCCAGTAACACTTTCATTGTAAACAGAAGAGGCTACAGCATTGGCAGGTAAACACCACAACTCCAGTCTGAACATTAACAATGGGCACACAGTCAGTTAAGCTACAATTCTCACAACTTTGAAGAAAATTTTCATCCTGTGAAAAAACACATACAAGCCCTCAACCCCATATCAAATCAGGGTTGGGACCCTTCCATAATCCACAGCAAAGACCCTTTCATTTCACCTGAGCAACAGTGAGCCAGCATGTCAGGATCTCATGGGCATCCACAATCATACAATTTAAAATGAAGAGCGCATGATTCAATGCTTTATGTGGTGACTACAGGTATAACTCTCCACTTTTTATTTTATTTTCATTTTTCATTTTTGAATCTGCATCTTAAGCAATGAGCACATGATAGGTGGCTTTCCCATATTGCACAGGGGCCATCAAAACCCCTAGATAGGTCAATTGCCACATGTGTATTATCTTAATTTGCCAAAGTCTGCATCATGAGTAACATCCATTTGTCATAAATGATTAGGAGAAGGCCTCAAGTATTTACCCCAAAGTGGGGCACAGGCAAACGCACTGGGTACACATCACATTGCTTAGCAATTTAAAGAGCAACTATCTTGGTAAAGGCTAGATTGTTTTCTTAAACTTTTGCTAGTCTGATGAAGAAGGATATGTGACTGTCATATTTTGAAATAACCAACCAACTTCTTGTTTAATAAAGGAACGTCTAGCACACTTGGTTCTCTACCAAAATATTCCTAGATTCTATCTAGCTTTTCTGTACTAACAAGCTACTGCTTCATAATAAGGTTCAACACTCAGGGAAACAGGCAGATGCAACCACAATAATGCCACATCTTGCTGTAACCCAACTACTGGACTATGTTGTGTGGGAAGCACATAGATTTCCCAGGGTAAACACGGTGTACTTGCTGATGTTGAATGGCATGCTCCACCTGAGCCAAGACCTGTCTGGCAGCATCTGTAAGATACCTTGTGGAAATAGAATCACCTTTCCCCTTAAGAATCTCACTGAGGGCTCAAAATCTCCCATAGACAACTCTAAACAGGGACACAGTGATTGACTTTACCCATCTTCAGACCTCTATGACCCAGTTACTTCACAACTCTAGACCAAACTCATGCCTGTACCCTCAGCATATACAGATCATTCACTCAAACTCTCTCAACATACCCAGACACATACTTTCAAACTGCTTTCTTGGACCTAAAACAATTACAAAACCAAATCTTTATGACTTATTAGACTTGCTGTGTACTTGTTGGTACACTATTTTATCTCCTCTGGCTTTGACATGTCTTTAAACAGCTGTCTACTACTGTTCTGTTCTATATTTATACTTTTACTCTCAAGTTACCACATTTCACATTTTTGATCAGAGAGAGCTCCAGCACTGTATCTCTCGCATACTAGGACCCACATTTGTCACTGTCTGTTGTAATCTGAGAGTGTGGGTTAAGAAATATAAGAGACAGTAAGAATTAGATGAAGACAGAAAATTTAGTGTTGAGAGGGCTGTCATCAATACCAAAGCCCTGAGTTTATTTCACACGATTTTATACCCAGTGCAGAAGTGGGAGGGGCAAAAAACCTCCCCCTCTCAAGGACATCATGGCTCAAAGTACAGACAAGTGTAAACCCCTTCTTAATTTACAAAACATGTCGTAACAAAGCCTTACGGAAAAGCATCCCATTATACAGCCTTGAAGCAAGGTATCTGGTGTCCATGCCTTTGGCCAAAGGCTCTATTATGCAGCCTTACAAGGCAAAAAAGCTTAGAATCTCTGACCTTGGGTCAAAATAGAACCAAACCAGAAGGTGGAACCTTTGTGGGCTCCCACACATAGATAAAAATAAATAAAATTTGAATGTACAATTAGATGAATTTTAGTGGATAAGTGAAGGAGGAACCATATAATCAAGGCAGAAGAGTTTCATCACAGCATAGTTTATAGTCAAGCCATCCCTTGACCTAGCACCTGGCAGCCACTAGTCCCTCCTCTGACCCTATGATATTGCCTTTTGAGAAAGTCATGTACATGGAATCACGGGAGCAGGAAGTTTGCTATCCACCATCCCCTAACATGGTGTGTTTGCTGTTCATTCAAGTCATGGTAGATAAAAGTGCTGAAAAGAAAAGTAACTTCGTCATCCTCAGAAGTTTGGAATTGGGCCAGACCCCTGTGACAAAGCCAAGAGAAACAAGCAAGTTTGTTTATTGTCAACACAGGACATACCTCTCAGGGAACCTCAGTGAATGAGAACCTGAAGCAGTGGCTAAAAAAGCTTTGTTAGGGAACAGTAAGTGTAATATTAAGTTTCTGGCCTGAACTTTCAAGCCTAACCCTGAGATTTGGACCCACTCACAGCCCACTGCCACTTAGTACCAAATAATCACACAAAGGCTTACATTAATTTTATGCTGGCTGACCTAGGGCCCAGGCATATAACTTGTTAACTCCATCTTAATTCAAACCATGATTCTTACCTTGTTTAGTCATGTGGCTCGGTACCTTTTCTCAGAGCAGCATTTCAACTTTTTTCCTCTGCTTCCAGGGGCATCTCATCATGGCTTCTCCACTGGCTTCTCTGGCATCTGTGCTCTTCCTGTTCCCAGAGTTTTCTTAGTCTGGTAGCCCTGTCCACACTTCCTGTCTGCCTTCAGCCAATCAGCATTTTTTAAAATTAAACCAGTAGGTGAAACAATTATTTACAATGGAACAGAACACAGTCTCACTACAAGTAAGTTTTAGGGAATCGACAGGACTAAACAGAGTATTTATAGTGCTGTAGAGGTGGGAGATGGGACCAACTATCCATGGCTGAGCTAATGTTTGCTTGGAGATTTTTACTGGCTTCACCCCTAGGCTAATATGACCTGTTTCCAGTGAGCAAAACTGCAGCCGGTGTGTGAATGGTGATGGAAAGGACAGAAAGGTTCCCCTCTGGGATTTGCTCTTTGAAGTTCAGAAGTAGTAACAGAAAATAGGCAAGTTTTCTGGTCAATGAATCCATGGGTAGTGAAGAGCTGGATAGGCCTGAGATGCCCACTCATGTCTCAGCACTCCACCGACTACTGGAGCAACTGGAAAGGGCTCATTTGCTTCTACAGAAGGGCACTTTTGCCCAGTGCTATTCTACACATGTTCCATTTTCCACCATCTGGCCTTCCAAATAAGGGAGACATGGTAGCTCTAGCCTAACTTCTAATTTCTGTGCACTTTCTGCCTTGGTTACACTGTGTTATGAAAACTCCACTCCACACAGACAAGAAGTGAGATACAGTGGCTTTTCACCAGTGTGCCCTGTAATAGCACCATCAGGCCATTGTGGTCAGGCACTAGCGTGCAGGAGATTGAATCCAGCCTCTGCATACACCAGGTAACTGCTCCATACTAAGATGCACCACCAGCCCTCAGCCATTTTCAGTTGAACTCACTCAGAAGTTTGGGAGAGAAGCCAACTGAAAATGTTTGCTGGGTTTAAGTAACTAATAACAGCCCATAATTGTGGTTAGGCCATCATACTCATTGAATTAGGAAGAAACCAGGACCCAAGGTCTAAAGTCAATACAAAAGGCATCCAAATAGAATGATGCCATCAAATGCGCTCAATTAGTACACTACAATATCAATGAATTCTAATATCAGCCCCACCCAAATCACGCTTCTAGGAATCTTTCACTGCTCAATCACAGCCAATCAAACTCTCCTCTCTCCCCTAAGCCCCACCCACTGCAGGGACTCCAACCAATTAAAGCATTCCACTAAGAACTGAGCCAGTTAGAACACTAAACAGTGGTCAATTCACAATAACCAACGTTTGAGTAGAAACAAACTAAATGCCTCCATGGTCTCTTCTTCATCCCATCCCCAAAGCCCGTGCACTGAACAGAACAGATGTTATTTTATAAAGGAAGGAACTGGATTTCATAATGTTTCCGTCTTCGTCAATGACAGGAGAAAAACATTGTAACTGCAACTTTATTAACCCGGCTCTCCTTCCTTCCCCACCTCTTCTTCCTTCTGTCTGTTCTCCCCTTCCCTTCCTTCTCGTCTCCATCCCCTCCATAGCATTCCCAGATTCCTGCTGTCAGCCAGGCTATGGGTTCAGAACAGATTCAAGATAAAATGGCACCATGATTCCTGTGAAGGAACATAGCGGGGGAATTGGTGTATCCAGAACTAAATGGATGCCATGTGGAGATGGTAAAGGAGAAAGTGTACTTAACTGGACCTTGAAGAGTTAGCAGTGGCATCAGGCGCAGAGAGTGGGAAGGCAGACATTTCAGAAGACTGGCTGTGGGAACCTGATGGAATAAGAGACAGGAGGCTGGCCCAGGTCTGCCAGAAGGCTTGCTGACACGGAGGAGCTCCGCACCTGGAAGTGACAGAATTACGTTTGTAAGAAGGACCATTTGGAGGCATCATGAGGTAGATAATAAAGGCAAGGTGAGACTAGATGTGTCGAGACAGTCAGGAGGATGTTACCAGTCTAGACTAAAGATGATAAATTATGGTCTGAAGCAAGGAAGTTAGTTCATTGAAAGAGTTATAAGACAGAATGGACAGGATTGTGTAGAGGTACATGTGGAGGTGTAAGGGGACAGCAAAGGAATAGGAAGTCCTTCTCAAATGCTTTGTCCTTACATCCATTTTTTGTTAGTTTATAGTTTATATATTACACATCTCTTCCTAAAGATCTTGTCTCAGGAGCAGTTTGTGATTTGTATGACAGTGATTGCCCCCCCCCTCCCCGTTCCTGCCTGATCTCTGGAGTTTCATTCTTTGTAAAAGCAAAGTCAGACATGTGTGATGGTCACAGGTACAGCTGGGGCCTTTATGGCTTAGCACCTAGGTAGGGCTTAACATTCGGGCGCTGAGCACAGCCTTTCTCTGAACTTTGAAACTGGAATAAGGAATACGGCTACCATTTTGAAGGGAACTGGAAACTTGGAAGCTGTTGGCTGTGGCTCAAGCGGTTGTTTTCTGAACAGAAGAAAATCTGGACTTGTTGAATGAGAATAATAAAGTATAGACCCAGAGAGAAACAGATTCTGCCTTATCCTGACGCAGGGATGAGATGTCTCCCTCAGGTCCCTTGTCGCTTTGGCTTTGGCTGCTTTACCCAACTCAAGGGAATGCTAATAGCTTTAGCTACAGATAACATTTCAAAGCCCACACACAAGGGACTGCATCTGATAGAAGTGCTTTTGTATTCATGAAATTTACTCTCTAAAGAGCTCCCTTGCTACTGTTCCTGCTTGTGTCATAAAAGAGACTTTGAAACTGGGGTATGGCATGCATAAAGCTATGTTCTTTTTTTTTTTTTTTTTTTTTTTAAAAAAAAGATCCACTTACAATTTTTTAAAAAAATATTAGCCACACTTAAATATAAGACAAATCAGTCAAGTCCCATGAAACATTTACTGACATGAGCTCCAGGGCTGGTTGGTAGTAAGTGGCGAATGGAGATGAATAAGACCTTATCTGCCATCTGGCCATGAGTACCAAGTTAATTTTACCTTGAAGGATCAGGAATGGAGAAGACAGCATCCAAACTGGCTTTAAAGAAGCAGAAATTCAGAGGGTGGAGAAGGTAGAAGGAGGCATTATACATTCAGAAACCAGCATGTGCCAGGAATTGAGGAGGGGCTCTCAGGATACATGGACAGAGTTGGGAGACTCAGGACAGGAAATTGGAGGGCTTCTAAGACAGGTTAAAAGGTCCTTTTTTTGTTTGTTTTGTTTTGTTTTTTAAATGCTCTTTGAGACAGGGTTTCTCTGAGTAGTCCTGCTGTCCTGGGACTCACTGTGTAGATCAGGCGTGATATATTTGATTGCAATGTAAGATAAAGTATAATAAAGATTTAATAAAAAGCTAAATGGCCATTATCTAGGCAGGAGGTATAGGTGGGACATCTAGACAGAGAACTCTGGTGAGAAAAAAAAGGGGGGAGTCGACAGCTGTCTGTAGAGGAAGCAGAACATGCGGGGGGGGGGGGGGGGAGGTAACAGCCACAAGCCATGTGGCAGCACATAGATTAATAGAAATGGGTCAATTTAAGTTATATGAGCTAATTAGAAACAAGACTAAGCTAGGATTGAGCTTTTGTAATTAATAAGAAGTCTCCATATAGTTATTTGGGAGCTAGCGACACAGGGAAAGACTTGTTACACAGGCTGGCTTCAAATTCATAGAATTGCCTGCTTCTGTCTTCCAATACTGAGATTAAAGGTGTGCGTCACCACTGCCTATCTTAGATTAAAATGTCTTAAGTGCCACAGAGAACTTCCTCATTGTCATATTTCCCTGTATTTTCCCAATTTCCTTGTTTTCCACCATAGTGGCTAGTCTCACCAATGAGCTATAAACAGGCACTACCCATATCAGTTCTCAGCTAGAGCATAGAAGAGCAAGTATAAATTATAAAAGATCAGTCTATAGCTTAGGCTTGTTCCTAACTAGCTCATAACTTAAATTAGCCCATTTCTGTTAATCTATGTGCTGCCACATGACTCGTGGCTTTTACCTTTGCTCCTGCATGTCCTGTCCCCCCTCTTCCCAGCTGGTGACTCTGCCTTCTTCCCTGAGAACTCTGTCCCCCAGAAGTCCAGCCTAATCTCTTCCTGCCGTTGACCGTTCAGCTCTTTACTAAACCAGTCACAGTGTCATAACTTCACACAGTGTAAAGGAATATCAACTAACAGGAGTCTACCATGGTGGAGAGACATAGCAGCAAGCAGCAGGCCTGGTGGCAGGATCAGGCAGCTGGGTCTCAGACGTGGAGCAGAGAGAGCATTTTGGAAGGAGGGCAAAGCCATCTGCTTTCAAAGCCCATGCCCAGTGATATACTTCTGCCAGCAAGCCATACCTCCTAAAACTCCAGAAACTATGCCCACCATGTGGGAACCCAATGCTCAAATGCTTGAGCCTAGAAAGCAGTGGTTCTCAGCCTGTGGATCAAGACCCCTTTGGGAGTCAAACAACCCTTTTACAGGGGTCTCCCAAGGCCACTGGAAACCAAAGTATTTACATGAGGGCTCATAATACTAGCAAAACTACAGTTATGAAGTATCAATGAAAATAACTTTATGGTTGAGGGGTCACCACAGCATAAGAGCTATATTAAAGGGTGGACAGGGTGGTAAGAAGGTTGAAAACCACTGCTATGAAGGGGATTTCTGTTGGTTTCGAGCATGAGATCACACACACACACACTACCAGATGCCACATGCGAGTTTATTCAGAGGGGTTGCCAAGTGGGGGGGGGAGAGAAGAGAGAGAGAGAGAGAGAGAGAGAGAGAGAGAGAGAGAGAGAGAGAGAGAGAGAGAGAGAGGGAGGGAGGGAGGGAGGGAGGGAGGGGGAGAGAGTGGACTTTCATATGGCAGTTCTTTTTAAGAGAGTGGTTGGGCACAGATTTATGTAGACATGCCTAGGGGTGTGCCCTCTGTATTTGGTGTTCTGCCATGTTGGGTTTACCACGTGGGGGATACCTGCCAGGAATTTTTATTTCACCCAGCGCCATGTTGGATTTACCATGTGGCTACTATGTGCCAGGAGTCACTACAATTTTTCACTCAAACTACCACAGGGATCAAAGAGGCTTTATGGGTGGGGGTGGGGAGTGTTGGGTTGGAGGTGAGGGCAACGTTTGAAGGTCATCCTTAATACTCAGGAGTTCATAAAGCAGATGGGGAACTCTTAGGAATTTAATCTGAAGAGGGAAATGTTTTCTTTTTTTAATTTTAAAAATTCTATGTGCATTGGTGTTTTGTCTGTCTGTATGTCTGTATGAATGTGTCAGATCTTGGAGTTAGAGACAGTTGTAAACTGCCATGGGGGTGCCGGGAATTCAACCTGGGTCCTCTGGAAGAGCAGTCAATGTTCTTAACTACTGAGCCATCTCTCCAGCCTCTAAACAGGGAAATCTTAATCTGGGGGTGGGGGGTGGGGGGAGATGATGTGCCCAAGGATGGATTTCGAAGAATTCCTTATGAGTTAAGGAGTGGGAAGTCTTTGGATAATGATGGCAAAAGCTGAATGTATGAACCCCATGAGAAGCAACAATATACAGCAATAATCACACTGCTAGGATCAGTAATATTGTTAACAGTTGACTAGGTGTCTGGTACTGGTTAAATATTATACCTGGAGCTGGTAAGATGCCTCAGCTAGTAAGAAGGTACTTGCCAGCAAGTCTGACAACCTAGGTTTGATCCCTTGATACATGTGGTGGAAGGAGAAAATTGACTTTGGCCTCCACATGTGCCCAAGGCATCTCTCAATTAAAAAAAATTAATTAATTAATGTGATTTTTAAAAAGTTATACACGCTTTTAAAAAACAAACAAACCCCCCAAATGTTCAGTCTCATAGCCGCACTGCATAACAAGTTGTAATTTGCAGTTTTCAGATGAAAAGGCTTGAGGACCAACAATGACAGGGAATTTCCAGAGTCAGTGCTCCAGAGCGCATGTGACCTACTGCCTGTCCTCTCCCAAGCTGGGATGAGTGAACAGCCAGTTCCCTCCAGTCCCAGAACTGTCTGAGCTCTGAGGCATTGTTGGAGTGCTAGGTGAGAAGTGGAGTCCCAAGTGACTCATGGGAAAACGTGTTAAATAATGTAACAAGGAGGTTAAATAAACCTGTTTATAATTACCTCCGCTGTAATGGTCACAGCTACGTGAAAACAGAAATATCTGTGGGAGTGCTGTCTACCCATACAGAGCATTCTAGGGCAGCCCTATGTTTACTGATTGTGGCTGATGACAGGCTTGTTATCATATGTTCTGTTCTGAGTCTTGGCAGCTTGGGGACATATGACTCAAAGCCAGAGACTGTGCAGAAGACACCTAAACAGGTAGCTTCCTTTTTTTTTTTTTTTTTTTTTTTTTTTAACATAAAATGTGGAAAACCGAAAGGGTGATATCTGATACAAATGTAGGATTAAGGAGTAAGGAGCAGACATTTGGAGACGCTACCCCAGTGTTACTAATTAATGTAAACTGATATCGATGTCTTGCCTAGTCATCAAAAGGCTACTCTAGTCATTGAGTTTCTGTGACAAATGAACCATCAGAAGTCACCCCCCTTCACCCAGCAGTAAAAGCAAACAGAACCAAAACAGAAATCTAGTAGTGAGTACCAGTTATCCACTGATAATCTCCAGTGGGTTTTGGGGGGGGGGGGTTGTTTTGTTTTAAATTTTTTATAACTTTATTTTATGTGCATTGATGTTCTGTCATCAGTGTCAGGTCCCCTGGAACTGCAGTCACAGACAGTTGTGAGCTGCCATGTGGTGCTGGGAACTGAACCTGGGTCCTCTGGAAGAGCAGCCAGTGATCTTGACCACTGAGCCAACTCTCCAGCTCCTCCAGTGGGTTTTTTGAATTTTTGAATTTGGTCATATTTATTATCCTGCATTCATGTTAGCTCTTGCAACTTACCATTTCATCCATCCTTCCATCCATCCATCCTTCCATCCATCCCTCCCTCCCTCCCTCCATCCTTCCTTCCTTCCATCCATCCATCCATCCATCCATCCATCCATCCATCCATCCATCCATCCCTTCTTTCAGCATTTACTAGTTCTATTATGTCCTGAGTTCTGTACCAGCACGGAGAGAGCAATTCTAAGCAAGTTCTTGGTGCTGACAGATTCACTGGTGTATCTGGGAATCTAGGGGCATATTAGATCATGTGATACCCCTCTGGTGTATCTGGGAATCTAGGGGCATATTAGGACATGTAATACCCCTCTGGTGTATCTGGGAATCTAGGGGCATATTAGAATGTGCGATATCCCTGATTTGTCAATTCCTTTCTGTGGGTGTGCCCCTGAGATACCATTTCAGCCATAACATGAGGCTTTCCTAGGCATTCTGCCTGCATCTAGGGGCTCATGGACCAGTGAGGAGACACAGCCAGGTAAATCATTACAGACAACTATCAATTATAAGAGATTTCAGTGGGGGTGAATAGTAACAGAATAGAGGAGTCTAGTTTTATAGAATAGAGGTACTGAGGGTTCTGGGAACACAGAGGAACAGCTAATATAATACACCTTTAAGGAGTCAGAAAAAGCCTCCTAAGTTTCTCCCCCAGAGGAAGCCTCCTACTTTGGAAATATGAGGACAAGTTTAGTGGGGGGGGCATGTTATGGTAAGTAGGAGAGGGGCGAGAGGGGCAAGGGAGAAGGAGGGAGAGGAGGAGAGGTTTGGGTGTTCAGGGGTTTTCTGTAAGGTGCCAGGAACTAGCAAGTGACTCAGCAGCTATGGGTACAGAATGCAATCAGGAAGGAACAAGATGAGGTGGGAGATAGAGAGGCCTGATAGACCTGTGGTCACAATGACAGGCAGGGAAGTGGGAACCGGTCCGTCTGGGTGGTGATAACTGCACTGCTTACCAACCCTACCCACGCCAGGCCCTGGACACCTCAAATTTCTGGAGTCACTCATGAGTTACTGTAAGGCCACATTATTCCACTAGTTGTAGTTTATGCCATGATTTATGCTTTAAAGGGCAAATCAGAGAGACTGGAGAGATGGCTCTGTGGTTAGGAGCACTGATGCTCTTCTAGAGAACCTGGGTTTGAGTCCCAGCACCCACATGGTGGCTCAAAATTATCTGTAACTCCAGTTTCAGGGGATCCAATGCCCTCTGTGGGCATCATGCATGCACGCAGGCAAAACACTCATACATATAACATAACAAAATATTTTTAAATTTCCTTTATTTTATTTTTTAAACTTTTCACTGATTCTTTGTGAATTTCACATCCTGCACCCTGAATCCACTCATCTCCCCATATTGCTCTGCTGCCCTTGCAACTTCCTTCCCAAAAGACAACAAACCAACCAACCAACCAAACAAGATCTCACCATGGAAGCTTCGGTGTGTCATATTGCAGGGATTCTATAGACTTTATTAAATATACAATGTGGCACCACAGTGTCACACAGCACACCCTTTTGCCCAAACAGTTTTTCATTGGACTGGGTCCAGGCCTCTGGTTCCTGCTACAGTTCACTACAAGACCCTCTTTAAAACTTCTCTGACTATCCTGCTGTTGGCCTCTGTTTTGGAGATCCTGTAGCTTCATGCCCCAGAAGTTTGTAAATGGGGTAGATGTTGGGGGGAGGCCAACTCAAAGCCCTGAATCTGGGCCTGTGTGATAGCTGAGTTGGTCAGCCTGCCTGCTCTCCTGCACCCACACCACCAGGGCCAGCTCTTCCACTCTTCCCAGGTGGTGGGGGGAGCAAGCCCAGCTCTCCAGTCTGCTGAAATAAAGTAATTTTTAAAAAATAACAAGTCATAGGCTGACTCTGAAAATTTAACTGATTTTTCTATTGAGGAAAACAGTCTTTGAAGTCCTTTTGGGGTACTTTGCCTCAGACTTGCCTGAAGTCTGCATTTTTTTTTTCTTGAGGGTGATGTGGAGAACATCAGAACATAAGAAGTAACCAAAGTCTGTGAGGGGAGTGAGGGGCTAGTTACATCAGCAAATTTTGATATAGGGCTCCTAAGCTGGTTAAAACCTTAGAGAATGGTTATAGGAGAAGCTACATGTGGCTTTGGGCCCTTTGCACCTCGCAGTGACCTGGATCTGTGTTCAGCAGGAAAAGCAAAGCCCTGTGCTCATGTGGGATGTCTTTCTGTATGCTGTGAATATCATTCGTTAATAAAAGAACTGCCTTGGCCTATGGCAGGCATCTTAGAAGTAGGAGGAGAAATCAGAGCACAGATGGGGAAGGAGGGCGGAGTCAGGGAGACACCATCCAGCTGCCCAAGAAGCAACATGTAAAGTAACACAGGTGAGGCGCAGACAGATTAATGGAAATGGGTTGAATTAAGATGAAAGAGCAAGCTAGCAATATGCCTGAGCCATACGCCAATCAGCATGAAATGAATATAAGCCTTTGTGTGATTATTGGGGCTAGTTGGTCTGGGACTGAAGGTCTCCTCACACTACACTGTGCTTCTTGGGAATCTATTGTTTTATTGTTGCACAGTGACTGCACCTGACTCTGCTGCTGTTTTAGCTACAGACTGCAGCTCTGCAGTCATTGGAGCCGTGTGGGACACTTCTGAATCTGTAGCCAGATGTAATTTTTAGCTAAATCTTGAAGTCTTTACCAATAAAGGCTCCGGAGTCAGATATTGGGACGAAAACCTGCTAGCTCAGAGAGGCTGAGAAGCAGCTAGCTGACCTTCCAACTTAGCAGGCAACCCAGCAGGAAACATACTCTTGCATGATTCCAAATCAAAAGAGACCGCCAAACTCAAAGTCCCTCCCTACTACTTCCTGTATGTTTTTCTATCAGTTTTTGGATTCCTTCTAAGTTCCTATGGCTACTTCCTATCAACTAGTTCTATTTAATTAACAGAAACTCGGGATTCACAGTGTGATCAAACAGTGACTAAATCTGAGATTCTTGATTTCCGTTTGCAGGAAAATGAAAGGATTGCACCAGCCTTGGTCCTAAAGCATTCTTACAAATTAGTGTTGGGTCAGATAGCCCAGAGTAACTTCCCTAAAGGCTAGTAGCCTGAAGGTCAGCTTTAGTGGGTCTTAGGTGACAGCTGTCGGCTTGCTGTCCTCTGAGTGGGAAGTTGGCAGTGGGATAGTAGTGATGCACAGCCCAGAGCTGGCCACGCCTGGTGCTGTGAGTCAGGTAAGCTCTCAAAGTAGTTGCTTCCAGAGACCTCAGTTTGCAGATTAGATGGGAGGTGGGTGAGATGGGGGCTCAGAGAAGTGAGAGTCTTGTCCCAGGTCACCTGCATGGAGGAAACAGGACCCCTGACTCAGTAAGATGATTTGGACTCCAGAAAAATGCTGTTTTCTTCTGGGCCTACTTGTGGCGCCTGCTTTTAGCTGCACCACTCACAAAGCAGAGGCAGGAGAATCTCTGTGAGTTTGAGGCCAGCCTGGTCTACAGAGCAAGTTCTATGACAGCCAGAGTTATGCAGAGAAACCCTGTCTTGGAAAAACCCAAAACAGAATAAAAAGTGGGGCGAGGCTGTTTTCTGCTGAACATTTCGGAGGGAGGGAGGAGAGCAAATAAAACCAGGAAGGAGAAGCCAGCAAGAAAATGAAGAGAGGAAAGTAGAAGAAAGTCCCTGAAGATGAAAGAAGAGGATATTTCTTCCTGTTTCTCTATGTAGCTCAGGCTAGCCTCAAACTAGTGAGCATACTGCCCCAGCTTCTCTAACCTTACAGGATTGTCTTATGTATTTATTTGTTTGCATGTGTAAGTGTGTTGGGGGTGGATGTGCACATGTGTGTACAGTAGACAGAAGTCAACCCGAGTGTTTTCCTCAATCCCTCTTCACACACACATTTGAACGGGCATGCACACACAGACACGCACACGCACACTTTTATTTATTTGTTTGAGACAGGCTCTCATTATGTATCTCTGGCTGTCCTGGAACTCGCTCTGTAGACCGGGCTGGCTTCAAACTCATGCAGATCCTCCTGTCTCTGCCTTCTGAGTGCTGGGATTAAAGGTGTGCACCTCCAAGTCTGACTCTACTTTTTGAGACAGGGTCTCTAAGTCTGGGGCTTATCTGTCTGGCCAGCAGGGCCCAGGAAGGATCCTCTTACCCCTTCCCCAGCGCTGGAGTTATAGGCAAACCCTGGGCTTTCCTTATATATGCTGGGCTGGAGCTCAGGCCCTCATGCTTTTGTGACTAGCAACTTACCAGCTTTCCTCAGCCTATGAGTGTCCTCAACTAAGATCCCCACCTCAACCCCATCAGTTGCTCTGCTGATTTTTATTTTTCAACTCCCCCCTCTTTTTTTAAGTCCCAAAGAAAGTAATGAATGTATTGCCAGCCGATTGTGTCAATGCTAAGATCCAGCACCATATCTGAAAAGCCCATTGTTCTGTATGCTGATAATATAAGTCTGTCGATGGTACAGTCCTGTATACAAAGCAGTGCCCCTCCTCCCACTGGGGACCTGCACGGACAGCCCAGCTGAATGCCTTCTGGTATGCAACACCCAGAAGAGTAGGGCTGGCCTTTAGCAAACAGCTGGCCTGATTCATCCAGAACAAAGGCTGCTCTTCCTGCTAAATCCCTGGCAGGCATGGATTCTGAGGCCAGGAGGGCCCAGGGCTCGCCACTAGAATCTCTCTCTCTCTCCCTTTTTCTCTCTCCTTCTGTTTTAGTTACTTTTATTTTGGTTTTTTGAGTCAGGGTTTCTCTGTTTAATGTCTCTGGTTGTCCTGGAATTAGCTCTGGTGTTAAACTCACAGCAATCGGCCTGCCTCTGCCTCCTGAGTGGTAGGGCTAATGGTGTGCAACACCGGGGTTAGTTACTTTTCTATTGTGACAAAACACTATGGCCAAAGCAATTCATAGAAGAAGATATTGAGACTTGCAGTTTCAGAGAGTAAGCATGTGTTTCGTGTACTGTGTTGGATTCTGCTCTAGCCCCTAAACCCACACCTTGCCAATGGCAATTGGCCTGGCCCTGCCCTGAGTTCTGAAGTCAAGCTCCCCTTTTTCTCTTTTGTCTGCCCTTTTTTCCCTCACACTGCCTGAGGTCACTGCTCAATCTCTCTCTCTTTCGCTCTCTCTCCATCTCTTCTCTCCTCTCTTCATAATAATAATGCCTTTCTACACAGAACCAGTCTAAATGTCTCCTGGAACACGAGGTCTCCATCCATTGATATTTGCTGCCACACCAGGTAAATGCAATATCATATCAGGTCAGATTAGATCCCAACACCCAGAACCACCAAAAGTCCTTTGCACATTCAGGAACCACATCTTCCTGCCTTCAATGACTCAGTGCCAAGGGTCCCCATCATTATTAACAGCCAATGTGACACCATATTTTCTATATGCACATGCTCCATACCTCTATAAAGCCTACTATCACAACTTGGTTCATAGCTGTCTTCATCCCCTCTTAGAGGCGGCCATTTTGCATCCCTCCTCCAGATAACACAAGGTCTTTTGCTTGGTGTGATTTGTAGCATTCATGGGCCCCTGATTGCCAAGATACTGGTTTCTATTTCAGCTTGGTTGTTTCCCAAGTGTGCAACAGAAATAGGAGATGTCACTTTGCTGCTAAGCCTCAGTTCTCTATCTTAAAAATGGGAGTCAGAATCATGCCAACCTGAACTGTTGTTAGGTTTGAGTTCTCTTCAAGAACTTAGCTATCTCTGGAGCCCCCTAGATGAAATAACTCTTGATACTGTATAAGACCTTGATGCTCAATGCTTTTCATTTTGGCCACAGAACAGATTTGTGCTAGAGACAGATTGGGGCTCAATCTCATTCTGCACCTCTCTTAGTTTACTAATTTGTGATGTCGAAGTTAACAAGGTCAGTGAAAATAATGCATGGCAGTTGTAATTGTGCTTTTCCTTGCCATTATTATTGTGGCTGTCATACATGCAGCTGGAGCAGCGGTGTCACGCTTGGCAGAATGAAAGAATACCTGGTTTTTGGGTCCTTCCTTGACACTGTGACTTGAAAGAGGGTGAGGCATGTCCTGTGCTGTGTCACATAATCAGTAGCCCTTGCTGATGTTAGACATGCAGAATCTTAATGGCATTTATGGCACAATTGCAGAATCATGCCTGCAAGAGACCCAGTGGTGTAGAAATCTATAGACTGTGGGTCTAAGGACTGACTGAGTTGGCAGGGCCATGCTGGATCCAACCTTCCCAGCACTCAAATCCACTCAAACAAGCGTGTAATAAACTAAAACAAAATGATACAAACTCATTCCTGACAGGACACTCAGGAAACATTTGGGTTCACAGTTCTTTCACCCTCTCTCAAACCCTATAATATGTATCCGACCAAAAGCATCTCCTTCACTAATTAATCCACTAGAAAAGTTGTTCAGCTTTTGCTCTGTGATGGACACTATTTGACAGTGGGGTTATAGTGAAAATCAGGTGAACATATTTTCCCCTTCCACTGAGTCCCAGTGGAATGACACCATTCACATTAACATGTGACTTTGAAAGCAGGCAGGTGGCGGGGCTCTGCTGGGCTGGGCGGGGCGGGGCCGGGGTGTTTGAATTATGAGAGCTGCAGTAACTGGTGCTGTGGACTGGGTTGTGAAGCCTCAGAAGAAAGGCTTTGGGACTGACTCAAGGGCTGGAAGCTCAGACTTAAGGCTTTTACTGATCCCAGTAAAGATTTCTTCCTTGGATAGTCATCAGCAGGGAAGGTAGAATTGGAACGCGACATGAAATAGTGCCCAATCACATGTAGCGTTTCTACCTTATGGGAGTATAACTGAAATGACCCTAAAAGTCCAGTCAGTAGTGTGCTATGGTAAAATTAATTTGGAAACATGCCTTGAGAATGAATTACAGTGTAATTTAATTATTAGTCCACACGACTTACTATTTATATACGTTGTGTTTAAGTTAGCTTTAAAACATTCCCGGGGATACACCTGTGAGTTGGCCCTAGCCATCTTTGAAAGGCCACAGGATGAGCAAAGCAGACTGTCTTCTGCCTCTAGCTCTGATTCCCATCTCCCGTCTGCCCATCTCCACAGCCTTGCGGGAGAGCCGACTCCTTTCTCACATCTGTTCTCTCTCCTCCGTCCCTCCAAAGGTGCCTCAATCTTCTGCCTTGCTAAAACTGCGTTTCTCTATCAGAAATCCCCCATTTTTTAATTAACAAAGAGTTTATTTTTGAGACAGTATCTCAATGTAGCCCAGGCTGGTCTGAAACTCACTGTATAGTCAAGGATGGCTTTGAACATTGGACTCTCATGCCTGTCTCCTAAGTGTCAGGATTACAGCCATGAAGCACCATACCTGCTGTATGAAGTACTGGGGATTGAGCACAGGGCCTTGAGCATGCAAAGCAAGAGTTCTATCAGCTAAGCCACAGCCCCCCTTGTTACCCACCCTTGGAACTGCATCCCTGCATTTATAGATGAGGTCGGGAAAAGGCAGGCGTGGGTAGAATGAACCTGCTACTCTGTCTGGCAGGTTGAAAAACAGAGTAGGATAAGGGAGAAATGATACAGACGTGGGTTCCGAGTGACCGATCTGTGGGTAAGGCATCTTCACAGGGAAGCAGGCACCTGCGAGATGGTCTACTGTGTGGCCTATATGTGGCCTTCATCTCTCCATCCTCGTTCTCAGGATGGGGAGGTCTTCTGTCAACAGACTACATCAAGATTCTTTCTTCTGTCTGCAGGCAAGGCTCCAGGACAAATGTACTCAAAGGATACTGGGCTTTGAGAAGTCAGTCCAGAAAAGAAAGGATCTGGGACCCAGTGCTGAGGAGACTTCCAGAACCCCTTTAAAACAGACCTGACTGAAGGAACAGTTTAGGATATCCCCTGAGTATCTGTGAAAACCAAGACGCAAAGGAACAGGAACATGCTTGCCCCTCTCTGCAAGCACCAATAATCATATATTCATCCTTATAATTAGTCTTTGTAATTTCAGACAATAGCCCTGTGCCTCTCCAGCCACAGAGTTGCAGGAACAAGCCTCTTTGCGCTTTTACCTCAGTTCCCCCTTCTCTAACACGAGGGCTTGAACAAATGTTCTCTAGTGTTCTATCCCAACATGATACTCTAGCTCGAGGGAGACAGAGTTAAGGTTCCTTGTCCTTTGTCTGAAAGACACTGCTGGGTTTGGAAACGGTGTGTTAGATAATTCCTAAGCACACGCATGCCTGGGCTTGGACTCAGTGGAGAACCCAGCAGCTTGTACTTTTGCTTTCCAGCCCACTGGCCCTGCAGACAGGGTATGAGTTTCCCTTGCTGTGGGCACTCTAGTTTTTGGAGAAAGTGGAACTGGGCAGTTTAGCAAGCTAGGAAGGACGACAGAGTATGACATAGGGCATTGAACAAATAAGCCATGGCCAAGCCTCATGCACAGAGGACCAGCCAGGCCCAGAGGGCTCCATCATCTCTGTAGCTCCATCATCTCTTCTGAAAAATATTTGGCGTGATGCCTCCCGTGGGAGATAGAAAAGAGGGGGCAAGAGCTGGTGACATGGAGAGAGCAGGTGGGAGGACCAGCCAACCTGGGACTCCCCAGGCCTTGTGGCTTTCCTGGCTACTTCTCAATGAAAGACCAAGCCAGGAAATTCTGAGTTCTTCTTTCTCTGGCACTGAAATAACAGCCTTGGCACCTAGTCATTACTGAATCCCAGTACATTTCACCTTTGTGGAAGGGAGCTTTACTCTGGTGGACAGGAGCTACTGTCCACACTCAGAATGGAATGAAGATCATCAGTTGGTACAGTCCCGTGTGGTGTGTGAGTTCTTCCAAAGGGAAGCCATGCTTGTAGCATCCTGAATCCTGTATCCTGCTTCTTTATAAATGCTAAAATGGTGTCTGATGAGACTCTGACACTTGCATGAAAGTGTCCTTCCACTCACCTCACATTAAATGTGAACATTTGTTTATAAGGGATCCACTGTGTATGCCATTGTGAGTCCCGTGGTGTCCCCGACCTCCATGAGAGACCTGTTTGCCAAGAGGCTGCACTGAGGCTTAGAGTGTTAAATTCAGAGTTTATTGCCCAGAGTCCAGGGCAGAACACGTCAGGCATCCAGCCCAGGCCTTCTGCCTCTAACTCCTAGCTACTGTTCACATTTTAGGATGGGGTTGCCTTGGCATTTCTCCTTCCTCACTTCTGGGTGACTTTAGAAACGACTCCTTCATTCTCTTCAGCAGGGCAAGCTGCTGATAGACTGCACATCACCCCCTCTTTCTGCAGAGAGCTATTTCAGAGTTGGAAGGCTTTGCCCTTCTCTGACTGCCTTAGTCTTGCACGGCAGGCTACCCACGCCCATTACTCTCTTTGTCCCCAGCCTCGCCCTAATGAATCCGCCTCACTACCTCAGGGCCCTCAGTTCTGCCCTCCCTGTTCTCAGCCTCAGTTTACTCCTGAGGACCGCAGAGAGCTAGACTGACAGCTTCTAGCGGGACAGAGGATGGATGCTAGCCTGGGGCCAGTCTTCACTCTCCCCAGCTGCGCTCCTCCCCGCAGCCTGCCCCGCCTCGAGGGCGGCTCTGGCGCGCGCCCTGCCCACCCGGCAGCTTTTACAGTGCACCCCGCCCCAACGCCGGGAACCAGCTGAGCCCACAGCTGGACCGAGCAGTCGCCGTCTCCAGTGCCGCCGCAGCAGGTAGGGAGGCCTGGATCTCGAGGGAGGGCGCGGGGGGGCGGGGGGGGTGCTCGGCCCACTCGGGGGCATCTTGGGAGAAGGACGTGCTCGCTCACCTTGCCTTTCTTTAAGGGGACCGAGGAGGGTGACTTGGGGGCTAGCAGTGAAGAGGAGCGGTCCATCTGGCCACGCCTAGACCCGCTGTGCTGCGGGCGCCCGACCTCACCTTGACCCCGCCCCGCGGGTGCGGGGAACCGGGCCCGAGTCATCGAGGCTTTGGGGGTGTCAGAACCCGCGTGTAGGTGACTGCCCACGCACTGTTTGAACAGTGGCCGTGTGAGGAGTCCTCCCAGGGGAGCCTTTACTCCTAAGCAATACCTTCCTCCTTCAGGGCCCAAGACTGTTAGAAAGTTCCTCCTTCAGGCCCGACAACTTCATGACTGTTCCCGAAGGTATTTAGTAGTTTTCTTTCCCGCCTTGCAGTGTTCCATTCCCTTCGGTCCCGGAGAAGAAACTTATGACCGAGCATAGACGCCATTAGAAGCCCCTTGTCCCTGGGTCTCCATCACTTTTCAGGTCTGCCCTCCCCCAACTTTATTATAGCAACTTCCCCATGGTCCAGTACTTGCCGGCCCTGCTGGGGAAGCCCCAGGTCTGAGGTTGGGCAAACAGAAGATCCGCTGAAGTTTCTTCTCAGCCCAGACACCCTCACCTTTATGACAGTCTTACAATCTATACAGAACAGAGAGGAATCTTTTAACAGACCCAGAAATTCTTCCTGTTGTTCCTTTGTGAAAGGTGTTAACCTCTGCCTTTGTTTGGCCTCTGGGACTTTGCAAAGAGTTAATCCTGTTCATCCAGTCCCTCAGGGACCATAATTCTGACTTGAGCACCAGGACTTCTGAGCCACTCTATACTGACCTCCCTCTGTGGAGATAGATGCACTCCATCTCCAAGGGCCCTAGTCACAGTGAGGCAGTGGCCAGGCATGGGCCCAGTTCCAGCCTACTCTTCCTGACACCTTTTGTGGGACATTAGACTCTTGGGTGTTCCATGCAGTAATGGCCAGAGGTCCCACACTGCCCCATACAGTTGAGGGTGCTGGATAGTATTCCTTGGGGACTTTACAGGAAAGAGGAAGAAGGGGCACAGTGCACGGGTAGCTTCCAGCTTCTTTGAGGCTGTTTTCCTTTCTTGGGCCTCCCTATTTATAAATGCTAGGGAAATCATAAACAGGGAGCTTGGTTTGGCACTGTATAAATTATCCAGCAGCAAAGGTTTCCGTGTGAAGCGGGGGAGGGAATTTACTCCAGAATTTTCCATAGTCTTTTTATTAGGAACTCACAAGAGCAGAGGGAGGCAGGCAGCCTTGCCTGTCAATCTGTTTCCTTTCCTCCTCATCTGATGAAGCATTCTCTGGTTTGTGTTCCGGTTCCTGACCATGGAGGGGCCCAGGAGCCCCAAGGAGGAGAGTGCTCACGATACTTCCCATCTTGACATATCTAGACCATACTTCAGCCTAATAGACAGGGTGACTAATTCTGTCTGGATGAGCAAGGCCTTGGAAATGAGTAATATTTGCCAGCAGAAGAGGAATCAAGGCAAGAACTATTCCAAGAAGCAGAGGCAGTTGTGCAAAGGCACTGAGGTGTTCTGAGCATTGTGCATGGCCAGACTAGAGAATGGGCAAGGTTGGAGTGCTGGAATTGGGCCTGTGAGTGAGGACAGAACTGGGCAGATGAGGGGCTCAGCCCTTACTCCATAGGCAGCAAGATGTGGGGAAAGTTTGTGACCAAGAACTCAGTGAGCCGGTGGCTGATGTGGCGTGCATGGGGGAGTATTAGAGGCAGTCCCTAAGCATCTCATGGTCAGCAGGCAGGTCCACACTGGAGCAATGCCTGCTGGGATGGTCAACAGCAGGTCCTGGAAACAGGTACATTGTATCTGAAAACAAATGGGATACAGTTAACCCATAGATGCCGTTATAGATGCCGTTATTCTTAATGTCTCAGTGTCCCTCGTTTTCTCCTTAAAAGATAGTTTTGAAATAAAAAGACTATTGCTTAATGAGGGGCAGTGACACAGGCTCCTTTGTCCCGATCACCCTCTTCTCTCGAGGTGAACAGTGCTCTGTACATTGAGCTGGACTGTCACAGCGAGCACTGTGTATGGGAGGGAGCACTCCCCACTCCCTTGTCCTCCAGGGCCAGTGGACCCCTCCTCCTGACTCCGTGTGGGCAGATTTGGCTCTCAGATGATATCCTTTTGCCTGTAGCGCTTCGCAGAAACACTGATCTTTGGTTTTCTTCAAGGAAACTCTTCTGGCCTGCGGCCACGGCTTTTAAATATTTGCTGACCAGAAATGATAGGTTAGAGGGAGAGAGAATGTAAAAGAAATTACAAGTGCTAGCTGAGGCGTGGCCTGCATTCTTAGTTCTTTTTATATGTCTGTGGTGTGTGTGGGGTGTGTGTGTGTGTATCTGTGTACGGACACATGCGTGGGTGCATGTCCAGAGGCCAGAGGTCAGTTTTACATATCCCCTATCATTTTATTTTTAAAGATTTTATTTATTATTACTGAACGTATGTGTGATATATGTGTGGGTGAGCATGCTGGCGTGTAGCAGTCTGAGAACAACTTTGCAGAGTCAACCTTCCCTTCCGCATTTACCTGGAGGGCTAAACTCAGGTCACCAGGCTTGCTCACCAGGAAGTCCTTGCTCTGCTCAACAGTTCAGCTAGGCTGACTGGCCAGTGAGCCTCAGGGACCCACCTCTCTCTATTCTCTCCACCCTCGGCACTGGAGTTACAGATGTGTCCCTCTTTACCAGCTTTTACAGAGTGCTGGGGACTTGGTATGCACAGCTCAGGGAAGACTGGAGGGGCCTCAAGTTATTTATAAACACAGATGTGCTTTACTATCAACAGATCCCCAGAGTGTGGATCAGTCTTCCATCTATTTTAGGAAATTAAGGCTCCTGGATGCAGGCAAGGCCTTTTGTTAGTTGAGCGCCCAGCCAGAACTGGTCCTTTTTTTCTACTATTTGACAGACTCTTAGATCCCCCCAAAGCTGGGGAACTGAGTTGTCATGTTGTCCCCCCCAGCCCACCCCTTTGCTTGCATTTTCTAAAAAAAAATGTGAGCTGAAGCAGAGAAAAGCAGGTCCCAGGAGTTATGCATGGTGGTGGTAGCGGGGACGGGCAAGCAATGTTTAGGCAGCTGAGGGATATTAAGTAAAAATATCTCCTCCCTTTCAGCTGAATGAGCATGTGTCATATTTCAGCCTGGTGTGGTTTGTGAAGTCGGAGACCACAGGCAGGCGCAGTTCCTGTCCTAATCCCCCCCCCCCCCCTTAAGATGTGTCTACTTGCTCTTGCCTTTCCTGGGACTACAGAGGCAATTGCAGGGTAAGAGAGAGAGCAAAGCAGTGGGTGTGGTGGGTGAGGCTAGGCAGCTAGCTAAAGGCCAGGGTTGGGGTCCTGTCTGTGCCCCTGACAAAATGAAGGGTAAGCTTTGCCCCCTGCACGCTTTTTTTTTTTTAATGGACTCATGTCCCTTGCACACTGTATAGTGTCAGGCTTGTGAGCTCTCAGGCTCTGACAGGGTACCTTTGTGCCTGGAAGTGGCAGGTGAACCAGATGCAGCGAGAGGCACTTGTGTGGCCCTACTTGAATTTGGACAGCCTATAGAACTTGAGCAGGATCAATTGCCCCATTTTGCAGACAGGAAGCTGAGATGGGGCTTCATTCCAAGAGCCTTGATCTTGGTGTTCTCCAGTTCACCTTCAGCTTTATGGTTCTGTTTAAACAGTCGTAGGAAGGAAGACATGTCGGCTACATTTTACAGACAAGCAAACTGAGGCCTACCCTAGAGGAGTGCAGTGCCTTCACGCAGAGCTCCCTTCCTCCTGTTCTCTCTAGGTAGTGCTGCTCATCGTTAGCTCTGCACAGGGCCTTGGCACCTCCTGCACTCAATGCTTGATTTAAGGTCTGGGAACTGGGTCTCACTATACAGCTCCGGCTGTGTAGACCAGGCTGGCTTCAAACTCACAGAGATCTGACTGCCTCTGCCTCCCAAATCCTGGGATTAAAGGTGTGCACCACCACGGCTGGTCTGTTTTCTGTATTTTTTTTTGTTACTTTTTTTTTTCCTGGTTATAAAGTCTCCCTGAAACTGTCTTTCCCTAGAGGAACCCAGAAAGGGTTTGAGTCATGGAGCCTGGTAGGGAACTTGATGAGGAGGCCAGGCCCATACGGGTGAATTTCTCCATTTTGCTAAATTGGTTAAGCAAATGATGTCTTATTACTTTTTGACCTCAAAGGATCTATCATTTTGGGCCAAGTACTTATCAAGTAAAGAATACATATTGTATGGATGTCAGCCTCCAGGGTGGGGCCCTTGATTTCCCTGCTCAGAGGCTGTGGTTGAGCTGGACTCTTGTGAGTACTCAGTAAACACTAGTTAAATTTGGGGAGCGGCTTGGTGGCATGGTGGCATTTATGCTTTGCCAATTCAGTGGACCATCCTCCCTCATGGTAACAGGAGCTTATGATAGAAAATTTGGAAAATATAATTTTTTAAGATTTAAAAACAACAACAAGGAACTACCCATAGCTGGCACCTAAGTGAGGGCTACTAACTTTTGAGTGCATTTCCTTTCCTAAAAACATATTTATTTTATTGTTTCTGTGTGTATCTGTGTGTTAGTGTAAACGCTTGCAGAGGCCAGAGACATCTGACCTGGAGTGACAGACAGGAGTCTAGAGTCACCTGACATGGTGCTGTGAGCTGAACTCAGATCTTCTGGAAGAGCACTGATCCCCCACTTCCTGACATGGTCAAGACCTCACAACAGTCATGCTGTATTTATAATTTTCTGTTCTTTTTGATTTTTTCTCTATATTATAACATTTTCTCATGAAGGGTTCTTTAAATTTAACTTTTAAAAGTGTTCTCAGGTTTATTATACCTAAGTAGGCAAGTGTCTGATATATTCTATATGAACTCTTATTCTTATGGGCCAGAAGATTAAAGTTAGAGAATATTATGTAGAAGGATTTTTACTCTTTGAGGTCCTGCCACCCAGCTCCCAAATAAATACACAGAGACTTATTCTTACTTATAAATGCCCAGCCTTAGCTTGGCTTGTTTCTTGCTAGCTTTTCTAACTGAAATTATCCTGTTTCTCTTTAACTACATTTTGTGTCTGGTATTTTTTGCTTTCTTTATTCTATCTCATCTTTCTTTCCTTCTTACTCTGTGGCTGGCCCCCTGCATCTTCTCCTTTTCTTGATCCTTCCCCTTCTCTAGATTTCTCCTATTTATTCTCTCTGTCCCCTATCCTCTCTCCTTGTTATGGGCCATTCCACTCTTTATTAAGCCATCGGGTGCTTTAGACAGGCAAAGAACACAGCTTCACAGCTTCACAGAGTTAAATAAATGCAGCTTAAAGAACGCCAGGATGACAGTCATGCACCACCATGCATCATTAAACAAATACTTCACAGCATAAATGAATCGAACAAATATTAAAATAATATTCCACAGCAATGCTATATTTAATTTATTTATTTTCAAGGGTTTCTTTCTTGGTGTTGGACATCAAATTCAGGGCTTCATACATGTTAGATAACCTCTGCCACACTCCCAGCCCTTATTTTTGTAAATGATAAAAGTGACGGATACTAGCTGGATTTTCATCAGTGTTATCCCACCCTTGGTAGACAGGTAGGTGCCTCCACTTAACAGCCATCTAAAAAATCACACATTGGTCTATTCATAAACAATGCTACACTGAAACCCTAGTGAGTCATTTTTTATAGTTCTTTTAAATTTTTTTATACATGTATTCTCTCTCTCTCTCTCTCTCTCTCTCTCTCTCTCTCTCTGTGTGTGTGTGTGTGTGTGTGTGTGTGTGTGTGTGCACGTGTGCACATGCCAAAGCAAGGCTCAGAAGATAACTTTATGGAACATGTTCTGTCCACCATGGTGGGCATCAGGCTTGACCGCAATTACTTGGACCCACTCAGCCACCTCTTACCGCTGTGCCCCTTCTCTCATGATTTCAAATGGGGTTCCTGGCTCAGTCATGGGGCATTTGATAGCTTTTGCTATGTTTGGCCAAACTGCTTCATGAGTGTTCCTTTGTTTCTACCACCACTGGCGGGGAAACCCCGTTCTTGAAGGAACATTGTCGCTGGCTAGTCAAGAGTCTAGCTGTCCTGCAGAAGTTCTACAGACCATTTTCCTGAAACATCAGACTTCAACTCATTTTTCAGAAAATCTTTTTGCATAGTCCAGTATCAGAAAAGGGTGGAGTTGAGACTTTCGGCTGAAGAGCAGAGGGACCAAGCTCTCATTCCAGTTTCGGCCTTGCACTTGCTGTTTGGGCCCGGATTGGATCGCCTCTCTGCAGAGGGACATACTTCTCATTGCATTCGTGGTTTAGACCTCTGTGTTTTGTTTTCAAGGGTAAAGTTAAGATTTCAACACCAGCTCCCTACCTTTTTGTTGGTTTGTTAAGGCAGGGTTTCCCATAGCCCAGGTCGGGCTTGAACTCATTATGTAGCTGAGGATGGCCCTGAACTCCCCCTCCATTAAAAGTGTCAGGATGACAGTCATGTACCACCATGCCTAGTTGTACATGCTAGACAGGTACTCTGCCAGCTGAGCGCCAGCCCCACCCATTCCTGGGGTTCTGAGGTGTGACGACCTGGTGCTTCCTCACTGTAGATCACTCAGATTCTCACAATTGCTGTTTTCTTGTTTGCAGAAAGGTAAGGGTCATTGTCTTTGTATGGTGACATGTTAGTAGCTTCTTGGGATTCAGGTCAGAAGGCTGAGCTGTGTCATTCAGAGGAGGATTTTCATGGGCTAGCCTAGGTAGGCCCTGTCCCCTTTACACTTTCCCAGACTATTTCCCTACAAAGCATGAGAACGGTTCATTCAAGAACACTCCTTTAGAGCTGGGAACTGCCTGCCTAACTCTTTAAATGATCTCGTTCTAGACTCCTTTAGAGCTGGGAACTGCCTGCCTAACTCTTTAAATGGTCTTTTGTAGAATTCATGGTTGCATAACATTCCATTTTCATACCAATGAAAGATATTTTAGATGCAGCAGGGTTGCGTTTAGTAACTTTTTAGAAATGTGAGATCTCAGACTGTGTCCTTGGGGTGGCCATATTTAGCAACTAAGAAAACAGGATGCTAGTTAAATTAGAATTTCAGATAAAGAATGAATAATAATTTAGTATTGCTATCCTCCCTGCAAAATTTAGGGTATACTTATGAAGATTAATCAATGCATATCTACAACTCAAATGTAAATGGGCATGCAGGAACCCTACCTTCCCTGGTACCACTGTGTCCATCCTGTACTCTTGCAGGAAGCTCATGGGGTTCTTACACAACTGCAGGTGTGGGAAACACTATGCACGTGAGGCCTTCTCTTCAAAGCCCAAGCTGAATCCTTTCTGTAATGACTGCATGTGGAAAACAGAACACAGTATCTGTTAGGCACTGAAAATGTCCGCATCACTCATTTGTATACATTGGGATGCTCCTGAATTGTGTTTTCATACTACAGAGAACTGTAGGACTATTATCCTGCCTTCAGGCCCACCTGTGAGTCCAAAAAGGCCCCGCACATTACCAGAAAAATAACAATTTATAGAGAGGTGAAAAATTAATTTATTTGTGATTTTGTCCAAAACTGAGGTGTACGGGAGACTCTCAGTCTGTCTCCGCCTGGCTCATAGCAGAGTGGCAACATGCGGGGAAAAAAAGAGCCAGGAAATACTCACAGTAGCAGGGTTTCTCTTGGATCAGGGCTTCTGTGGGTGGTACATCTTCACTGCCCACGAGGAATTTTCCTAGAAGAATGCCAGTTCCTAGGCCCCTATTATACCATATTGTTATCAGATAGAGAAGATTCTCTGCTTTAGGAGGATGCCCTGGCAGCTCTAGAGGCCTCAGATTCCTCACCACCATAAGCATCTCTGCCAGTGTCCCTGCCAAGCCACTCTCAGCCTTTATACTTAGGGGTGGTAGTACCAACCTTTGTGTCCCCAGCCTTGACTGCCTTCTCACCTGACAAATGTCCTGATCTCTCAGGAACTGTCTAGTCCCTCCTTGTCACTCCTCAGACCAGGGGTTCCCACAAACACCCATCCAGCTCCTTGAGTGCCATCACTTCTGATATTTCAAAAGTGCACATCAAAATCAAAATTATTTCAGTTACTGTTCAACCCAAGGCCTGGGAAGATTGGGGAAGTTGGCCATGGACATACCCCTAGCTCATCTTGGCTGCCAAGCCTGGACAAGCCATTTGTCTACATGTCTGATCTGGGTCACTAACTTGGCTCCCATTCTGTGAAATGGGAATGCTGCCTTCTCTTCTCCCAAGTCAGCTTCTATACCTGGCTAGGGCCAGATCTCACAATCAAGTGAAGGCCTGGTCTATCCATTTTGCATCCTGGAGTAGAGTGCTTTCTGAGTTTGGTGCAGATCTGAGAGCACGAGGTGACATTGTGACACCAGGGAAGATGCTTTTAGAATTCTTTTAATGATTTTGAAAGTAGACAGAGATGATGTTCTGAAGAACCTTCCAAATTTACTATGTCCACAATCACCCAGGGATTTGGTGAAAATGCAGGGCTGGGTTGGGGCCTGGAATCTGCATTCTAATGGCTCCCAGCTGATGCTGATGCTGCTGGTCCAGGGGCCACACTGAACTGGAAGATTCTAGGCCAGGACTGGATAGAGTGCTTATCTAGCATGCATGAAGCCCCGAGTTAGATCCCCAGCATGCTAAGGTGGGTGTGGTGATGCATACCTGTATAAAGTGGGCAGGAAGATCAAAAATTCAAGATCACCTTTGACTGTGCATTGAATTCAAGGCCAGCCTGCATTAAATAAGACTCTGTCTCAGAAAGAAAGGGGGTGGACAGCCGATAGTCAACTTAGAATGAATATCTAAAAGTTTAGTCTATTGATAAGGCATGAACAGCCAGTTTAGATTCAGGTACTTTTTAGTTTTCTTCAGAGCTAGGCAAGCATTCCACTCATGAGCTGCTCCCACCCCAGGTCTTTGAATATCCCACCCTGGAGATTCTTTCTCCCCATCCTACCTGCCTCCCTCTTCTCTACAAACTCTGGGTCAGACTTTATTCTACTGTTATAGAATGTGAGTAGTTGTTAAAACAGTTTCCTGCTATGTCATGGAGAGATGGAGAGGTAGGGCCCTTCAACAGGAGAGAGAGAGAGAGAGAGAGTGGCTCAGTGGGAAGCCATCTGAAGAGAGAGCAGCTGAAAGGCCTGTAGTATGGACTTGACAAACATCTCCACCAGAAGGTTTTACACTTAAGATGATAAGCATTGTTCTCAGTAAATATGTAAATGACCAACTGTTGCTGGAGGGGCCTCCATCTATATTTGTATGTCTCTGAGCTAAGAATTTTTTTAACCAATAAATAAAATAAATAAAAACAGAAAGAAGAAAGGAAGAGAGACAGCAATAAGAAAAAAGGAGCATGTACAGCAGACAGCGGTGGCCCTGCTGTGGCTCAGATCACGTAGCTGTACCCCTCTGCTGTAAATGTGGTTAATCAAAGTGTTGGGTCTTTCTCCAAGTGAGCAGGAGGCCCAGCCTTATTTATAGCTTGGTCCTGAGTAAAAGCTAGACCCAAGCGCTGCAGGCTGCCTAGATATCTCAGTTATGACCTGGCCCATGGGGCCTCCCCTCACCTTTCTGAGTCTGAAGTCTAGCAGACTTCTTATATTGTCTGTAGAGTCTGATACCTCGTAGATGGACAGAAAGTGACAGTTTGTCACTGGAAGTAGCCATTTGAATCCTTGTGGTGACTGGACATCAAGTCCAAAGGTCCTACTGACTCTGGAGAGGTCTTTTAGGATGAGAAGAGCCAATGATGCAGCCTCTGCCACCCACAGGCAAAATGCTCCAGATGTCGTCCCTTGGTGGCTTGTACAACTAACAGTCAGTGAGCTCCCTGCCTAGAAGCTAACCTTTCCTCAGCAACAGCTTGACTCCTGGGAGCTGCCTCCTTGCCCTGAGCTCTGAAGTAGTTGCAGGCAGATGTGCAGGTACACAGAGAACCAGGAGCTGGCCTGCTGGGGGCTGCAACAGAAACCCCTTTCTTGCTCCATTGAGAGCATGTAGGTGGAGACCTAGCTAGTCGTATCCGCTTGCTTTTGAGTTGCTACAGTCTTTCCAGAAGGGAAACTCACAAGCTTAGACTTAGCTGGGGTTGTTGTAAACTCAGCCAACTGTGAGAGCAAGTGTCCGTCTCAGGGAGAGGGAAGTGCTCTTCTTGCCCATAGATGGCAGTATCTGTACTGTGAACAAGCTCCGTGGGAATGTGCCTGTGAGCATGTGTGCTAGGCATGTGTGCAAACGTATTGTTCCCTGGCTTCTTCGTTTGGGGAATCTGGAGCTGCAGAGGGCAGAGTGTAGGGTAGTATGAACATATATTAATCTACGGGGAGAGATCAATACAGAAATATGTATTTAGTATGGCAGAGAACTAAAGCCCTTAGGGGGTGAGGAGATAAAAGAAAACAGTGTATACAAAACTTGCACACAGGATACAAGGGACAGAACACACTGGCTGGAGTCTGGTAGGTACAGGAAGATGGTACCGGATGAGAACTGTGGTTCAAGTGGATGGCCATGACAGACCACAAAGAGTAGATATTGAAAAGTAGGTAAAGGATCCTGCACTTTGTCTGGAGCCACAACAGAGTCTGAGCAACCCTGTGATGTGGTCTTGGCCTACTCTGTGGTTTGCACTGTGAGCGAGTCAGAGACAGACTGTCCAACTGAGCAGTGACAGTGAGCATGGAGAGCAGAGGCTGAGCTGGCAAGAAGAGTTGGAAGTCAAAGTGAACTGGAGGTTGTGGGGGGTGATGGTCACTGGGGGTACCCTTTGCTGAATGGGAAGTGGAAGGGGTGCACTTGGGAACATATGCAGCCACTCCAAGTGAACAGGTGAGGCTGATTTGGAGTTCATAGAGTATGGCTAGTTGTCTTTCATTAAAAAAACAAACCCCGATGAGCTTTAGTAGTGCTCCGGGAATTAGGAATTTTCTGCAAGATCTATGGGAAAGGCCTGCAGAGGTGTCATTTAACTCCAATTCCCCAGACCTAGACAAACATGTGACCTCTGACCTGTCTGCCCATGGCTTCTGGTCTGCTGCTATGTCACCTACTTACACTGCAGAAACCATCAGTAATGTCTAGGCCATGTTCTGTGGCTAGGAAGGGGCACCCTCATCTCAGGAGCCTGTGAGACCCCAATGTGTTGAGATCTTAACCCCTTGGCTGGAAGAAACTGGTTTGGGTAGCAAGATCTTCCAGACTGGGCAGGAGCTAGCCCTCAGCTGCTCCCCACAGGGGCCAACTGGGTTTTCCGTAATAATGTATAGGATTGAAGTTCCAGGTAGTCCTTGGAAGGCAGCGGACAGAGGGCTCAGCTGTACAGCCCACTGTGGGTCTGGGGTTAGGACAGGATGGTCCTTCAGCCAGTCTTCTAACATGCCCTGGAGGTGGCATTCACTATGCCATTATCAGGCCACAGCTTCAGAGGAAAGCAGTTACTCCAAGGAACTAGCCTGGCATCCTGGGCATTCTTGACCAGCTCGACCCTCCAGCAGCAGGTGTGGGCAGCACTGGCAGGAAGTGTTTCCTTGCTAGAGATATGCAGGTAGGTGGGATTTCCCCTGTGACTCAGCCACTGACACTGAGACTCCTGGGCCCTTCTTTTCCAGTGCCTCAGCAGCTGCCATAGCATCTCCTCACAGAGTGCCTCTCTTCGGCTTGCACAACCCTGTAAGGTAGGTAGAAAAACAGAACCGCTGTCCACCCAGCGTCCCAGGGAGTCTAGACAATTCTAAAGTGAAAGCATCTGATTAAAAGGTGTGTCGTACCCCCCCCCCCCCATGGCTGTAATTCATTACCTCATCTGCTCCTCACCAGGGAGGGCTGTCCTGAGGGCAGGGATGAAGCAAGCTGGGTGCCCTGATTCCTGCTCCCACTCAGGCTGTGTTTCTTGCTTGCTCTGTGGTGGGGTGGGTTCCCTTGAGGAGGAGAGGCGGGAGCTCTCCCTGCAGGTTGTGAGGAGGTGGAAAAAGCTGGGTTGTGGCTACTAAGTCCTCTGCTTGTTGACCTTAGGAGGTACCTGAGGAGTGTGAGTCATGGGAGGGTAGATGAGTCATCTCCACCTGGCTGGCTGGGTGGGTAGGCCCATCTGAGGTGCACTCACTGGGAGGCTGGGTGGAGTGCAGAGTGCTGGGCTACAAGCCAGGAGACCCAGATTCTCTCACAAGTGGGTCCTGGGCTTTTCCTCATGTAAGGCGGGTTAACAAGATAGTGGTGGGCATCAGACAGGCTTGTAGATGCCTTTGTGAGCTGGAAAGCCAGGAGGGTTTCTGCGAAAGTGTTTCAACAGAAGAGATCTTCTAATTCTGTGAGGAGAAAGGAAAGTGCCTTCCAGCCCATGGCATCAATGGCCAGCCCATGAAGTCACCATTGCTTGCCAAAAGAAGTAGGAAGTGAGTGCCTGCATTTCCCAACCCTTCACTGCACCCAGTTTTTGGGTGATGACAGGAGCTGACTATGACTCTATCCCTCTTAAAGTCTCCATAAGAGGGCCATTGGCTGTCATCAAAATAATTAGTCCTTGGAGCCAGGGGTTTCTAGAAGATTCTCTAGGCCCAGAGAAGCGCCTCAGCTTCAGTGAAGGATCTGGCTTTTGGGTGCCTAATGTCAATCCAGAAGCTGGAGTGTTCCTTTGTATGCATGCTTTTGCCATGTCACAAGGCCTTTGCATTCTACCTGCCTGCCCAATTTCTGAAAACACCACAGGGCCAGGGCTAGACCTGCTAGGGCCAAGCTGAATGTCTCAAGAGTCTGCCTGCTCACCCTGTGGCTCCTCTATGCCCTGCACTGCATCCCCTGCCTCACATTTACCTCCATGAACTGGAGTGTAAGCAAAGCACCCAGGTGTCCCTCATCAGATCCTCAGATATACTTGTCCCAAGTCTCTGGCACATTGATTCCTTTTTCTCCACCTAGAACGTTTTCTCTCTTGCAGCTGGAAGGCTGTACTGTCAGTTTCCTGAGCTGTCCCACCCCGCCCTTTCTGACTATGCACAAGGCTTTGTTTTTCTGACTTAAATGTTCAGAGGATTCTGGAATCCAGTCCCTCACAGAGTCACGTGACGACAGATCTCTAGGCTCTGAGCTGAGGGTTGGAGAATAAACCTTTCCATGCTTCCTGGGCCTTGGGTTGACAGTTATGCCTGCAATGGCTTCGTTTTTCCTTCACCGGAGGAGGAATTGAAGTTTTAAGGGAACAGCCTGGAGGGATGTGCTTCTCTGGACGACAGGGTGAGCTAGGAAGGGAGAGCATCCCTCAAAGGGTGTGGGCAATGGCCAGGCAGGAGACCAGGAGCTTCTAGGCCATGCTGCCCTTGACCGTGGATTTTATTCCAGGCTACTGGAGACTGTTAGGAGCTTCCCTGTGGGAGACTTGGAGAACTTCATTAGTGGAACCATCACCTACACACACACTCACACACCCACACACATACACACTCACACACCCACACACACTCACACCCCTACACACACATCTGATGAATGACCCTGCATGGTGTTGTTTTAAGGTTTTCCTCAGTGAAGTGCCCTGATGCTTCATGTGAAACCTGGTGTTGAGAAGACCTGGGAAAGGTGTGCTTTTCAAGGATTCTTTTGGATCTTTGCCTCCATCGCCCCCAGTTTCCCAGCCAACCCTTGTTGGGTCTTGCACTGGAAGGGTGGTGAACTGTACCATTCTGTACCTGTAATCCCTCAGGGAGACAATGGTGGCCGATACCCAGAGGCTTTCCAAGACACCCATAAGGCCAGTCAACTTTTCCTGCCCACGAGATGAGCACTGGGCTGAGACGGGGAGTTGGGTGTTCCAGGCAAGAGGAGTATGTGCAAAGGGCTGGTCACCTGGAGGAACCCTGTGTGCCTAAGGACTAGTGAGTCATGTCTGGAGACTGAGGTGACAGTAGCAGGAGGTGACAGGGATTCCTGGAGAGACCTTGAGTACTAACCTTCAGCTTTCTGGTCACTGGGAGCCACAGATGGCTGTTGTGGAGAGAAGAGACTTGATTGGTGGGATTTCAGAGCAGTCAGTTGGTGGCAGCAAAGAGGAAGGTGGGCAGAGAGGGCAATGCATACCACACATCACACACACCACACACAGGCATCCCCCCAGACATACTCCACCACACACACACACACACAGACACATACACACCACACCCCCCCACAGATACACATACACACACCACACACACACACAGAGACACACACACACAAACACATACATATCACACACCACACACACACCACACACACACACCATACATACACACACCACACACATCACATACACATACACTCACACACACACACCCACACACAGACACACACATATCACAGAGACACACATACTCTCACACATGCAGAAACACAGGAATACCCTCTCTGTTCTTTGCCCTGGTCTGGTTCTGTCCCCACTGTCCAGCTAGACTGACTTGAGTCAGTACAGCAGCACTGGGCTCTACGAGTAAGAGCATGTCTGACTCAGCTTCTCTCTGACCTCAACGTGCCCCAGGCCCTCTCAGCTTTGTGGTGACTGGGAGTGAACTGGGAAGAAAGGTCTGTAGCCCACGTGTGTACATTGAATGGGGAGCCTTCACTGTAAGGTCACACGCTGCCCGGGGGGTGGGGGACCCTCTTTGTTCACTGTAGTCTGAACCAGAAACATGGTGCTCCCAACAGTGCTGACAGAGACCACTGGCAGGGTTGGGAGGTGGGGGTGGAAAAGCCCTTAGCCCTGCTATCTGGCCCAAGGCCCATGGGTCTCATTAGGACTTGCTTGCCTTGTCACCTCTGCACTCAGGTTCTCAAAAATCCTAGATAAGAATAAAAACAACAAAATTTAATGCTCAGACAATAGAGTGCCTGCCTGGGATTGGCTCCCAGTCCTGAAATAATGAGAAAAAGAATGATAAAAATACAATTTCCAAGTTGACCAGGGCAGGGCACAATGAAATAGGTATTTGAGAAGCCAGGGTCACAGACAGACCAAGAACAAATCTGGGCTGAAAGGGCCCAAGGGCACACACTGACCTTCCTAATTCGCATTTTGGGAAACTGAGTCCCAGGAGGAAGCAATGGAAGTAATAAGCAGAAAAAGAAGCCTGAGCCTAGGTCCGGATCCCCACAAGGCAGGTGGGGCCCTTTGCTCAAATCCTCTGCTCCAAGGAATGCAAACAATGGCTTTCTGAAGAAGTTTTGGTTAACTGTGTGGGGGGAGAAGAACCATTTCCTGGGCATTTGTTTGCTGATACCAGTGGAGCTGGAACTGGCAGAGCTATTTCAGCCCAAGCCACAGTGGCCTATTTATAGGCCTCTGTGACTGGCCTGGCCTGTGTCTAAAGGCCTTATCCTTTCTGCCCTTATGCAGCCAGGCTGGGAAAAGCCCTGGGGGGAATCATGAGCCACAGGGAATTGAGGGGCTCTCTGAAGCCTGTTCAGGCCAGGCCACAGTTTAGGAAGACTCTCTGTTCTGATGCTGTCTTCTGGTCTCCAAGGCGCTACATGCTTACGGTGCAGAGAAATATATGTAGGCAGAACACCCATAAACATAAAAGTAAGTAAACAAACAAACAAAAAAGAATAAAAGAGATGTATTTATTTTTACTTCATGCTTGCCTACATCTCTTTAGCACTGTATATGTGTCTGGTGCTACAGAGATCAGAGGGGTTTGGATTCCCTGGGACTGCAGTTAGGGATATTTGTAAGTGCTAGGAGCTGAACCCAGATCCTCTGCAGGAGCAGCCAGTGCTCTTAACTGCTGCATCATCTCCCTGGCCCACCTAGGTGCTTTCAAAGGAGCAATGGAGATTGTAACAGGCTTCAGAATGTAGCCTTGGATTTGAACTCTGCTGTGTTTCCCAACTGTGCAGTCTTCAACTGAAGCTCTCTGAGCCTGTTCCCCATTTATAAAGTTGGATGACGCCACCCATAAGTTTTGATGAGGATTAAGAAAAATACTGCCTATGAAATTCATCTCATGGGACCAAGGACATGGTTTCATCGGTGAAGTGCTGGCCTCACATGTCTACATAACGATGGGGAAGGGAAGGTGGGGACATGAGGATCCCCAAGGGCTTCCTGGTCAGACTGTCTGAGCCAATCAATATGTGAGTTCTAGGTTCAAGGAGAAAACATGTTCCCCCCAAATATGGTGGTGAATGATTCAGGAAGACAGTTCATCTTGATCTCTAGCCTCTACATGCATGAGCACACACATCTACCCACACATCTGCCCTCCAGCCTCTACATGCATGAGCACACACATCTACCCACACATCTGCACATACATCTGCTTTCTAGCCTCTACATGCATGAGCACACACATCTACACACATCTGTACATACATCTGCTCTCTGGCCTCTGTATGTATGAGCACATACATCTGCACACACACACACACACACACACACACACACACACACACACACACACACACACACACACCACACACACACACTTCTTGCCATGATGTCTGCTGCATATGGAGCGTCTGTATGCGGAAAGAGGTTTTATTTTCAGGAGGAAACTGAGGGTCCTTCTACAGTGTACTGCACATGCCAGTGGCTGAGAGCAGTCAGATTTGGGGAGCCCTAGCCTCCCACACTGCCCAAACCTTTCTTTCTCCTCCTCCTTGCCCACTGGGCCTATCCTGTTCCCGAGATCTGGGAGCTCTGAGTTAGGGACTGTTTTTCTTAAGAAGTTTCTCCTGTGGTGCCACAGGGTGACTCAGAGCTCTGAGTCACAGCTGATGGCAGGGGATGGGGACCCGCCCTGGGAAGGAGAGAAGAAAACAGGAAGGGAACTAGTTAGTCCCAGTTGTCCTGCTGTTGGATCAACCAGACCCCACAGACTCACCCCCCTCCTGCTTAGCCTCAGTTTTCCCAGCTATGGTTTTGCCACTGGTTCCCATTGGTAGCTGACCCTTAGCATTGAGTTCCTGGGCCCCACCCAGATCTCTGCATTCTAAGTCTGGGGCCTGGGCGTCTGTACTCTTCTCATACTCTCCCAGTGATTATACTTGCCCACCTGGTGTGTGCTGGAGATACTCACAGCCACCCTCTGCTGTCAGTGGCTCTGGGCCACTCTCAGCTGGGCTTCAGGTAGTTGATAATGGAAAGCCCACTTCCTCAGCTAACAGGAGGACTTTTGTTTCTACAATAACATTCCCGGAATATGATTCACATAACTGATTAAATTCACATAGCATTTCCATATATATAATTCTCTCATTTTCATGAACTCTGGTGCTTAGTGAATTTGGGGTTCTGCAACCACCTCCATAATTATGTTTGAGATTTTTCTTTCCCTACATCTCCCCCTCTATCCCTCTGTTCCCCATCAGCATCTGTGTCTAGCTGCCCATCAGCCCCCAACTCCTTTCTGGTTCTGTGCAAACTGTCATCCTGCCTGAATCTAGGATCTCTTCTCATAAGGAGATGACTGAGCCCCCTCGCATTCTGTTAAGATTATCTCCAGCATGCACAACATCTCATGCATAGGAGACAACGGGAAATGGGCCCCGGTGCATGGCACAGACTCAGGCAATATTTCAAAGCACTTACCTAGTATGTCAAATGCTGAGATGCACACTAGTGTGTTATCTGCTTTGATCTACACAACAGCCTTGCCAGAGAAATGTTACTGTCATAACATTTTAGAGCTGAAGAAGGCAAGGCACTGACTGACAGAACAAGTTGCTTTGGCAAGGTCACCTGGTGACAGAGGCTGGGGAGTGTGTCCTTGACTATGACATTGCATTGCCCCTGCTCCGTAGGCTGTGAATGCCCCTGGGGTGAGGACCACTGTTTATAGGTCCAAAAGAAGGGTGTGTCATGTATTTCCAAGGGCTGAGACTGGGCACAGTGGACACAGACAAGCGCACATGGTGGAGTATATCAGTGAATGTATCGTGACCCAAGGCAGAGTGGCATAAATGAAGCTACTAAGTAGACCCTAGGTACAAGGTCTAAGGGACTCAAGGCCTGCTGTGTGACATAGTCACATGGTGCAAATGTGCCATTGGTGTGGTATAGCATGTAAGATGTACAGACATGGTCGGAAAAGCTTGGTACTTCAATTCTGGCTGTTATGGGTTCCTAGGCCCTGGTGGGCTCTCTCATGGAAGGACCTGGGGGCCCAGACAGCAGGCAGGAGCCTTTTCTCTCCCTCACAAGGGCCTGCCTGTTCCCTTCTCCTGTTTCTGGATGCCAAGGAGTAGGCATGTTCCAGAGGAGTCCTGGGGCCCCAAGTACTCCCACTATCCCTTTAGCTCAGACAGGGGTCAAGGCATGGGGCCAAGTCCATGGATCAGAAGCCCGTCAGGCCCCCAGCTCCCCTCTTCCCCAGCCAGCCCCCTCCAGCACTGGCTAGGGCCATCACCAGTAATTTTCCTCTCCCCACCCTCCTTCTTATTGGCTCCCTGGCTGCTCTGTTGGCTCAGGAGAGACTGCCTCTAGGCCTTCGAGGAGAGAGAGCTATACTGGTGGTTGGGGCCCAGGAACAGATTGCTAGCAGCTGTTGTGGGTCCAGCAGAGTATGCAGTTGTGGGTTGTAGGCAGCAGTTTCTTGAATCTTTCCATATCTGGAACTCACCATGTTATTCTGTTCTTCTGAACGAGAGTGGTGGGCCCAAGGTCACACAGAGCTAGTTCCCAGGGTTCCTGGCAGCAGGAGCTCAGGTCATGCAGGGGCTAGGTTAGATGGCAGAGGATGTTCTGGTGCTCACCAGAGTTTAGAGAGCCAAGCCTGGGTATCCTATCTGTCTGTACTGGGGCCATGAAGATCTGGAGCAGTGGCTGCCACAGGCCTATTAAACATGAGATCTTGGGAACCCTTTCTGCTTCCTGCTAGCCCCTGGCCTTCATCTCGCCATTGGAATTTTCTGGAATTTTATTTTTATTTTATTAATAGTAGATGTAGCAAATCTGTGATATAAGTCTGACCATTCTATGTCCAAGGGCAGTGACTTTCAGAGTTGTTGAGTCTCTTGTTACGCTTATACGTGTTAGGGTCCGTGTTCTTTTGGGTGGACAGAACGAGCCAAATTCATAGAGATTCTCAAGGTAGATAGGAAGCTAGCTCTTCAGGTGAAGTCCAAGACAGTCACCTATCCCTGGACTAGCAACCACCCAGTCTCTGGCCTTGGTTGGAACCCTTCAGCTGGCCTTTGCTTTGAATTTGAAAACTAAGTAGAGAGCAAAGGCAGGTATGGAGCAAGTGAGCTGCAGGTGTGTAAAGGCTGGCAGGTGCCTAGGGGCCCGTTTTGGGCATCACAGCTGCTAGGTACCAGCTGAGTAGCACACTCAGAGCCAGGGACTCTTCTGTCCTGCCAGACACCCCGCAGGGTAGCATTTTCACTCTGTTTTACAGAAAATGAAATTGAATCATTGTAGAAAGGGAGAATTTGCCCTGTCCCCTGAGCTTTTTCTTGTCCCTCCCTGAAAGTGGCCTGTCATCTCCTACCCCTTTGTCCTCTCTGGGACCTCTGCCTGCAGGCTGCAGGGCATTCAGGCCATCAGCTCTCATGCAGTGGCCAGAGCCCAACACAGAGGAAACTGCGGTGGTGATGGTTAGCTGTGGAGAATGTGGGAACATAAGGTCTTCATATGGAGCCATTAAGAGGATACGGCAACATGCGGTCCGCATCTCTGTATCTCAAGAAGGTTGGCATGGAGAGGCCATCTGTTGGATCCTGGTGAAGGATGAACTTAGTCTCCAGATGAGATGCTCACCTTTTTCTGTATCTGAGTCACAAGGCCTCAATGGTCCTGAAGAAGGGCTGGAAACTTCTATCACATGAGTGCTCTTAATTGGATCCCCATTGGACAGCTCAGAAGAAGATGAGCAGATGTTTTCCAGTTGTTTTTATTGTGGCAAAGTAGACGCAAAATGAAGCTTAGCATTGTAAACATTTTAAACACATGGTTTCATGGTGTTAAATACATCATATGTCTTGCACCTACCTGTAGTAAGAGGGTTCTGGCCCAGATTTTCAGGCCCTGCCTCAAGGTTTAGGCCCGCAGACCCGCAGACTTGAAGACCTGCAGAGACACACAGATGCTTTCAAGAGTTTTTAGGCTGATCGGCCTAAGGCCCAGGCATATAACTTGCTAACTCTTTACCCTCAATCTAACCCATGACTCTTATCCTGTTCAGCCATGCGGCTCGGTACCTTTTCTTAGAGCAGCATAGTTGTCCTCTGCTTCTTCTGGCTTCTCTCTGGCATTCTGCTCTGTGCTTCTTGTTCTCAGAGTTCTCCTAGTCTGGTAGCCCCACCCACACTTCCTGTCTGCCTTTGGCCAATCAGTGCTTTTTATTAAACCAGTGGGTGGGACAATTATTTACAATGAAACAACATAGTCTCCCACACCCACCACTACTGCCTATCCTGAGATGTGAGGAGAATGACCACTGCCCCAAATCATCATGGTCAAATTAATTAAAGCAAGCTTTTTAATTCATGTACAAGAGCTGCCCCTCCATAAAGGCAAGGTTCAAGAAATCAGCACTGGACATGAGAAAGACAAGCCTAGGGGTAGGGAGCTTTCCAACAGAGATTTAGAGAGCAAAAGTTGGCAGGATCACAGGAGCATAACAAATTATCTTTAACGCCTTCTGAAACAAAGACATGATTGCAAGGTGGTCCTATCAAGGTAATCATAACAGTTTTTTGAAACAAAGGCAGGATTGCAAGATGGTTGCAACTTTTTGAAACAAAGATGTGGTTGCAGTTTCCTGGAACAGGCAGTACAGAACAATTTGCAGTTAAGGTTACAGGTTGGGCATACCCCAGTCCTTGAAAAATAGAGATTTAATCCTAAACAGAAATGGACCTAGTTTACATTTACTGTAAGATGGCTGTAACGCCCAAGATGGAGGCAGTTCATCAAACTGAAGCTCTGCCCCTTGGACCACCTCCTACATTTCCCTTCTTGCAATCATCACTTCACTGGGTGCTTCTAGTTACCTGACTCTCAGAACTTCATGGAAGGGGACTCGCAATATTTGCTGTCTTGTGTCTGGCATTATGTCCTTGAGGTTCATCCCTATGGCAGGATGTAATTTTTTTTTAAAAGGTTCCTCTGCCTGAATATGTTTGTTGATTGTGTACTAGTTAATGAGCAGCTGGATTGCTTCCACATTTTAACTGTTGTGGGCAGTACTGCTATGGATAGGGGCATGCAGATGTCTCTTAGCTTTTGCAAACTAGTATATATTTGAACATTTATTTTATGAAAAACCATGTCTGTCTTACACACACACACACACACACACACACACACACACACACACACACACACACACACACTTTGTTGCTTGTTTTGAGATCCAGTTTTGCTAGCTAGCCCTGGGTGAGCTGAAACTTCTTATGCAAATTGGGCTGATCTTAGTGTTGCTTCTCTCTCCAGAGCTCCGGAGTTACAGGGAACATCATGCTTAGCAAGGAAAAGGCTTTTAGATAATTTACACACAAGAAAATTAGACTCAGAGAGACAGAGGTTCACCCAAGCAACTGACCCAGCAAACATTACAGCTTTCTCTTTACAAATTCACTTGCACCAGGCTACACTGAGCCCTGGTGTATTTCATCCGGTTATAATTTTTTATGGTTTACTCTTTCATTTTTAAGTTTTGTGTGTGTGTATGATATGTAAGTATATGTGCGATATGTAAGTGTACGGATGATACACTTGCAGGTAACTGTAGAGGCCAGAAGAGAGTGTCAGATCTTCTGGGGCAAGAGTTACAGGGTTGTGAGCGATCTGATGTGGGTGCTGGAAACCAAACCAAGGACTTCTCCAAGGGCAGTATGTGCCTTTATTAACTCCTTACAACCTTCCTGGGAAGAAGATACTGCAATCCTACCTACCGAAAGGAAAGGAGTGCCAAGGTGACTTGCTCAGAACCTCTCAGCTAGTTAAGGGTAGATCTGAATCCCCACTTCCCCTAGTAGGAGCTCTTCCCTATTACATGCCAGATCATTCCTCTGAGCAGCTACCTGCAGAGGCATCTCTTGTCCCTTCCCACTCTGGCTGAGTCATCACAAACCCTGCCTTCTGTCTGCACCCCTACCCAAGTCTCCTGATGCTCCTGCCCTAAGTCACCATGCCTGTTCTTGGGCCCCTTCATCCTGCTGTTGACCTGTGTTTGTATCTGGACTTCTCAGGGATTGCTACAGAGTTGGGGATGGGGAATTTTTTGCAGTTCCAAGTTTCCCAGGGCCAGTGTCTGCCTCAGGGCAGGAAAGACTGATGGCTAGTCCTGGGCACAGAGCCAGGCAGTATTAGGGCCAGGCCTCCTTGAATGTTCTCAAAACACTGGCTGGCTCTGGGAGCTGGGAGAGGGTCAATGGCTTCAGTTCCTGGGATAGATTCAACCAAACCCCACTGGCCATCTTCCCAATAACTATCCACACCCAGGATAGACTTGACCAGGGCAGAGGCCCAGCTGGCCCTGTCAGGAAACCATGTTCCATAAGACCCAGGTCTTGGCTCTGGCCTGGTTGCCCACAGTCCTGAGTTCTAAGTCTAGTCTGTGGACACTGCTCAGTGGCCTGACAATATCACCTTCTGCTTGTTGTTATCTACAAAGATGGGAGACTAGTGGCCATTACTATTGACAGTCCTTCGGCTTGTTCCCATAGTATCCCATCCCTCTTTACAAATGAGTGCTTGGAGGTTCAGAAAGGGAAATGACCCACTCCAGATTGCAGAGCCTAACCTGAGCCCAGGTCCCATTTGAAATCTGTAGTATTGCCCCTACTGCTCCAGGTAGGTGTGGATATGCTGAGTTCAGGCCATTCAGACATCTTTTGGGAGGTGTGTGTATCAGGCCTAAGAGTACCCACTCTTCCAGATTAGCATTTAAAAATCCATTCCATTTTAAAAATGAGGAAACTGAGGCCTAGACTGGAGATGCTGAGTCCTGCGTGTTTAGGTCCAGAGTGCTTGCCAGAGCTTGTGTGGACCCTATTCAGTTTCACCGGGTTTCATAACTGCCTTCTCTGTTTACTGACCATTGTTCTCCCTGGCAAAATCTTAGGCCAGAAGGGTGGATGCTCCCAGGGGACCCTGAGCATAGCAGTGGCCAAAAGCAAACAAGCAAGAAAGGAGGCTCTTCCAGTGAGTGGCTGGTTGTCTTGGGAGATCAAGAGCTGCAGCGTCTGGGCAGAGACGACAGAACAGGGAGGTGGTGTCTTCCCAGCCCGCCAAGGCCTTTTGTACATTGTGGCCAGGGTGAGGGTGAGACATCTCATCTGGTAGCCACCCTAGACAGCCCACAGAGATCTAGAGATTGACTTTAAGTTAGTCATAGAGAGAAGAGCAGATCGAGAGATGGTTATGGGTTCCTGGATCCAACCACAGAGGGACATGAGATTTGCCACTTGATCCTGTGGCAGATACAGGGAGTCTCTATGGCAGCAGCCAGGGCTTGATTACTCACTGAATACCAAGGTGAAATGACATACTGTTACTGATTTCAGAGCCTCCTTCTCAATCAGGGGTCCTAGGTGGTCTGATTCAGAAGGATTTGTCAAGGTTACCTGGTCCAGTGTCCCTATTTTGCAGATGGAAACCTTGAAGCTCAGATGCAAGTAGGTTCTGGTCAGGATGGTACAACCAGGGTCTAGGAAAGCTGGAGCCAGAAATGGGTTAGAGTCAGAGTAGCAAGGTATGCCTTTTGCATACCTGCTAAGGCCCAGGGAGGGCAAGGAGTTGTACCCAGTACAACTGCATGTTTAAGAAGGTCCCAGACCATGGCCACCGGGTGGAATCATCAGTGAGTCTATGGCAGAACCTTTCCTAGTGTTAGGACAATCTCTTTTCAGCTTCACTTGACCCCTCCTGCTCCCTTGAAGTCAAACCTTTTCCAGGCAGAGAACAGAGCAAAGGGTTACTCCTCTTGCTCTCTGTTCACTGATGCCCTGGAGTGAGAGTTTCTAGGCTCCAGGGTCTCAGACAGCAGAGACTGGGCCTTGGTCACACCACATGGCCACCAAAGCTACACCACCTTTGTGATCATTAACCTGGGGCCAGGAACCCTGGACTAGAGGTCACTGACTCCAGGGGTCGAGGCCAAGCCATTACAGCCCTCTGTTAATCACCAACTGGGCAAACTGGGGCTGCACTGCTCCCGAGGGGGCTGCTTAGCCAGCCCAGCTGCTGCTGGCTCAGGTTCCTTGCTATTTCCCAAGTCGACTAAGGAGCAAGTCTCCCTTCATGCATCTTCTTAAAGCATTCTTTCTAGACTGAAGTTCTTAAACAAACAAAAAAGTAACCAAATAAAACCAAGGACCCTATTGAGTATATTCTGGTCATGTTGTGCTTCAAGCTCTTCTATAGCAGGTGTCTCAGAACGTGGTTTGCTGGCACAGTTAGCTAACTAAAGTATACAGTTCTGTGGGTTTTCAGTAGTATGAACTGGTTGCATGTAGTATTAAAAATTTTCCCATAATCCTGAAAGGTTTCTTGTGCCAATTACAGCTATCCGAGCACCCCATCAGGCAGCCATGGCAGTAACCAGAGTGAAATCTCTCTCTTTATCACTTTCATGCATATACTGCTTTAACAGTTTGGCATTTACTGACTTTGCAAGGATCTGTGCATCAACTACCCCCTTGTAAAGGAGAGAAGAACCACTATAGCCATCATTGTGCAATTGACTTAATGCACCTGCATGTCTCTCCATGTCTGCTGAGTGCCTACTGTGTGCCACCAGGCACAGTTGGCTCTAACACACACCCCCAGCTGCACGGTCCACGTGTGACAGCTTCATCATTTAATTCCCCAGGACATTTTGGGTCCTTTCCATTTATCTTCAAACAGTGCTTCAAGAATATCCTTGTCCATTGCAAGTAATTCTGTAGGAAACATTGTATCATGTGCTCTAATATGCACAATCAAATTGCTATCTAGAGTGTTTAAAATGGCTTAGGTCATCAGGAATGTTCATGTGAGCAATGTCTGCTTTACTCAACTCAGTTGAGTCCTGGGCAGCCCACTATAGGCTCCATAGGCCTGAGGATGGACTTCTTAGACCATGGAGCCCAGAGATCTCAAGGCTTTTACAGACACTCGATAAAATCCTAAATTTTTAGGATTGTACAAAGACCTCAGGGCACTCACCTTCCTTGCCAGCTTCACTCTCTTTGCCCCTAAATCAGACCCTTGTTATTTACTGGGCATGGCTGGTGTTTGCCTGTCCTTCCCTGGAATGCTGTTCTTAGTCCCAACTGCCTCTCTGTCCCTTAGCTTCACCTCTTTAGTGGGAAGAGTTTGAGGTGAGAAAGGGCAAAGGTCAGTCCTATCGGATAAGAAATCATGTAACACAGACTCCAAATGAACTCCCCCCGCAGACCAGGCTACCTGAGCAAGCCTGATCTAACCCTCTGCAGCCTCTATGCCGAGGAGAAGACAGGCACAGAATGCAGGAGGCCAACCTAGGTCCCTAACTTCCAGTGTGGGCTGAGGAGTGGATAGAGACTCCTGGCTCCCCAGAAGGAGAGGACAGAGGGCCTGAACAGGAAAACTAAGGTCACAGAAGAAAATGGAGGTGACATCAGCTAAGATGGGTAGATAAGAGTGTCACCCCAGCAGAGGCAAGTGCACCCAGTCAACAGGCAACAACTTTGTACAACTAAGTGATTAAAGTTTGTCAAAAAAAAATTAAAAAGCAAAAATGTTATTGAAAGAACAAAAAGAAATGCCATTTTGAGAAAATTAGAACCAGGGTTAAGAGTTCAGGCCCTGGTGCTGGAGCCCAGATACCCAGAGCCCAGACTGCCTGGGACAATGGTCGACAGTACTGTATTAGCTGTCTTCTCCATGGGTTTGTGACAGCCCTGAGCTATTCTGCACCGGTTTCCCCCCCACCCTGTGAGACTGGCTCTCTTTAGCTGAAAAGAAGGCTCCAATGAGTCTCTGAGTAGAAAGCGTTCTTGTTTAGCTTTTGTTGGACCTGCTAATTGCACCTATAAGAGGGGGCTTGAACGGGTCACAGAAAAACAGCTTTCACTGAGTTAGCACGTGCTGTAAGTCAGACCACATGCCGGATCTCTCCAAGGGGCGACCGCACCCATTCGGGTTGGTGTGGGAACCCAGATATCTCCGAGATCCAGGACAGATCCCGCCTCCCCCGCGAACTACAAGGCCCTCCCTTCGGGGCGGTCCCCAGCTGGGGCGGGATGGGGGCCGGGATCGGGCAGCGGGCTACTTAAAGGTCGAGGCGACCCGGGTGCGGCGGCCGCAGCCTGGGTCCTCACCGTTGCCATGGCTCTGTACTTCTCACTGCTCTGCGCGCTGATCCTGGCACTGTGCGCTCCGTCCAGTGGCGCGGCCACTGGATCGCGGGGCGTGGCTGGAGCGAGGGCGCCCCAGGGTCGGGCGTCTGAGACGCGGGTGAGTGCCCGGGGGTCCCCGGGGCTCCCCGAGTAATTGTCTATTGTAAGTTCTTGCAGATACAGCGCTAGGAAAAGGGGAGTAATTCAGGTGTAGAATGGAAAAACTGTTTTGTTGCTTTGTAAGTATGTCTTGCTGCTTCGGGGCTCCAAGGGGCGAGGGTGGGGACCCCGGACCAAGGCTGTTTCCCTCCCTTCAGGCTAACTTGACCTTGGCTGGATCTTTCCTACACTACTGATTCGGATCCCATCTCCTTTACCATGTCTAATTTCTCCCTAGTGCCCTACTATCCTACAAGCTGGTCTCCTCCCAGTCAGATTGCTCGTTTGATGAGCCCTTTCCCTATGAATACCTGTGGACACGACTCTCTCTCTCTACCTTGACTGCCTCTCTCCACCCCCGGCGTTTCTCCTTCACCTTCTCTTCTCTTCCCTACCTGTCTTGAGTTTTTCCTCCCTGTTCTAACTTCTCCCGCCTGATTTTTGTTCCTACCAGATCTCCCTCCGGCTGAGGTGACCTCCTTAGGCGCCGACCTAACCTGTCCCATCGCCACCCAGAGCATGCCTGACAGTCCCCACCCCCACAACCTTCTCCTCCTTAACAGGTTTCTGCAGACTTCAGGCTCCATCCTTCCCCCTTTTCCAAGACGTGGAAATGGGTGGGTGGGTTCTGGGGCGGGGCAGGAGGGAGGAGGCAGACAGCGCAGGAGGCCACTTGGGCCCACTAAGCCAGTCCTTTTTGGGGTGTAACGGGAGATGGAGGGATCTGAGGTGATCTTCCCTCTTCCAAAGGGCAAAAGCAAATAGACCAAGGGTCAGGCCCCTTTCTTTTTGGATCCTCACCTTCCCCATTTACAGAATAGGGGTGGATAATGAGTTCCAAGCCAAGAAGGTGCTAGAAGAAGGCAAGCAGAATCTCTGGGGACCCAGAGAGTTACCGCCACCATCTGGGAGAGTCTGTTCATACACAGAGTGTCCTTGGATCCCAGGGGCATTCCTCTATGTTGTTCCCCAACTGAGGGTCCCAGAAAGATGCTCTGCCTCTCTGTGTCTTAGCTGTCCCCCTTGCCAACAGAAAGGGAGGGGGAGACTGTCTCCTCCATAGCAATAAGCAAGTAAGGGAACAGATGAGGACCTAGTGTAACTCCCTGAAACTGATTCTACTCCACCCCTCGGGCTCAAGTGAGTCTCTCCTGGTGCTAGAACCTGGCCTCCCTCATGCCTGGGGTCTCTCCCTGATGAGACCCACACCCCTGCTCAGGCTCTGCCCTGTCTCTCTGCAGCCCAGCACCATGGTGGTGGAGCACCCTGAATTCCTCAAGGCAGGGAAGGAGCCCGGCCTGCAGATCTGGCGTGTGGAGAAGTTTGACCTGGTACCTGTGCCCCCCAATCTCTATGGCGACTTCTTCACAGGTGATGCATATGTTATCCTGAAGACAGTACAGCTGAGGAATGGGAATCTTCAGTATGACCTCCACTATTGGCTGGGTGAGTAAAGTGCTCCTGCTCAGCACCCCCCTCCCCCTAAGTGTGAATATACCTGCAAACATTAAACTGAGTGCTACCCATGTCAGGCTACATATGTTGGTGGGAAGCCCCCTGCACTTCCTTGGCTAGTGCTAATCATGCCCTCATTTTCTCTTCACACTTAGCAGCCTAACATTGTCTCTGATCTGTTTGTTTTAGGGTTATCCCATTATACAGATGGACTAACTGATGCTCTTGAAAAGCAGGGAGGGATTTGATCAGTTTCCATATATAGGCCAGAGTAGAGCTGTTGGCTCTGGATTCCTCCCCAAAGGGCCAAGACTACCTTCCAGATACCAGTTTAATGTGGTCCTGATGTTCCCTAGGCAACGAGTGCAGCCAGGATGAGAGCGGGGCTGCTGCCATCTTTACCGTGCAGCTGGATGACTATCTGAATGGCCGGGCTGTACAGCACCGTGAGGTCCAGGGCTTTGAGTCACCCACCTTCCTCGGCTACTTCAAGTCTGGATTGAAGTACAAGGTGAGTTGGCAGTTACTTTATTTGGCTGGCCAGGGCTCACAGTCTCCCAGCCTTGTGGAGTGATGGAGAAAACAGGCCAAAAATGTCAGGCTGTGTAGTTTCTCCATCATGGGTTTGAATCCTGGTCTCTTTTCCCAGTGTGGAGTGGCCTTGGACACTGAGCTTTGGATTCCTTGCCTTACAATGAAAAGAAGGCTCTCTACATCTCAAAGTGCAGGGAGCCCATGGATGGCCTTCTCATGGCCCCTGAGGGACTTGTGCCAAGCCCCAGGCCTGCACCCCTAGGGCTTTGCTGACAGGGCCCCTTGGCAGGTGTTTGATTTCCCCTTGAAATCCACTTTTACATGTCTGTACCACAGCTTGTTGCTAAGCTGGGAACCCTGGAAACTGTACCCCAATATGCTGTGGAACCTCCAGCAGCCCAACGCCCAGAGAGCTTTGCCTCTCTGGTTACCAGAGAGCCAGTTCTACCTGCTCTACAGTCCCAGAGACAGTCTTTGGTGCAGAAGTGACTTGGAAGTGTTCCAAAGCTTGGCTCCTTAAAGGGTTCAAGAGAAGCCACCTCTTTATGAAGCTCAGTTCTCTTTCTTTAGGGCAGAAAAGAGATTTTAAGTTTTACAAACCAGATGAGTCTACGTCTCTCATTTATGGAGGCTGGGGCAATTAAAGTACAGAGAGGTTGAGCAATTGGGCCAGGGTCACACAGTGAGTTAAATGGAGCTAAGACAAGAACCCAGATCACCTGTCAATCTCCCAGTGCTGTTCTCACTAAACCATCCTGTCTCTCATGACCAGGTTCTAGGGAGGACAGGTACCCTGCCTATGTCTCTGCCATACTCTGGCCCTTAGAGTCCTCTTTGTCAATGCTGAAGTGTCTCCATTGTTCCCAGGGGAGGCATGGGGACTGAAGAGTACCTTTGTCACTTAAATAACAAGGGAGCTGTGTCCTGGACCAGCTGCCCAGGATGGTGGGGTGGGGCTGGCTTTCCTGGCATCTATTCAGCCCCATTTGCTGGGGCTGAGCATCTGCCACTGCCCAGCTGAGAGGCTCTACCTCCTCCTACTTTCCTCCAGGTCCTCAAAATCCTGAGTAAGGAGAGGTGGAGGGCCAAATCCTGCTGCAGAAGGACCAGCATAGTCTTTCCATTACTCATTCACTCAACAGACAGTTTCAAGCTCCTAGATCAAACTGGGTATGGCGAATTATGGGGGACAAGATCAGGAGTTCAAGGCCATCCTCTGAGAGAGAGTGTATCCACTGCCCAGCTGAGCTTCAGGAGGCCTTATCTGATAATATATAGTGGGGAATAAAGGGAAAGAAGGACCGAGGGAAGGCAGAGCTGTGTCAGCACCCACTGTGGCTGTTGCGATGCAGGTGTGGTACTGGGAACCTGTATGATCTTGTTTATCCTTGAAGGTATTCCTAGGAGGAGGCCTGAGGCTCCGGAGGCTCCCATAACGGATCCCCGTCATCCTCTTAAGCTATGTACTGAGCACTGGGTGTCCGGGATGAGGTGGGGCAGATTACTTCCTTTATAAGGACTTGAGAGGACTACCAGTCTGCAGAGTCAACACATTAAATGCAGGAAGAGAGGAGTCCAGAGAATTCTGCTTCAGTTACCTGTTGCTTTGGGGAAAGCTGAGCAGATATAAATGTGACCGTTGTCATGAACACAGAACAGAGTACTAGGTCAGAGAATATTGCAGAGCAGGCTATGGGTGACCCAGGTTTGGAGCGATAGGTACAGTATAGTGAGGCTTTTCTGTAGGATGTCATTTCATTGTCACCATTGCTGTTAGCATAACGGTGGTATTCCTATTTTCTAGATGAGAAAGCTGAGGTTCTGTGGAATGAACCTACAAGCTAGTAGAATGTTCTTACATTGATGGCCAGTAATTTTGCTATACTTTTTACTCAGTTTATTTCATACTGTGAGATAGTCACTGGTACTGGTTGAATTGTATAAAAGAGGAGAGTGAAGAACAGGGTTGCTAAGCCCCTGCCCAAGGTCACACAGCTGGAGAGTGAAGTGAATGAGATTCAGGCGCAAGTGTGAAGGGTCTAGCAGAGCCGAGAGAGCTGGTCCAGAGTGAATGTTTCACAAGTCTCTGCCTTTCCTTCCAGCTCAGCTCCATGGGGTTCATCCCCTGGATGTCTAACCAGCCTCTCCTTTATCAAAGGAATTTTCTGAAATATTTTGACCATGCTCTGAGAAACACTTGCGAGGCAGATCCCAATCTAGGGCTCAGATTTGTGACTTCAGTCAAGAAAGAAACTGGTTCTTGGAGGACATGTGAGGCCTGCAGCCAGCCCTGTTCACTACCCCCTGCAGGTCCTAAGGCCTCCCCCGCACTTGGCAGGCCCAGACCAAGGTCCTTGGCCTCCTCGGCCTCCCCACCCTCATCTATTATAGATGCGGAGGAGCCAGGCCTGTTACACAAGACTTGTTTCTATGAAAGCCTCCAGGGAGCTCCTTCTGTCCTGGAACAGAGAAGGGGCAGAGAGGGGACACAGAGCCACCAGGAATAGAGCCACCAGGCCAAGAGCTAGCCTATTGTCCTGTCACACAGATCATTCCCATCACTGCCTGGGTGGGGGTGGGAAGGGTCCCAATCCTTTATTGCTCACCCTCCCATCTTCACCCACTACCCTGGGGAACCCCCACGGGCTGGGTTATTTTATGTCCTTTGCATCAAGAGAATCTGGGCCTATGGGAGCACTGGATCTCGAGACAGCTGAAACCAGACATCTTTGGAAAGGGCTCTGGGTAGAGGATGGGTAGGTCCAGCCTCACTAAGAAGGTTTCAGTTACTTATGTTTTTTTCTTTTTAATTTTGGTAACCCCACCACCACCAGCAGCAGCTGAATAAGGCAAGCCTAACAGACTAGCCAACACTAAGGAGCAGCCCTTACTAAGGAGGGGACCAGTTCTTGGACCCCATCCTGGAAGGCACACACCAATGGTGATGGTTATTTTGGTTTTTCCCATAAACCTGCCCGTCAGCCTTGTTTCTTTAATTTGGAGAATAGCTCTTTAAACAACTCGCCCTGTGGGGTTTTGTTAGAAGAATTTGATGACAGTCTCTTCCCACCCAAGGATTGGATTAGACAGCAATAATCAATCCTAAAAAAAAGAGCAATACAAATATTCTAAAAAGTTCCATCCCTTCCTCTGTACATCCACTAGTGTCTTCTGAAATCTTGCTTTATTTACTTTGTGTGTGTGTATGTATGTGTGTGTGTGTGTATGTGTATGTGTGCATGTGTGTCTGGTGTGTGTGAGTGGTGTATGTATGTCTCTGTGTATGTATGTGTGTGCATGTATGTATGTATGTGTGTATGTGTTGTGTGTAGGTGTGTGTACATGTGTGTATGTATGTTAGTGTATATGTGTGTGTGTATGTGTGCGTGTGTGTATGTCTGTATGTATGTGTGTATGTGTGTGTGTGTGTATATAGTATATATATGTGGGGTGTGTGTGTATATATGTGGGGTGTGTGTGTGTATGTGTGTGCATGCAAGAATGAAGTCTGGTGGGAGTGCTTGCCTAAGATGTGCAGATTCCAGATCCCATTCTTGGTGTGTGTGTGAGAGAGAAGGAGGGAGGAGGGGGGAGGAAGGGAGGAAGAGTCCCGATAGGGAGAATTCCAGATGACTGAAATTTATAACACAAAGCAACCTTCCTTTCTTCCAAAGAGTTTTTGGTTGTTTTTTGTTATTGCTGTTTTTGTTTCTGAGTCGGGGTCTCTCTGTAGCCCTGGCTGTCCTGTAACTCACTCTTTAGACCAGGCTGGCCTCAAACTCACAGACATCCACCTGCCTCTGCCTCTCTAGTGCTGGAATTAAAGGTGTGCACCACCACCCAGCCAGAGTTATTTTTTAAATAGCAAAACAAAATCTTTGCTTACAGAGGTAAAAATATTTTCAAGTGTATAAAGCAGGCAGCCTCTCCTACCACACCCCCTTGTGTCTGAGGAACTAGTACAGCATGTCCTCTTGGCACCCACTTATTTGGAAAAGCTTCTCAGACCTTCGTTCTTGACTCCCAGCTGAGCAAAGTCCTGGGCCACAGGCTCTCAGGAGACCCAGGCTGATGGGTGACAAGGCTGGTTCCTAAAAGGCAGAAGAGCATGGGGCTGAAAGCCAGCTGTGCAACCAACTGGTGGGGGGCCTGGACACGTCCTTAGTCCCTCGTTACTCTATCCCTTGCCCAAGAATTTATATAATAACCTTAGAGGCTTGTGTGTCCTCAGTGGACAGTGGGTTCCCAGCCTGACTACCACTCAGTCATGGTGCCCTGGGGTTCCATGGATAACTATGGAGTGAGCACAGGGCGATAGCATATGCTGCCCAGGCATCCACCCCTGCCTGGTCCCCAGTGACTCTTAGGGATGTCCTGCCTTAGCCCTTCCCCTCTCCAGCACCCACTCACATTCTTGGATCTGAGGCATCACGGTCACATGGCCCCCATCAGAACTTAAGATCTATTCTATGAAGGGAAAATTTCCTGGCTTACTATTGACCCTATGGACTTCTGCGGTCATTTATACCACATTGATATCACAACTCTGCCAGAAGAGCTCTTGACAGTGTGAGGGAAAGCCAGAACTGAACGCTTTGACCTAGGCCTTACGTCCATACCAAGAGGAGACACCAGAGGGCACTCCATCCCCAGCAACGGGAACCGGCTTGTACTAGGTTAGTGACTCCCGGGACATTGGCTCTAAGAAGACCTGAGAGTGGCAGGAAGGAGATTCAGACACACTGAATTTTGACCGTGGTTCCACCATCCATCCCTGTGTGAGAGCTTGGCAAAGTCTCTTCATGTATGGGCTCTGCTCTCGCCTGTGAGATACACATGTAGCAGAGTGGGTGTGATCACGTGACAAGCACATCCATAGCACTGACTGTTTCTGTGCACTATAGGAAGGTGTTTGAAATGGCTGCCTCTCCCTCTTTGCTTCCATCAAGTCTGTATGGCTGGTGTTGGACTTAGCACTGTAGGGAAGTAGGCAGATTGGGTCCTGGCCGGGGTGGTCTGAGAATCCATAGAAGCTCCCGAGCTCCATGGTGTGTGTTCTAGAGAGAAATCCTATAGCAAGTGGTGCCACTTGCTGAGCATCCTAAGGAAGTGTCTTCACTTCTCTGGACTTTGGCTTAGGCTGGGAAAAATGAGTGCAAGTGAGGACTGGTGAGTACCTGAATCTGGAGAAATCCTCGTGAGCTTCCGTTGGCTTCCTATTGAAGAAAGGACATGCAGGGAAGCTCGTGAGCAGGTTCCTTCAGAACGTGGTGGTGGCTGAAGTCTGGAGGAGAGAACTGAGGCTGAGAGAGGGAAAGAGGTTACCCAAAGTCATCTGGTGATGGTGGTGGTGAGGGGGACCCAGCACTGCAGGAAGTGGGTGATGTGGGCTGGAGAAGTCCAGGGCCTCGGAGGGTGGGAAGGACTTACCAGTGTGTGTTTTCCAGAACAGATGCTGGAAGAGGTGAGCTAGGGAGAGGCTCTGTGAGACAGAAGTCCCTTTACTGTGTGTGTGTGCGTTGTGCAGTGAGCAGGGCCAGTGAGTAAGGGGCACTGTCTACACTTGGATCATGGATCCCTTTCCTTGAGGAGTATCTTGAGTAGGTTGCTGCAGAACGTCCCCTGGGGAATGCTGGTTTTAGAGAGGGGACCTTTGATTTCAGGAAGTAGCTCTGAGGACCTTTTGGCTGGAATGTAAGATTCAGTAGGATGCCTTGTGTAGGAAATTTAAACTCCTTAGCGGTGTGGTCTTGGTGTAAATGTTCCTCATTTTCTGAACCTCGGGAAGGAATGTCTTGGTATCAGACATAGTAGCAGTGAAAGTCCTGGGTTAGCTGAGCATTGCTGACCAGAATTTCCCTCCCTCAGTCCCATGCCCCCTCTGTATTTACTTCCCCGGACTAACACTGTCCCTCTGACCTGACAGAAAGGAGGCGTGGCATCTGGATTCAAGCATGTAGTGCCCAATGAGGTGGTGGTACAGAGGCTCTTCCAGGTCAAAGGACGCCGTGTAGTCCGGGCCACCGAGGTGCCTGTGTCCTGGGACAGCTTCAACAATGGTGACTGCTTCATTCTGGACCTGGGAAACGTGAGTCTTGCCTGCCCTTTTCCAGGGTCATTGTGGCAAACTTGGCTAGGTCTGACTCGAGGGGTGAGAGGATGAGTGCATGAACACCATGGGGACAGGCCACAGGGATCAGAAGGCCTGGTATTAGACAGACAGCCCCAGTATGAATGGATCCCACACATGGACACAAGGATGTCACACATGTATGCATGGATCTCGGGTCATCATCATTTGCACAGTGTTTTTGATATGCAGACTCCCCGATATCTCTTGACACCCAGGGCCATATACCTTTTAAAATAGAGACACTGATTTCTAAGCACATAGCAGTTGTGGACAAAAACTGTAGGCTGTTGTCCATTGTGGTGAGTCCCAGACATGTAGACACGGATCCAGAGTAAAACATATGCATCATTGGTTGTGTATGTACTTAGTATGTGATGATGTGTGTGTTTCCACTTACACTTCTGTGTCATAGTCCACAGTAGGGGAATTAGGGACTCAAGTGGGAGCTGTAGAAACCACGGAGAATCGCTGCTTACCCACCTGCCTAGGGATGTTGCTGCCCACGGTGTGCAGGGTCCTCCCCGACCAGTCATCAATCAAGACAATCGTTCTCTGACATGGTCACAGGACAGTCTGATTTGGGCAGCTCCTCAGTTGAGGTTCCCTCTTCCCAGGTGGCTCTCGGTTGTGTCAAGTTGACAATAAAAACTAACCAATGCACAGGCTGGTTGTAGGTCAGGCATGTTGTAATTGTAAACAGTACTTGCAGTTTTGCTTTCCACCAGCAGAGGTCTCTAGAGCAGCAGCAGCAGTGGTCTCTATAGTAGCAGCCTGGAGATTACATACTGTGAGTTGATTTAGCCTCACAGGCTGGGGAGTGACTGCTGCTTTACAAAATAGCTGATAAAGACAGACATGGCCCTGTGCAAAACAGTGGAGAGACAGAGGTGACTGGCGCTGCAGTTGGAAAAACTGAATCTGCATGAAAAATGTTAATCCCAATACAACCATCAAACTTTAACATGAACTTCAGAGGATCAAATTATATGCAGTCCATACCAGCCAGCAATCTAGATGTTATTGTACATGTCAGAATATATACTTGAATGTAGAGATTATTCCATTGCCCTTGGGTGATGTGTGTGTGTGTGTGTGTGTGTGTGTGTGTGTGTGTGTGTTGCTCTGCTGGTCCTCTGGGCAAGCAAAGGCCAAGGGAAGCTTATACATAGCCACAGTCTGCACCTTGCTATCCTTCCAGGCTGGCTTGTGGAAAGGCTGGGCCCTGACCTCCTGGGGTCTCTGTTTTACAGAATATCTATCAATGGTGTGGCTCCAAGAGCAACAGATTTGAAAGGCTGAAGGCGACACAGGTGTCCAAGGGCATCCGGGACAATGAGAGGAGTGGTCGTGCCCAAGTACATGTGTCTGAAGAGGGTGGAGAACCAGAGGCGATGCTCCAGGTTCTGTGGGGTGTGAGCAGGGTGGACAGGGAGGGGGAGGCTACTCCTGCCTTCTTTATGAAGAGTTATTTAGTAAGGCCTCTTCCCTGTCCCTCGCCCCATTATTCTACCTGGCCTACATTTAGGGAGTAGGTAGATAGCTCCCTGCAACTCCCCTGAGAACTAAGTTGGAATCTCAGGGTGTTCTGTTTGCTGGGAGTGCATGTCACACCCTCCAGCGAGGAGAGCAGAGTCTTCCAAAGGAGCAGGTTAGGAGAGATCCTCCCAACATTTCTTGAGGACAACTTGAAACTATTACGACGCAGCCATCAGTGTCCTCTTCTGACATTTGTTTATTTACAGCCCATTTAGTTAACGGTGTGATGGGGTTGTCAGCTACTATGCTTTGAGACTCTACCAAGAAAGGCAAAGTTCCCCAGGAAAAGGAGGGGGAAGTGTCTGCTCTGTGCTACTTTTGCCCTCACATGCTAGAGACACCTAATTCTGATTTTTGCAAAGAGCAGAAGGATTTTATGGAGAGAAAGAAAAAAGATCCCAGACATCAGGGACAGAAGCCTTGAATGGAATAGAGCAAAGTGCTCGAAGTCACGATAGTTGATGTTCCAATGCTGTGGGCCTCCTAGAAACTGTGTGAGCAAATGAATGTGTCTCTCCAGCTCGCAGTGCCTTTTGCTGTGAATGGAGGGGAGGTAGATGAGATCCCCTGCAGTCCTGGCTAGAAGATGCTTCACAGTTGCAGTGGGCTCCAATGCAAAGCAGATGACTGAGGGAAGGGGCAGGCCAGAGGCAGGGAACGGAGAGGGGAAGACATTGACAGGCACGGCATGGGAACTGTTCCTTAGACTCGGGATGTCAGGGCCAGGCACGTTCTGTCTGTGTAGGCTGGCCTGCTGGGGAGCTCTCTCAGAAGCCTCCATGCTCATGGTCACCGCCCCCCATCTCCACACCTTTTCCAGGTGCTGGGCCCCAAGCCAACTCTGCCGGCAGGTACTGAGGACACAGCCAAGGAAGATGCAGCCAACCGAAAGCTGGCCAAACTCTACAAGGTGAGCCTCGGGGTATCATTTCCATACCAAACAGGGTCCTTCCTCAGCTGCCCTGGGTGGTGGGGCTGATGTCCCAGGTCCCAGGGTGATTGTTGTTTTCCTGAAGCTGGAGAGTAAGAAATGGTACTCTGCTGGGTCAGGCAGTATTTGGCTCCCCACCCCTCCTTGAAAAAAGAAACAAACATTGGTTGTTTTGGTTTGAGTGTGGGCTTTTTCCGTTATTGTTATTGTTACAGGATCTTGTCTTACTGTGTAGCCCAGGCTAGCCTTGAGCCTCACACCTCAGCCATCTAGGACTGGGATTATAGGCGGGCACCGCTGTGCTCAGCCAGAGGGCCATCTTTGCAGAATTCTGTAGGTTTTCTAGCAGTCTGGGCCAGGAGAGGGGAGTGAGGGTGCATCTCAGAGCTGGGGTGAGGGTCATGAAGGTCCTGGCTAACATTTCTGATAACATCTTCCCTGTAGGTCTTTGGGTTTACTTCTCAGTCCTGGGACCCATCCCCGGGCCTTGGCTTGTGCACATATCAGGCTGGTGCCAGCCTGCATGCCTTCCCTGTCATTTCTGAATGGGATGAGGCTCATGGGCTTTGCTATGTGGCAGACCCCAGCTCCCAAATCTCCCTCCCCGGGGACTCAGGAGTCTCTGCTTATTATATCAGAGGCAGTCTTGTGAAATTTGACTAGTTGGCATCTTGTTTTCAAGTTGAATGAACTCTCTATATTAGGATTCCTTAGATTTACAGGAATATTGTAGAAATGGTCCATATATCTCCTCAGCATCCTAGTGTAAGCAGGCATACTGTCAGCTAAGCAAAAGACACAGGGCCAGTGCACACATTCTTCTGATTCTCCAAGTTTGTCACAAGCACAGTCAGAGTGGCACGTTGTGCTTGGCCCTGGTCACTTTCTTGAACTTATCAGCCCAACTCTACAACTTCTCAGAGGAATCTTTAACTAAGACAAGGTCTCACAAATCTCAGGCGGCCTTGAACTCACTATGTAGCTGAGGATGACCTTGAATTTCTGATCCTCTGCCTCCACCTCTGAGTTCTGGGATTCCAGGTGTGTACTGCTGCACCTAGTTTTTGTGGTGCTGGGAGAGTAGAACTAGCCAAGCACTGGGGACCACATGCCCAACCCCAAGATCCTTTCTTCCCCCATTACTCACGTTCCTATGGCAGGTGCAGCATCCATGTTACATGCTAGATTACACGCTTGACTGTGCTACAGAGCTGGATGGGCCTGGACATTGATCTGCCCCTCTGTCTGCCTTGGGTACTCATATGTCCCCCTTCTCCATCCCTACAGGTCTCCAATGGTGCAGGCAGCATGTCAGTCTCCCTTGTGGCTGATGAGAACCCATTCGCCCAGGGTGCCTTGAGATCTGAGGACTGTTTCATCCTGGACCATGGCCGAGACGGGAAAATCTTTGTCTGGAAAGGTACGGGGCAGGTGCCTAGGCTCCACTGGTCTTTAGAGGCTTCAGGGATCTCAGCCCCAGGGAGAACGGGCTGCTGGGACAATAAAAAGCAATCAGGATGCCTATCTTTGCAGTTGGCTCACTTCTGAGCCTGAGTCCCTATTTGGGCATGAATAAATGTTTCCCAAGCCTGTGACAAGATCAGTCACCTGGGAAGTTAATGACACTATGTAATATAAATGTTTAAAAGGTATAGCTTTGTGGGTCTAAAACTCTTGGGCCCCAGCATGCATGGAATAAGCAGTATGCTATTATGTGGCTTGCTCTCTGCTGGAGGTGGGAGCCTCAGTAAAGGTGATTGTATAGCAGGTGCCAGGGAATTATTTGTGGATGGAGTGTCTCCTGTGAAGATTTTGGTTCCAGTTGTTCCTGAGAAATGAGACTCAGGGATAGATCTCTGAAGAAGTTGGAGATACTAGAGGGAATAAACACCACAGTCAGATCTTACCCAGCTGTCTTCCAGCTTCCTCAGCCTCACTTCCCTTGGAATGGCTTCCCTCTGTGTTTCTATCCTGTCTTAAGTACGCTTTCGGTAAATTAAGGCGTGGCCCCACCACTGCTTGCTTGGGAGCCTTCCATAATCTGAAGTTACCTCCTCGATTCAGTTGGGATTAAGGGTGTAGGTCACCACTCCCAGGATATTACTCCCTATGCTGGGATTAAAGGTTTGAATCACCACTCTGATTCTCCTAGACTGACTGTGGTTAGAGCTCTGGAACTTCTGGAGCTTCTATTAACTCCCCACATAGACTGTGGGTAGATTCCCTCTGATATCTCCAAAACTTCTGAAACTTTTATTGAATCCCCCATACTCCTCCTAATCCTACCAAGTGTTTCCACAGATGTACAGATGCTGGTGCAGTGCTGGGAAGAGCAAGGGAAGCAGTAGATGGAGACAGCAATTATTTGCTGGGCATGGACTAGCCAGGGCCTCACCTGATTCTTTGGCTTTTGAGGGCTGGAGCAGAGGCCCAACTATGTGAAGTGAGAAGCGTGTTACCTTGGAAGGAGTCTTCTCTGTACCGGTGCAGCAGGCTAGCTTCCTGTGACCTCTCTGAGATACTCATTCTCTTATATATGAGAGTGAACAAGACAGCCATGACTCTATGATTTAAGGCTGTTATATGGATTAAATGAAATAATCAGTGTGTAGTTATGGCACCAAATCTGATTCAGCAAGTGGACCACAGTGAATGTGATGATTGCTGTTACTGGCCAGGACACCAGAGGGGGACTAGAAGGCCCAAACCTTTAGGGATGGTGCTCCCTGCCTTTCTATGGTCTAAGTTTAAGAAGAGTAGAGGTTGGGCTACCCCTTTCCTAAGACCTTTGAGATACTGTCTTAGTCAGGGTTTACTATTGCTGTGAAGACACCATGACCACAGCAGTTCTTATAAAGGAAAGCATTTAATTGGGCTGGCTTACAGTTCAGAGGTTTACCATCATGGCAGGAAACATGGCGGCACACAGGCAGACGTGGTGCTGGAGAGGTAGCTGAGAGCCCTACATCCAGATCTGTAGGCAGCAGGAAGAGTGTATGATACTGGGCCTGGCTTGAGCATCTGAAACCTCAAAAGCCCACCCCCTGTGACACACTCCCTCCAGCAAGGCCACACCTCTTAACTCACTGTGGTGCTCACTGTCTATGAACCTGTGGAGGCAGTTTTCATCCAAACCACCCCAGCTACTGACCTGACGTCATTCCCCTCACTCTGGCAGGCAAGCAGGCCAACACAGAGGAGCGGAAGGCTGCCCTCAAAACGGCCTCGGACTTTATCACCAAGATGGAGTACCCCAGGCAGACCCAGGTAAAGGAAGAGACCAGGAAGAGGCAGGTTCCGTGGGGGTAAGGGATGGAAGCCTCCCATCCTTCTTGGGGTCTGGACGGGCACCTGAGGCTCCCGAAGACCTCTGCCAGGCAGTCTTGCCATTTCCTAGCCCATTTCCTCCCTTCCCAGGTTTCAGTTCTTCCAGAGGGTGGTGAGACTCCACTGTTCAAGCAATTCTTTAAGAACTGGCGGGACCCAGACCAGACGGACGGCCCTGGCCTGAGCTACCTCTCCAGCCACATTGCCAATGTGGAGCGGGTGCCTTTCGATGCTGCGACTCTGCACACCTCTACCGCCATGGCTGCCCAGCATGGCATGGATGATGATGGCACTGGCCAGAAACAGGTATTGGAACGGGTTTTAGAGCAAAGGCCTGGCTCTACCAGATTCCACAGTCAGGCTCAGTCTGGTGAATGGTAAAGGGCAGATGGGGGACCATTTTTATCAATGTAGCCACATTGGGAAGAACAAGAGAAGGACATCATGGCCTCTAAGTCCGTTTTCACAGCATGGGCATGAGCTTTAGGTTTAAATGAGGGAGAGTTGGGGCTGGAGGTGGGTGTAAATAAAATAAGCTGTCCTGGCCAAAGTGAGGCCTGGGTAATCGCTTCAGATCTGGTTCGCAAGGAGGGCAAGGAGGTCCATATCTTCAAGGCCAGTTAAGACTCCAGGGTGCTGCCCCTTCCTCTTGAATAAGTAGCATCATCTGGGGTGGGTGAGAAAGCTCCTCTTGGAATGGCTGTGAGTTTCGAACAATGGTTATGTTTGTGCCTTCAGCCTCGAAGGCAGATGAGATAGGGCAGCAAGATGCCCCTAGAGGGAGTAACATGTCTGCAAGCAGAGATGAGCAGTTCACTCAGAGTAAGGGAGACCCAAGCAAAACAGAGGCCTAGACCTTCTTCTGGATTCAGTTACCCCTGGGCCCAGAGCCAAGCTAGCTCTTTAACAAGAACAGCTTCTGGGCGCTTGGTACAGTGTTGCCGTGCCTAGACTGGCTCTGCCGGATGCCCCCCCTCCCTGTTCCCCTCCCTCCCATGCACCTCCTGCTCCTGTCCCCTTTCTGTCTCCCCGAGGATGTTTCTTTCATGTTTTCACCATGGTTCCCGAGGATGAGACTTTTGTTTCACCGTTTGTCTGTTGGCAACAGTCATCCTGGGTTCTGCCATGTGCCAGGCTCTTTGCCCAGCTCCCGACCCTGTCCTCTTCTCTAGGAGAGCCTGGATGTGGGGGGAGGGGACCACAGCCACAACAAAATCTTGAAATCTGTTGTTCTGAGAGCCGAAAGGAAGCACAGGGGATTTTTTTGTGGGAACGAAGGAAGGGCAGTGGGAACGGGGTGACTGGGGTTTGCTGCTGGGGTGTAAGGGGCACATTCCAGGCATGAACCGGTATTTGAGGAGGACAGTACTTCTCCCAGTTTGGTGCTGATGCCATCTGCAGGAGGGAGCATGGATGCCATTCATGGGGTGTGGTGGGAATAAAGTATTTTTGATTTTCTTTTGTTTTTAGTAGATGCCTGACTGGGTTCTGGGCTTTAGAAATACCATTAAAATAGGTAGGAGACAGAAATATGAATCTAGAGCATCTGGAGGGGTGGCTGTGGTGGTTTAGGGAGTTCTTGGGATTACTGCTGGTGGAGTCCAGTTCAGGCCGGTGTCCATTGTTTTCCTAAGGGCATTCTACTGGATCATCTGAAGCATCAGTACTGTTATGGATGCTTTCCTTACTGCAGGGTGTGTGAGGGAGGCAGCAAAAGCGTTTAGTAAACCGAGAGTTAAGCCTGACTGAGTCTTCTGGGACCAAATACTCAACTGCTTTGGGCCTCACTTTCTCTATGAAAATGGGGTTGCTCAGTATCTCTACCTTACCACTGGGTGTCACTGAAGGGCCTCTTGACTAAAGTCCTGTCATTGGATCTCTGCAGAGATCTGCCTGCAGGGGTCATTCTGAGGCCACCCAACTATGGCCCTGGTGAGTGAGATGACCCATAAAATCCCAATGATTCCGTAACTATGGGGAGAATGGAAATGTTGGAGATACAATAACAATCCTATTGATAGCAGCTGATGCTAACAGCCAGCTTGTGGGACAGAGTATCATGCCATCTTCATGACTAGAAGGGCTTCCCTTAACTGTTATCACCACCATCACATTTCAAAACTGAGACCCTGAGAGGTGAAGTTGTCCAAAGTCATATGACCTCTCAAGGGGCTCAGGTTTGACTCTGGCCTGGCTCAGCCTTCTAATCTAGAACTCTCTTGAGGGACCTTTCAGAGGGAAACACAAGCCAAAATGTGGCGAGAAGCGCTGGTATGGGAACCCTGGGGTCACTCCTCCATGCTCTGTGAGAGAGACCAGTTATTTAACTTTGGGCCTGGATGGCACCATGCACCCATGAAAACCTTGCTCTGTTATCTATACTGTCCGCTGTGCTGGGACCTCCAGCTAGCCTATGGTGACAGTGTCTGACTCCAGCTCTACCCCGGCAGATCTGGAGAATCGAAGGCTCCAACAAGGTACCAGTGGACCCTGCCACATATGGGCAGTTCTATGGAGGTGACAGCTACATCATTCTGTATAACTATCGCCATGGTGGCCGCCAGGGACAGATTATCTACAATTGGTAAGAGACTTACCTGGGCTGTCTGCTTGGTGTTAGTTGGAGTGTCTGGGGACCCAACTGTGCCTGACTATGGTCACAAGTGGAACAGAGTGAGTTGATCTGAGGGAGTCTGGATTATAGAGGCCTGAGTTCAGATAGCCACACCCTACTGTTACCCATTCTCACCCAGTCATCAGAATATGGTATGCTCATCTTAGGGATAGAGACACACCAACCCAGCAGCTCCTGTCAATCAATGCCAAGTCCTTCCAGAGACTTCCATTATGATAAACAGATTATCCTGTGGTACATAAATATGTAGTATTAATATATGTCAATGACAGTGCTTATTGTAATAATTGTTTTAAAGCAGCACACATACTCATATTCTCCAAACCCAAGGCAGAGTTCAAAAGTGTCACCCTGAACTTCTCATCCACCTGTATCCGCCAAGCTCCAGCCTTTTCTCTTGACTGACTTAGCAGTTTTTATTTATCATTTCTGCATCATTACTGGAAGGATATGTAGTTTGAGCAAATGCTAAGCGAGTTGACCTGTGGCTTGCCTTTCGGATACAGCCTTCCTGGAAACTGATAGCCTCCTGGTGTAGGTATGAGTGTCTAACCACCGTATCATGCCTTTGGGTTGCTATACCACAGTTTATCACCAAACTCCCCACACCCATGCACACTTGGGTGCTAATCTACTGCTCTCCCAGCACTGTCTAAATTAATAACTGGTAGCAAGCAGTCATATATTTAGTGAAGTCTCTCTCTACGGTGAGTTCCCCGAAACGGATTAGCAGAATCAGTCAATGGACCTGTCATTTTGCTAGATAGCCCCAGTTCCCTTAGCTAATGCTTGGAACCTTTCAAATTCCTGTATTCCTGCCCGCTGCATGCAAGAGTCCCTGTTTCCCTGGCTCCTCATCAGTGGACTGTATTATTAAACTCATGGGTGTTGGTTCCTTTTTTGTTGTTGTTTTGTTTTCTGAGACAGGGTTTCTCTGTGTAGCTTTGGAGCCTGTCCTGGAACTCACTCTGTAGACCGGACTAGCATCACAGAGATCCGCCTGCCTCTGCCTCTGCCTCCCACGTTCTGGGATTAAAGCTCTGAGTCATTCCCTAGCATTGAGAAACCAACATTAGAAAACTGGTGGTGGCCACACTTTTAATCTCAGCACTTGGGAGGCAGAGGCAGGAGTTCCAGGACAGCCAGACTACACAGTGAAACCCTGTCCAAACGCCCCCGCCCCTCAAAAAAGAAATAAAGGAAGGAGGGAGGGAGGGAGGGAGGGAGGGAGGGAGGGAGGGAGGGAAGGGTGTCCCTATTATTAGGCAGTTTCAGACTGTTACCTAACTAATAGTTGTTGAACTTCTTCTTTGTTAAAGTTTTCATTTTGAAATAATCTTAGACCAACTGAAAAGTTGCAGAAATAAAAATCCAATTATCTGGCCAGTTCTCACATATACACTGCCCCATGTGCTTGCCTTCACAGCCCTAGCAGCCGTGGGCCAGGCAGATGCAGGGCTGTGTACGTGTCTGTGTCTACTCCAGTATCACCTGCTCTCCACTCCTTTGTTATTTTTGGCCCAGACCCTAGCCCAAGATCCAATGGGACATCTCTAGGGCCTAGGACCCCATCAGGCCTCTGGGATCTAGGACATAGCCTGCCCTTTTCCTTCATGAACAAAGCCTTGAAGAGTGATACTCAGGGATCATGTACTTAGACTCAGTTTGATGGAGATGGAGCCCAGATCTAGTCAAGCCACTAGCACCCTTTGTGCCTTTTATTTTGAGACACAATCTCACTAACTTGTTCACACTGGCCTTGCACTTTCAACCCTCCTGCCTCAACCTCCCAAATAGCTGAGACTCCAGGCACCATTAAGCTCATCATATGATACAGATTAATTACTGTTTGTAGTAGGAGGTTTCTGGCCTGGACTTTCAGGCCTAGCCTCAAGGTTTAGGACCCACAGACCCACAGTCCTGCAGAGACACACAGATGTATATGATAGTGTTAGGCTGATCGGCCTAAGGCCCAGGCATATAACTTGCTAACTCTCATCTAACCCATGACTCATCCTGTTCAGCCATGGGGCTCGGTACCTCTTCTCACAGCAGCATTGTTGTCCTCTGCTTCTTCCAGCTTCTCTCTGGCATTCTGCTTTGTGCTTCCTGTTCTCAGAGTTTTCTTAGTCTGTTAGCCCCGCCCACACTTCCTGCCTGCCTTTGGCCAATCAGCACTTTTTATTAAACCAGTGGGTGGGACAATTGTTTACAATGTAACAACATAATCTCCCACAACTGTAGTTGTTTTTCAAGACAGAGTTTCTCTGTATCTGTATAGCCCTGGCTGTCCTGGAATTCTCTAGATCAGGATGACCTCAAACTCAGATCTGCCTGCTCTGCCTCCCGTGTGCCACCACGCCCAGCTGACACAAAATTCTTAAGAAGACCTTTTGACTTATGGTGTATGTATACTCGGTACAGTCAGTCAAACAAGGCCCAACCTTGACAAGAAGAGAAGGCTGGGGACCTTAAGTCTCTTGTTCCCTTCCCAGGGCCGTTGCCATGCACCTTTCAGTGACATCGAGGCAGTCTATGCATATGTCTCCATATTTGGTGTCTCTCCCTAAAGATGGCACATATCGCACCTGTTTATGACCTGCCTTTGTATACAGGAGATGCCCTGACTAATTTTTTATATTTTGCTTTTGAGTCTCAGTACTCTCACATGGCTGTCCATCGGGGGACGACCCAGTGAGTGCCCCCAGACACATTTAGGAGAAGGAAATCTACATACTGTACACTAGGAGCTAAGTAAAAGACAGTTTTCTGACCTGGGGTGGACAGGTTGGCTCTTCCCACAGCCCCCTGCACATTTCTGCCCCAGTTCTATCCCTACAACAAGGTTGCTAGGTTACTGGAGCTCAGGGCAAGGAAGTGGCCAAGGCTCTGTGTAAACTACTGCTGAGTCTTCTCTCCCTCCTTCTAGGCAGGGTGCCCAGTCTACCCAGGATGAAGTCGCTGCGTCTGCCATCCTGACTGCCCAGTTGGATGAGGAGCTGGGAGGAACTCCTGTCCAGGTGAGTCAGAACAGTGCCGCTGTGGGCTTCAGGCAGGGCTTTGCCTGTCAGCTCACTTACCTTCCTAATTATACATCCACTCATCCAGGCATCTACCCGCTCACCATCCATTCATCCATCCATCATCTATCCATCCACCCTTACATGTGCCCACACATCCACCCACCTATCCATCCGTCTATCTACTCACCTATCCATGCAACAAATACTGATGGAGGGTTTTCTCTGTGCTGGGCTTAATGTCTGCATCCAGATATATAGATGCTGTCTGTACTGGGCATGACTTTATGCCCTCCCTTGGCTGTGCAGCAGGAATGACATGGTTTCTGCAGGCACATTTAGGACAAGAAAATCCATGTGCTGTGTCTTAATATAAGTAAGAAGACAGCCTAGGGACAGGAGAGAGCTGGCAAATTGGGGCTGTATGGGGTGCAGCAGTGCCTCCAGATCTGGGAGGCTCTTTGTGTCCCCCCTCCCACTTGTCTAGGACTGACATGGGCATTCTGGAAGAATGTATTCAAGCAATCTGTCCTTCCTTTTAAGGCCATATTTGCAAACTTGGGGTCCCCTGGTCCTTGGACCAGACTCAGAGGCAGAGGGTAGGAAAACAGCCAAGATGGCAACCAGGGACCTTGGCAGTGGCATTGTCTCCAGCTTGCCCTACTCAGTGCTCTGGTCCTGCCATAGTCAGATCGGTAGCCTTTCTGAAGGTAATGGCCCAGGACCACATAGAAAAGCTGATTGGGGGGCAGGGGGTTGGAGAGATGGCTCAGCGGTTAAAAGCTCTGGCTACTTTTCCAGAGGACCTGGGATTAATTCACAGCACCCACAAGGCAGCTCATAACTAACTCCAGTTCCAGGGGCTCCAACACTCTCACACAGAAATCGCGCAGACAAAACACTGATGCATATAAAATTTATATATATGGGGAGAAGCAAAGCTGAGTATCCTCCTCTCTCACTGCCAGAGCCGAGTGGTCCAAGGAAAAGAGCCTGCACACCTCATGAGCTTGTTTGGCGGGAAACCCATGATCATCTACAAGGGTGGTACCTCCAGAGATGGTGGGCAAACAGCCCCTGCCAGTACCCGCCTCTTCCAAGTCCGAGCCAGCAGCTCTGGAGCCACCAGGGCCGTTGAGGTAACACCAGGTCCCAGACCCTGGGCAGTGGGCCTGGGTGGGATGAGGAAGCAGATTTTTAGGGCATTCTGCCCTGTCAGCCCCTTGCACACTTTCTGTCATAGGCAGCTCACTACCTTCTCTAGAACTCATTCTGTATAGCCTGGACTACATTTCTGATTCCACTGTATGGAACTCCACAGTGTGGTCTGGGAACTGTGGAGGATTACTCTATTACCTCCTTTGTTTTGAACATTCAACTTCTGTTAATGCAGCCCCAAATTCAAGATCATTCACGCTCATCACAGTGCGTCCGAGAAGTGTGGGAGTTAGCCTGACCTCTCAGTGTCCAAAGTCTGTGCTCTCCATCTCTGAAGGGAAGAGATCCATCTGCTGCAGTGTTCCTGGGCTGTCAGGAAGGGCTGGCCTCTGTTTCTTTGTGTCTGATTGAGTGCTGCCTGCCCCACCCATCTACAGGTGATGCCTAAGGCTGGTGCTCTGAACTCCAACGATGCCTTTGTGCTGAAAACCCCCTCAGCTGCCTACCTGTGGGTAGGTTCAGGAGCCAGTGAGGCAGAGAAGACTGGGGCTCAGGAGCTGCTGAAAGTCCTGCGGGCCCAGCCTGTTCAGGTGGAGGAAGGCAGTGAGCCAGGTGGGAGCCCGAGCCCCACCACTTCCCGCCACACCCTTCTCTGGTGCCTTCACCCTTTGTGTGTTAAGTGGGAGTGTGGGAGAGTAGAGTGAGCATGATGGCTGATGACAGGGTAATCTCCAGACACCAAAAGATGGTCCAAGAGGGCCTCGGGAGATGATGACAGGGTGACAGTTTCAGAGGGGTTCTCCTTGTCTTTAGAGCTCCCAAGAGGAAGGCACAGGCCTCCAGTGAGTCATGGAAGCAGCCTTTCTGCCCAGCAGAAACAGCTATTAAGATTGATGTTCTGCATCTCCCAGCCCCAGTTTGGTGGCTAATGGTCACTGTGGCTTTTAAGTACTTGAAATGTGACTGGTGGGAATGAATGGGAATGAGGAAAGTGTAAATATTTAATTGTGATACATTTCTATAAGAAATGGTACATACAGACAGAACACGTATAGACAGAGCAGGGATTATAGGAAGAATATGGAAATTGAACTTGGGAAAACTTGCCTCCTGGCTTTACCACTCTCAGGCTGTGTGAATTAGGTGAATTGTAATCTCTGGGCCTCTGTATGCCAAGTGGAAATAATTAGGCCCATCCTGTGTTGTTTTGGCCCATGTGTCTTATGCAATTTACTTACTCTGGGCCCATCCATTCTCTCCTGCTTTGAGCCCCTAGGATCTTAAAGTGGAGAGCAGCTAGCTGGATTTGGGCTCTGATGAGATGTGGGCCGTGGTTGCGATCAGGGCCCTTTGGCAACTGATGTGATCTCCCTTCACAGATGGCTTCTGGGAGGCTCTGGGTGGGAAGACTGCCTACCGCACATCCCCAAGGCTGAAGGACAAGAAGATGGACGCTCACCCTCCTCGCCTCTTTGCCTGCTCCAACAGGATTGGACGCTTTGTGGTGAGTCTGGAGATGTCACCTCTGTTTGTGTCTAGGGTGGACTCTGGGGTGGGGGGGAGGTGTCAATGAACCTCAGAGCCTGGAGGCACAATGATGGCCCAGTGCAGGGTGGGTCCAGTGCTCTGTGCCCTCATCCTGGGAACCAATGGGGGCTGATGCTTCTTCCTGGATCTCCTCTGCCCCTTCCCAGATCGAAGAGGTTCCTGGCGAACTTATGCAGGAAGACCTGGCTACTGATGACGTCATGATCCTGGACATCTGGGACCAGGTGAGTGAAGAAGAGAAAGAGGAGGCCAAGGGAGAGGGAGAAGCTGGACCCTTAGCTCCAGAGCCACAGGAGGGCTTAAAAGACAGCAACACCAAGCATTTCCAGGGAGGTCCTCCATTTCCTCAATGTAAAATGGAAGTAGCAGGACCTGCCTGGCAGGTACCTGGCCATTGGAAATTGTAAAGCACTCTGGAAACCCAGGTCTCAAAGCCCTGCACCATCCCCCTTTCCTTCTAGCCTTAGGGAGTATGAATTCTGGCTTTAAATCTGTAGGAAGAAAGTTAAACTTAGCAGTGTGTCATGTGCAGGTGTAAGCTGCCCAGTGTCATTTGGAGGCTTGGAAATGATCCCTCCAGCTCTGGGCTGTCTTGTGTCATCTGCTAGGGTGGCTGCTGTGGAGGACCCAGCAGGGATGACATTCATTCACCCAGCATCAACTGAGCATCTGAGCAGTGCTCTTTGGGTGATGCTGGGAATGAAGAATTGCATCAAGCTGACCTCCTCTGTCCTCTCTGGGTCTGTTCCCATGGAAGCATCAGCTGAGTAGCTGCTCCCAGCATCCTCCAAGCTGTAGAATGACTGGACACAAAGGCCCAAGTCTGTCCCTCTCCCATTGAACAGCTTTGAGACAGCCTCGTGGGAGAATCGGTGTTAGCTGCTTGAGCCATTTGGCTGTCATTGTTGACTAAGCCGTTGGTGACTGACTTCACCTGCTTTTGCATCTCTTTGACAGTCCTTGGCCACTGTTTTTTAGCATCACCATCTTCAGGCAAAATGTTAAGTGCTGGGAATCCTGAGAAAAGGCAAATGGTCCCAACTCCAAAGGTTTTCCTTTTCTGGAAGGAGTGCACTGGTAAATAAGGAAAAGCCATCAAGCCTGTCGTTTTCTTGTCAAGGCATTTAACAACATTGACTGCCATGGATAAATGGCAATTGATCTTGAATGTGATTATCTTGAGAGATGCATAAGCATAGATAGCAGAGCTGGGAGATGGTCCAGTGGGTAAAGCACTTGTCACACAGGCACAAGAACCCAAGTTCGGGACCCCAGAACTCAAGGGAAAACTGAGAGTGATAAAGTCAGTTCTCAATCCCATGTTTCTGAGAGAAGAGGAGAATGGGGTCAGACAGACCCCGGAAGCTCAGAAGCCAGCTGGTCTGGTTACAAAACTATGAAAAACAAGAAGATCCTATCTCAAACAAAGTATGAGGTGAGGACCCCCACCCAAGGTTGTCCTTTAACCTCCAACAGTGCACTGTGGCACAGGTGGGCACACACACATGCACACAAAGATGTCAAAGAAGTAGATGAGTAGAAATTATCAGAACAGTTTATGTGACGAAACTTGTTATAAGGCTCACAGTTACATGAGCCTTTTATTACAAGCTTTAGACATGTGTCAGTCAAGATGTGGAAATGGGTAGCCTCCCAGAATGCATTTGTTGGCTGAATGTCTAAGAATATCTGCCACCCATTTGTTGAATAAATCCACACCTTTAAAGGTGTGGTTCATACTTGTAAAGAAGGTTTTCCAGCTCGGCCCCTGTATTGCAGTGATTATGACAGAAGCAGTCTGGAGTAGAATGAGGAGACAGAAGGATTGGGGTAGTCTGTGGCAAAGTGTCACCAAAGGGCCTCACCTCTTAGCTGCAACCCAGTGGAGGTGACGGCTCAGGTTCTAGGTCCTCTGTGTTGTTTAATGATCAACACAGCGGCTGCACCTTAGTCTATATTCCCTAGTTCAGCAGTCTTTGGCCTGTTTCTCTGGCAGTGACCTGGCTGCTCAAGCCACAGCCTGGCAGGAATCTGCTCCTGCAGGCACTGGCCCTGTCACTGCTGCTAAAGGAAGCTTTAACTAAATCTGTATCATTCTATTTATAAAGAAGACTCGAGATATAAAGGATGAGGTAAAAACCTGCTAGCTCAGAGAAGCTGAGTAGCAACTAGCTAGCCTTTCTTTTTCTGGCAATTCCCAAAAAGCCCATCCTTCTGTTCCACCAAAACAAACAAACAAAAAGCCTCACCACTAAAAATCCCTTCCTACTACTTCCAGTGTGTCCCTCTGACTCTCCCAGACACCCTCTGAGTCTCTGTGAGGACTATCTGTCAGTTAGCTGCTAACAGCCTCCTGACTTGACAGAGGTAACTTTTAATTAGTGCAAATGCTGACTCACGGTTCACAGTGTGATTAAAATATCCACCAACACTCCTGTACTTCTGGATAAGCTGGAAACCCAGACTCTTACACCAGCCATCATTGATAGCTAAAGCTGAAGACAGTGCTATTATAGACCAACACACGTTAGTGGCAAGCATGTTTGTAGGCCACCACTTTACAGCCTCTGCCCATGCCTTTCCAGTCGCTGTCTAAAGGCTGTTTGTTGTGGGCAGTTGTTTTGACACCCAGGACCTACCTCCACCCTTGTTCATCTGGCAGTAACCTCACCTCTCATGTGATTTTCACTTCTCATCTTGCTTCCAGGTCTTTGTCTGGGTTGGGAAGGACTCACAGGAAGAGGAAAAGACAGAAGCCTTGACTTCTGGTGAGGACCCAAGGCTCTAGGGTGGGGATGGGGACTTGGGCTGGGAGGGGGGTGTCTTTGGTGGGAGTAGCTTCTAATGCTGTTCTAGGAGTTAGATAGAGTCCATGGGAATTGGACCTCCTGCTCATAGTTCCAGTGGCTTTTTGTGACAACCTGAGGCAATCAGTTCATAAAGACAAAGGTTTATTTTTGGAAGTTCCAGCCCAGGTTGATTGACTCTGACTATTTTTGAGCCTGTGATAAGGCACTGAGGTGGGGAGTGTGTACAAAGTAAAGTCACTGGCACTTGGAAAAGATGAAAGGGTGGGGTCTCATGGTCACCTTCAAGGACATGTCTCAAGGAGCAGAAGACACCCCTCTTAGAGTTGGTCCTCAGACTGAGGACCAAGGTTTTGAGGGACATTCTAGATCTAGGCTATTGTAGGAATGAAGAGATAAATGTGTCCCTCCAGAATGCCCGAGGGTTTCCTGTGGGTGAGCCCATGTCCAGTTTCCAGCATGCTCAAGGGATTCCCTTGTTAGAGTCCCTATGTGAGAAAGCAGAATCTTAGTAGCTAGTCTAGAAGCTGAATTCTATGACTGGTTTCTTTATTTGATATCTGTTAATCACCCGGGGGAAATGATACATTCAGGGAAGGGCTGAGAACTCTCTGAAGTAGGAATTTAAGTAAAAGTTTCCTGTTCTTTCCTGTGTTGGAGCAATCCTGTCAGCGATGGTGGTGGTCAGTAGGACTGAGACCATATTCTCTGACAACCTCTACTCTGTCTCTGAGGAGACACTAAGAGTTCCTTGGTTTCTTTTCCATGTGTGTCTACAGCTAAGCGGTACATTGAGACGGACCCCTCTAATCGGGACAGGCGGACCCCCATCACTGTGGTGAAGCAGGGCTTTGAGCCCCCATCCTTTGTGGGATGGTTCCTCGGCTGGGATGACAACTACTGGTCGGTGGATCCCTTGGACAGGGCCTTGGCTGAGCTGTCTGCCTGAGTAAGGACCAGAGCCACCAATATTACTAGTCAGTGCCTTTGAGAATTGCTCATCTCCTAATGACATCACATGTCAAGCAGGAAAACTATGTTTTGTGTGTGTGTGTCTGTGTTTATTATTATTTTTTTTTTACAGTAGCCAAAACCAGCCCTGGGAAAATTCAGGGTCTTTACAAAATTGCCTCGAGTATCTGTGCTTTGGGAATTAAATTCAATAAAAGTTTTTTTGAAGTGTGCTTTCCCCTGGCATGTCAGCTCATTCATGGCCCTACCCACCAAATAGTCACAGTCTCCGGACTTGCTCCTAACTCCGATGATTCTGAGGTGCCCAGGTAGGTACCTCCCATGGACTGTGAGCCAGCAGATCAACTCCACCCACCTTATGTATGTGTCTTTGTCTTTGAGAAGCTGATGGCACACTACTGGGGAGTGTCCTCGTCTGCTTTCTGTTGTGATAAAAACACTGACCAAAAGCTAGGTGTGTGTGTGTGTGGGGGGGGGGTGGTTTCCATCATCACATCTTATAGCCTGCAGTGTAGTTCTGCTAAGGGAAGGCTTCCCCAGCAAAAGATTGCAGTTCTGATTCATTCGAGGCTGCTTGATGATAAGTTGTTACTTCTCTGCTCTGTTCCGTTCCAGGGAAAGAAACAAACCCCATTCACGAGATTTATTTATCAGGAGAAAAGAATCTAGGAGTGGCTGTTTCTGCCAGGATGGGAACACCCACCCGCCCCCTCCCCCCGCCCCCCAGCAACCTGAACAGTTTCAGGGCTTACAGGGCTTCTTAGGGGCAGAGTTTTTCCAGGGAGATTTTCAGGGTGGGAATTGGTCAGATTTCAATCCCCTTGAGCTTGGACAGGCTCAGATTGGCTAGGTTTGTGCTCAGAGATTAGATGGTTTTCTGCTGGAGGACTGGTCTGTTTTCCTGCTTAGGGATTGGCTGGTTTCAAGTTCAGTCCACCAGGGCTGATAGTTTCAGGGCTAAAGTGTGCTTATTTGGCTCTTATTTCAGGATCAGGGTGTGTTTCTTTGGTTCTGGTTTTAGGACTAAAGTATGTTTCTTTCATTAGCTCTGGTTTCAGGGCCAGAGTGTGTTTCTTTGGCTGGCCCTTTGTTTTTACCCTCAGGTTCCCTTTCTCCAGATGACCCTGGCTTGTGTCTAGCTGACAAAAACCAGCCAGCACAGGAAGCTGTCAACCAAGAAGCTTACCAGAAGAAGGCAGGAAGGAAAGGGCTAAGTGGAAGTGACTCACTGCAAAGCTTTTGGGTAGGCTTGGGGCAAAGAGGGAATAGTATACTCTGTATTTCTTCTTTTCAGGATTGAACCCTAGATCCTGTGCAAGTTAGGCAAATGCTCTACCACCTAGCAACCAACCCTCCCTCCCTCCCTCCCTCCCTCCCTCCCTCCCTCCCTCCCTCCCTCCCTCCCTCCCTCCCTCCCTCCCTCCCTCCCTCCCTCCCTCCCTCTCTCTCTCTCTCTCTCTCTCTCTCTCTCTCTCTCTCTCTCTCTCTCCACTAAGCTTGAGCTGCAGGCGCCTTTACCCTCCAGACAGCTTCAGCTCCCCCTTCCTGACCCTGGTTCTATTTTATTTTGAGAAAAGGCATCACTAAGTTGTCCAGATTTTATTGGAATTGCAAATCTCCTCAGCCTCCCCCAAACTGAGATTCTGGGTAGTTTCACCATGCTCGGTTTTTTTGTTTGTTTTTTGTATAGCAAGCTGAATATGACAGAGTATTTAATTTTAATGTCTTAGGCATACAATTCAGTGATATTACACAGATATATAATGCGATATAAGCTGTAACCACTACCTGTATCCAAACTTTAAAAATATTTTAAAAGATTTTTAATTTTATGTGTATTCATGTTTTGCCTAAATGTATATATATGCAGCATGTGCATGCAGTGCATGAGCAAGTGAGAAAAAGGAATTCCTACTTCTGGAACTAGAGTTTCAGATAGTCGTGAGCCACCATGTGGGTGCTGGGAACCTAACCTGAGTCCTCTGGGAGAGAAGCGGGTGCTCTCAGCAGCCTGAGCATCTCTTCAGCCCCACCCAGACATTTTACAGGCCTCAACCTTAGAGCCCAATAATACTACTAATAATGAAAAATTATGCCATTATTTATTTCAAGACAGGTTTCTCTGTGTAGTCCTGGCTGTCCTGGAACTCACTCTGTAGAGCAAGCTGTCCTGAAACTCAGAGATCCACCTGTCTCTGCCTCTCAAGTGCTGGGGTGAAAGCCACATGCTACCTAGCCCTTGATTTTAAGTGCTTGTTATAAATAATAAGCCCCTCTCCCATCTCTCTATCACCTTGGGAAGTTCCTTTTATTCTTTTGGCCTTAGTAAATTTGCCTATTCTGCGTACTGCACCTAAGAGAAACCGTGCAGTATTTATTGTACATATCTGACTTATTTTATTTAGAATTATGCTTTCAAAAGCAACCCTTGATCTACATTGATGGGTGAATACTATTCCATCATATGTATATCTACTTATCTATTTATCTACCATGGATGGTTGGATCATTTCCATTTTTTTGGCTATTGTGTAAATGCTGTTGTGAATACAGGGCACAAATATGTATTTGAATGCTCTGAGCCAGTTCTCAAATGAGTTATATATTTCCTTATGAACATGTGAGTCTCACCTCCCAAATCCTGTGCACAGTCAATAGGAGGCTTGGTCTTGATAGAGTTCAAAGCCAAGTACATTCCCTGGAGTAGGGTAGTGGACAAGGACTGTTGTCATAGAGATACCTCCTGTGGCATCTACCTGCACCTTCTTTCCACAGCTGGTCCCTTCTCATCATCTCTGGTGAGATCTCTGCCTTGGAAACTGCTGTAGCCAGAGAGGCTCCTGGATCTGCTCCAGTTTGTAACCTTTGGGACACAGCAGAGGCACTCCTTGGTGTCCAATATGGTTTCTCTAGGCCTGAATCTCTGCTGGTGTCAGGCATCAAAATTCCCTCTTGGGTACTCCCACAAACTGCTTCAAAGGCTCCTCTCCCCGAAGGTGCCAGAGTGCAAGGACAGAGCCTGCCCCCCCCTTTCCTTCTGGATTCTTCTGGCCACCTTTCCCCCTCGTGGTCCATGCCTCTCCCTGTTATAGAATGTGGACTACAGAACAGACCCAGGGGGAGGTTGGATCCTAGGAGGCCTGTGAGAGTTGTGTGTATTTACAATGTTGTTTCCAACTTTAACTAGGCTCAGACACTGTCCAGGGAGCATTTTAGAAGCATGGTTCCCTTGGGGAGCCTTCTCCAGAGGTTCTGAGTCATTCTCAGAAAGACAAGGGCAACAGAGGAGAAATTTTCCAAGTGGAAGAGAAGATGGGCTGGGGGTGGACGCAGATCATTAGAAGCAGAGGTACAGCAGAAAAAAAGGTGGGGTGCTGGGGGAAGAGTGGTGCATGTGGGGGCAGACATGTGGCTGAAGCAGTGAGGAGTGAGCAGTGGGCAGGAGCCTTGAACACTGTGCCAAGGGGCTTGGAATTGATTCCATGCCTGCCTTGCCTACCTCCAGAGGGTGGCTCTGCGCAGTCAAAGCAACTGGCCAAGAATAACATCCTGAAAAAGCTGAGCAGAACAGGAGACTGCTCCTAGGGGTGCTGAGCAGTTTTCTCCCAGAGATAAAACAATTCATCTTGGAGGAAATCACGAAGTGCTGGCCATTAAGTTCCAAAAGTAAACAACACAAAAGCTTCTTTAAAAGTCCCTAAAACTGACCAGATTCACCAGGGCTCTCCCTCCCCAAGTTTACACATGCTGCTCGGAGACTGCTCAGGGAAGCCAGGCTGCCCCAGAGATGACAACTCCCCCATCTGTTGAGCTAGTGCATTGTGGGAGTAAGCCTGCCTGGGCTGGGTTGAATTGGATGTGTTGGACTGTATACAATGGAGAAACAACTAAATTGCCTGAGGAGCATCTGTGAGAGTCCAGAGTCTAGGAGCTTTGGCATCTGACTCAAGTCACTCCTGGTCCAGGTATGTCACCAGCTCTGTTGGCTTCAAGTGTCAGCGTGGTAGTGAAGTGTCTGCAGGCATTTTGGCTCTCAGCTATGCATTGGCAAGCTGAGGGGGAGACAAATTCATTTTTGTCGATGTTTTCTTTAGAGGATGAGCTGCTTCCAAGTCCACGGAAAACCTTTCTTCAGTTCTCAGGAATTCTCACGCTCATTCCTAGTGACATCATAGGTCAGTGAGGTCTGTCTGGTTGCTGGATGAATTTCTCCCCTTCTGAGTGAACATTCTTTGTGGAATCCCAGGGGAACAAGGCAAGGCTTCCGAAGCAGGAAGGAGGCCAGTGTGCACAGTGGAAGGCCATTTTCTTGACTTTTGGAGGATACATACTAAAAATAAAATCCTCAACAGTAGGCTCCTGCAGATTTGTGGTATACAGTCATTCTCAGGGGGCTCAATTTCCAACCTGTTTCTCCCTTCCTGAGCATTTACCTGTGTGTACCTGAGGAAGCTGGAGCGTTTGGTCCCCTAGAACTGGGGACTGCCTGCCATGACAAGTAAGACAGAGCAGAACTTCCTCCATCTTGTGTTCTTACTGCGACCATTCAGCTTTAACTAGAATTTGACCTCTTTGATGAAGAATCCCATGGAAAATTGCCCAGTTCTAGTCTAGGAACCCAAGTCAGGGTGTCCTAGCTAACTTATCCTTTCTGCTGTCAGCTTGTGCAGAAGAACCTCCTCCAGCTTACTGCTGCAGCTTCTGTCAAATTGCTTGCTTGTTTCTGTGAACCCTGCCCCCAAAGCTCTGACTAGATTCCAGAATGTGGTTTCTGCCTTCAGAACCCTCATGCTCTGGACACTCAGGGCTACACCTGTGTCCCTGAATACATGTCCCAGATGGTTAAAGACTTTCAACTGGTTATAAACTGTGCCTACTGGTCATCTCTGGTGAACACCCATAACAATGTGAGTGCTGTAAGGGAGCTTGTGCTCCTCTGCAAGAGGAAGAAGTTCTAACCCTCAAGGCATCTCTCTAGTCCCTCACCGCAGAATCTGTTAAAAGAAAAATACTGGATTTTGTTTTGTATGTGTGGGTGCATGGGCATGTCGCAGAGATCTGTGGAGCTCAGACGACAGTCCGAGTTGGTTCTCTTTCTGCCATGTATGTCCTGAGGCTTGAACTCAGGTCCTCAGACTTGGAGGCAGGTGCCTTTACTCACTGAGCCATCTTGCTGTCCCTTCCCCAGAAACTTTTAGGGAAGACCCTCAGCTCTGTCATTAGTGCTAAGTCTCTAGATTTCTAGAACCTCCGTTTTAACAATGGCTTTCAACTTTCTCTCGCAGTACTCTTCTGGTTACAGGACAGTTGAAAAAAAAAAAAAAAAGCAGCATAGCCTGGACCTGCTCTGTACCCTGAAAAATCTGAGATTCCCCTTGGCCTGGTCTGCACACTGAGTAGGATGGACTGTGTGAGAAATGCCCTGCTGTGCCTGGCACTTGGCACTGTTAGTTGACACAGAGCCGTCTTAGGTAACTAGGTATTTGCTGTAATTTGACTATAGGGATAAGGTTGTCCAGTGCAGATGTTTCGACGTGGTTGCTGGGTCAGTGTTCCCCTCCATAAGCATGCAAGTTTGTGTGCTTCCCCACAAGTACAGTGTTTAACACTCTCGAAAGGACAGCAGATAGGAACCATCCAAGGTCATGGTACAGACTGGATGGTGCAGGGTGAGAAACCCTCAGGAGCACAATTTTCAAATTGGGACCTGCAGAGTTCTATGAGGCTCTTCTGTGATCTTACAAACCAGATTCAAACTCCACTTAAGTGATAAGAAAATCCAGTGCTAAGAAGCATAGCTGAGTTACAGGCCACCTTCTATAGCTGATTTATAACCTCCCTGTTTTCAAAGGGCTAAAGATGTGGGCACTCTGGGAAGTAAATCTTTCAACAGTGGGTCATCCCTTGGAAATAAAGGTTTACTGCTAAAAGGAAATCTGAAAAGCGACAGTAGGTGACCAGACAGGGAAAGATGGACAGTGGGACTCACGTGGTGGTAGCCAGACATGGGAAGACAGTGTGGGACTCACAAAGAACAATGTACTTGAAAGCACAATAAACTCTGTGTTTTGTGTTTTCTTTTTCTGTTTGGGCCAGTGCTATAAACATGTTGTTTACAGATGGTCAGCCACTTCCTCACTTTGCCCTGAATCAAGGTTTGAGAGCCTACAGTTAAGGTCTAAGGCTCCCTCAAGTACGAATGCACAGTCCAGCGAACTTCAAGCAACAATGCAGCCAGGAAGAAGACTCACACTTTATTTGACATGGCTGAGGAGGAGGAGGAGGAGGAGCCAAGAAAACCCTCATGCCAGCCCTTCCCATAGCTTGCTTCCTCCTCCCCTCACTGACTGAATTTAAACCTACAGGATTAAGGCTCAGTAGCAAAGGCCGTTGGTGTCTGGAGGGAGAAATTTAAAATTTAAATTAAAACAAGTGTATCATTTTTCACCTGTGAAAATGTGTTTTCCTGGGTTGTCCTGGTCCACAGTGGAGGGCGAGGTGCTTCTCCAAACAGATGAAACCATGATTTAAAATTAAAAATGTAAATGCAACTTGAGCCTGGGTGGAAATGCTCTATTTGACTCTAGAGAACCCAGCTGGTTTCAGGGCTAAGAAACGGTGTGTGTGGTGGTGGTGGTTGGGGGTTAGGTTCCATGTAGGCGTGGCAGTGCAGAGTAATGGCAGGTGTGAGCAGAGCTGTTCCCCACACAGGGAGCCATTCTGCCAGGCTTCTCTGGGTGAACCAGGAGTCTCAAAGATGTTACAAAAGTTACCACCAAGCTTTCCAGGCCAGGGGAAGAATGCCACAGTAAGGGACTGTGGTCAGAGGGACTGGGCACTTCCTCTATGGGTGTCAATGTTTTATATGAAAGCAAAGCAAAAAAATCATCAAATATATGTGCTCTCCTCTGCTCTGAGAGCTCAGCATGGTGTCTGGGCAAGATGGCGTCACATGCTCCATGTGTAAGGACCTCCTTAAACTACCCAAGCAGATTAATAATCACAGTATTTCACAGTATATTATAGCTAATAGTATGCAGAGAGTAAAATATAATTGGTTTTCTTAGGATTTTTTTTTTTAAAAAAAAGGTACTTTGGAACTTAAGCTATTCAAATGAACATATAGCAATTATTTATAGAACTTACAAAGTTATTTTTAAAAATCAAAATGATTTAAAAACCTGATACATGAAAATAGGCAAAAGTGAGACAAAGCACTTCTGTGGCAAGAATTTAGCTTCCTTTAAAGGCAGCACAGACAGGGACTATGGTCGGGGAGCTCAGGTACTGTTTCAAAAGGGCCACCATAGTGGGAAAGTTCAGTCCGGGAGGGGCAGCCAGAGACTTTGTTGACTCAGACCATTTTCTCAGGTTCTAACAGGATCAGGGAGAAGGAGAGAATTATTCCAAAAACAGTTTGAGCTTAGATTGTATGGATGGACTCTGGGGAAATGTCCTTCCTTTAAGATCCCCTGAAGAGAAGGTCCAGGTAGCCCCAGAGAAGCAGGTGATACAAGTCACCGTGCAACACCGTGCAGAGCATTTACCTGGTGGGGTATGGTTGGGTAGGCAGCGGTCTAGGCTGTGTGCCTGCTCACATAGCAGGAGACCACTTAGAGGAAGTTAGAAGAGGGTTTCAGCTACCACAGGATAAAGACACACTTAAATAGAGTAAGGCTATTGTGTATCAACCACCAGCCTCTCTCAGTATTTACAAGCCAGTGATTTTTGTTTGTTCGGGTGCTGAGGATGAAACCCAGAGCCCCGGCATGGTAAGCAAGTGCTCTACTACTGAGCTACAGTCCTACCTCCAAAGTGAGTCTTTCAGCTGCTCTTAGGATTCCAGTCCCTTCTAAGACCCCCTCACTCTACATACAGAAACAGGAGGGACAGGGACTGTCAAGCTTCCTGCTAATCTCCATGTGAGTGAAAGGCTAATTTTACCCTGGGAAGGGTTCCACACAGCTCTACACAGACCTGTGCAGCTCACTGTTTAGCCGTCATGAGGCCCTGCAACATATCAATGGGCAGAGGGAAGACGATGGTGGAGTTTTTCTCTGCCGCGATAGTGGTCAGTGTTTGCAGGTACCGGAGCTGAAGGGCAGCAGGAGACTCCGTGATAACTATGGATGCTTCTTTCAGAGCTCTGGACGCATTCATTTCCCCCTCAGCTGCAATCACCTACAGAGGGGGAGACATCAGTTGGCAAATTTAATGGTGCCGCTCAGCAGTCCTCAAGTAAGGGTTCATATACCTCAGGCAGCATAAAGGATGTCCCAGGGATCTATCAACTCCTAGACACTCCGTTTCCAGATTCTTTTTCCTGAAATTGGATTGCTTTCAGAAGTGTCTGACTCAAGGCATTCTCTTTTACTGTTCTCTGTCTGCCACTGAACAGGCATCACAGGCTTAGTGAACATCACTGGGCATTGCACAGTCCACAGCACTACAAAGGGGTGAGCAACTGACTTCATGTGTGGATACAAACCCTTTGCAAGTCAGGTGGATTTCCAGTTTCTTGAAATCAAAGAAAGGAACCAACAGCTGACAGATCTTGTTGGAGAAAGATGGCAGCATGAGTTTCAGCCTGCTGACTTGTATGCATGCTGGGAAGTGCATGGCAGAGAACAAACCTCCTTTAAATAAAGTTCCTTAGTTCTATAGTAATGCGTATGAAACATCCACATACATGTGAGTGACCCCCTCACATGCTGCAGTTAGAGATGACTTATTTAGGAGAAATTCTGAAACACTTGTAGAACCCTCTTCAAACCTACAGAAAGCTTTCATTCTGGCCCATCCTAAGTATATTGCTGTAAGATGATGAAATAATTCTCAACAAGTTGCGTTGGACATGGTGTTTTAGCACAGCAATAGAAAAATAACTGCCGTTCTCCCCCTGAAATGGGACAGCATTCCATGGAATCATTCACTGTGAGGCAGACAGAGCAGGGAAATCAAGTTTTGGATAAGTGGAGACTGTTGGAGGGGAACAGTAAGGACAAGTCAAGACCTGAGATACACACACACACACACACACACACACACACACACACACACACACACACACACACGCACAAACACACACACACACACACACACACACACACATATATGGTTTCTGTTTTTCCTTTTTGTTTTTTGAGGCAGGGTCTCACTATGTAGCTCTGGCTGGCCTGGTACTCACTAGGTAGACCAATATGGCTTCAAACTCAAGAGATCCACCTGCCTCTGTCTATTGAGACTGATGGGTATGGAAGGGGAGGAGAGAGGATCTGAGTCCTAAGTCTCCAAATTCTGTTTCATGTGTAGTGTCATTAAATAGATAAGGGTACCAAATGTTGTACTCACTAAGAGAAATGATCCAATTTATAGGATTAAACCTTCAGTTTACCAAAACAAACTATCATGTCCCACCTTGGTCTTTGAGATGAGGTCAAGTGCCAGATGCTCAGAGAAGTAGGTAATGGTGTTCTGAGGCAATACATCCCACTATGAATGCTAGGCTCAGACTTCCTTTTACATCATCTTGTAATCCAATTACATTTTTTCTGGACATGGACCAAAGATATTTTATTTTCCACCTCCAATCAATAAACAATTTATTGGCTAAGAAGTCAGGCCTACTATGATGGGCACACATTTCGTTTATCAGAAAGCTACCCTGAGCAAGCTACCACACAATGCCACAGGCTTTGTCTAGATATACACAAGTACACTCTGTAGACAACATCTAAAGCAAAGCGAGCCCTTGTGTCTAGATGGGATCTCTGGCCATGTAAATCCACACTTCATTTTCACAGACCACCATCCATTTATCACTTGTTCTGCTGTTCTGGAGAGGGAACCCTTGGTCTACACACTTTAAAATGAGATTTACGTCAGCATTTAGTGATGTGGCTAGAGAATCTCTTCTCCTTTGTCTTCTTACATAGACACCTCTGAGTGGCTTCCTTTCCATAAATTATGTTTGGGAGCAGTTCTGTGTTCATTTTTGCTGTACACTATTGCTGCCTGTGAATGACTATGTCTTTATCCATCCAACTCAGAATGGGAATGTGGAAAGTTTCCAGATTAGGGTGGAGTGTTGCTGTGGCACAGCCCTGGTAAACATGATTGTCTATCTGTGAGATACATCCTGAGGAGTGGTGCTACCAGGCATGTGCAGTTGTGGTAGATATTACCAAGGTCCTCCAAAGTGACAGATCTAACATTCCCACAGCAGGACATGAGGGCTCCAGTTCCTGCCACCTCACTCCTGGTTCCTCTCAGACTGAGTTTTCAAGCCATCCTGATGGATATGTAGGGTGGCATCTGCCTGTGACTTGAATTTGAGTTTCCCTGTGGCTAAATTGAGGGCTTTCTTTCAGAAGTCTGTGTCTGTGGGCCCTCTTACCCCCTCTCTCTTCTGGAACTTGCTGACTGAAGAGGCAGCTGCTTTCTATTTACCATGAGAAATTGAGTGTAAGAAGGCTCGCAGCTACTTCCGAGTTATTTATTTCACTAGTTTACTTTTCAGAAGCAGGCCCACTGTGTGAACCCCAACCTTGAGGACAGTCAGCTATTGCCCAGGTTCCTGACAGCCTCACCTAAGGGGACAGCATGGTAGCCAGACTTTTAACTGGCCTCCTTTATCTTAGCTCACATGCACACGAGGCACTTTTGCACATACACATGCACAGATGTACACATATAGAATGCATAAATTCATGCATGTACACACATGCACAACACAAACATGTGCATGCACATGACGCGCTCACACACTCTCCTATACACACATTCCCAAGCACCCACATGAAGTGACACACATGCATACGATGTACTCAAATACACACACACACAGAGGAACACACATGTATACAAATACCCACAACTGTTTAGAACAGGAAAATTTCTATAATAAACATTCAGGGCTGTTTTGCTCTTTCTTAAAGAGAGTGTTTTATTACTGTAAAATAAAAAGGAAATCAGTTGAAGTCAGAACAGAACAGAATAGACTGTAAAGCAAAGGGAAGAATTACCTTGGCTCTTGCCTCCCTGGCAGCTTCTGCCTCTGCGGCCATGGCTCTCTGGAGCTGGACCGGGAGCTTCACATCCTTAATCTCCACACGCTCCACCTTTATTCCCCAGTCATTGGTGGCATCATCCAGTGTGCTCTGGAAGGAGAAGAAACAGCAGGTGAGGCACCAGCGCTGCTCTGGTCCAGATACAAAGAGCAAGTTTGGTGACAGTGGCAGAGAAACTGCACCACAGGAGGGCTGAATCAGGAGAGAAACTGCTCTGACTCTGTTACTAATGGGCTAATACAGGTGCTGACAAACTTCTAGTGGACCACAAAGACTACTTATTTGCAGACTCCACATATTTCTGCCTTACTGCCACAGGTCAAGAGCAGTATGGGTAATATATAAGTGAACAGCTGAGTTGCATTCCAGTGAAACATGGTTTACAATACAGTAGTCACCCCAGTGGCTAAGCTTGCTTTATGAGTAGTTGGCCTGCCCAAGTTAATGTGATGTTACATAAGCATTTCACCCCTCTCTTTAGATGGGCAGGAATGAACCACTCTCTATTTCATCAGGCTGTGATGGCTTCAACAGGTCCTGTGATCTTAGCAAGGAGCTGGCAGTCCTGGCTCAAATAGGAACCGAAAGGCCAGGCTGGGCTACAGAGCAGGTGCCACAGGCTTAACCACGGCGAAACCTCTGTGAATGACAGGAATTTATAGTTACAGTACTATAACTTGTTTGAACAAGCTAATCTCACTATTAGGAATACCTGTCTCGAGGCATGACAGTTACACACAGACTCACAGACTTGTCCACAGGCCCAAGCTCTAGTGGGATTTGTGGGAGATTGTGTTGTTTCATTGTAAATAATTATCCCAGCCACTGGTTTAATAAAAAGCGCTGATTGGCCAAAGGCAGGCAGGAAGTGTGGGCAGAGCTACCAGACTAAGAAAACTCTGAGAACAGGAAGCACAAAGCAGAATGCCAGAGAGAAGCTGGAAGAAGCAGAGGACAACTATGCTGCTGCGCTAAAGAAAGGTACTGAGCCACATGGCTGAACAGGAAGAATCATGGGTTAGATGAAGGGTAGAGAGTTAGCAAGTGATATGGCTAAGCCTTAGGCCGATCAGCCTAAAACTATTGAAAGCATCTGTGTGTCTCTGTAGGACTGCGGGTCTGCGGGTCTGTGGGTCCTAAACCTTGAGGTTAGACCCGAAAGTCCGGGACAGAAACCTCCTACTACAGGGATTCTTGCAGAATAACCTCCAAACCATATGATCTACAATGAGGATAATACAGATTTGGGAAAAATAAAACACTGGAAGGACTTTAAAATTAGCATGCACTTGCACCTGAGTGCCATGAACCCATGGATGTCTGAAAACATTTCTATAATGTCTGGAAACCTGAAAAAGAAGAAAGAACAGGCACCCCTGTCTCTGTGAATCAACGGCCTGGATGGTCATGGACCAGCTCTGTTCTCTCTGGACCAATCAGCAGCGCTGCCGTCCTTACCTGCATGTGGTGTGCAATCTCCTCCCTGTCAGACAGGATCTGAGACAGGTTCTTGGTGCCCAGGGCATTCCTCAGTGTGGTTTGTGCCAAAAGACGGGTTGCTGAATCTGCATTGGTGATATTTGCCACAGCCAGAGTTGCATTCTGAACACGGTAATAAACCACGCCATCCACACTGATTGTCACTGAATCCTTAGTAAGGACCTACAGAAGGGAAAAGGCATCATACACCAGCTGCAACTTCCTTATTGTTACTTCAAATGCCCTTCTGCAAACCCTTACGCAGGTTAATTATGCCTTTAGAAATCTAATAAAGCATTCCTATTTATCCAACTCCACAGATTCATTCAATCGCTCAACAAGTTTTGAGACATCACTCATTGTTCTGGTCCATTTTCCCACATTACTCCAAGGTCTTCTGAGTGGATTCTGATGCTCAGGGTCAGGTCCTTCTCTTGTGTGCATCCTCTGTACCTCTGTGGAGTGACGCAGACGCAGAGTGCGATGTGTGGATGCCTGTTTCTCCCTTAATACTGTGATTTTCTTTTCTCCCTTCCTTTTTGTTTGGTTTTATTTTTCCTCCTCTTCCTCCTTCTCTCCTGTCCCTCTGTCCCCTTGTTCCCCTGTCCCTCTGTCCCTCCGTCCCTCCATCCCCCTTCCTTTCCTCCCTCCCTCCCTCCCTCTCTCCCCCTCCCCCCCTTCCCTCTCCCTCTCTCTGAGACAGGGTTTCTCTGTGTAGCTCTGGCTGTCCTGAAACTCTCTCTGTAGACCAGGCTGGACTCAGACTCGCAGAGACTCTCCTGCCTCTGCCTCCCAGTGATGGGATTAAAGGTGTATGCCACCACCTGGGTAACTGAGTTTCTTTGCTTCTCTAGCACTGACAGTGTGACTGACACATGGCAGAGGGTCCCCCTAAGTGACAGATGAACCAAAATGAGACCCTCGAAAATGAGTAATGACCATGACCATGAAGGAGCGGAGTTTAGAACCTGAGCTGGCTCTGCTTGCCCCCAGCTGGGTAAGCCCGAGCTGTAAGCCATGTGACCTGGCAGCCCTCATCTGTAAATGAGGCTGGCAGCGTTGCTACCATTCCTTATTTCTAAGATGATCATGGGAGGAGGTGTCGTACAGTGAGCCTTTTGAAAACATCCCCATCTTTGTCAATGAAAAGTAATAGCAACAGCTAAACAGCATTGCAGCCTCGCTGTCAATGCAGCCTCTCTCTTGTTTAGTGATCTAAAATTACCTCCAAATTGGAGGAGAGGGGAACCTGTTAACAAATGTACAGTTCAATACTATTGTATGCGACAATCCCTCATAACATCATGGGGAAATGACTGTCCCTCACAGATCTTGCCACTGTGGCTGCCACAGCTGCCTTCAAAGCTGCAGTGTCTGCGCTCACTGTTTACTGCTGGCAGAGCATTTGTCTCCCTCTACAGAAAGATCACAGGGGCTGGAAAGAGTTGCTTGCCAAGTTCCAGTGCACTCTGGGTTCGGCAGCTTTGAGGGGAAAAGGAGCAGGAAAGGGAAGAGGTTCACAGACACATGCCAGATGCCTGCAGTGTCTATAGAAGAAAATGCCACACAATTCCAAGCCCTCCAAGGGACTCCTGAGAGCTCATTTTCCGGAATGACAGGGAAACATGCACAGGATCCAGAGACGCATGCACTGAGAAGTCTGACTGCACCAGATGCTTGAATCAGTACCAGTAAGGGAGTTCCCAATCTGGTGTCTGTATTTTGTGACTTGTGATAAGAGAAAGCTCGGCTCTAGCATCATGTCGAGTCTCCGGACCGTGCCCAGGGAATGCTACTCTCCCCCAGATAGTTCTTTCAGGAGCCTGAGGGCTCCTGTCTGCAGTGGTTACTATGTCTCCTAACATATGGGTACCAAATGGCCATGACAGAGCTGCTGTCCAGTGCAGTTAACCCTGAGCAGAGAGAAAAGCAACAGGCAGAGAATCCCAAGTGCTGGGATCCGAGGATCTGAGGGTTCATCTCTGTGCAACCACATTGCATCCTTCTAGAAACCAGCTGTGAATGCCAGCTGTGAACTGTTTGTGAAGAAGCCTGAGAAGGCATGAAATGATCAGAGATTCCTAAAATGCCAAATGAGCAGTTTCTAATTCTTTGCTTTCTAACTGGTTTCTCTTGAATAAAAATGCAGACCCTTGGAAAGATGCTGAACTGGACTAGATGTTTTTGTTTGTTTGCCTGTTTGTTTGCTTTTCTGTCAGAAGCCCAGGTCAGAGCGCTGTGGTCAGAAGAATGACGACTCTGGTGTCCTTGGGTTGACATTGAGTTTCTAGTAACAGCAACAAGTACTCACACAGCCCTTTGGTCTCAGGTGCTAAACAGTCCCCATGCAGCATCTCACTTACTCCTTACAATGCCCCACTAGGTAGGCCTTACCTTACTACCTCCATTTTACAGTTGGGGACGCAGACAGAGAATTTAAAGACCTGCTTACGGTCACAGAGTCTGACAAAGAGAAGGAAGGCACAGGGCTGTAAGTTCTGGCCTCATGGGCTCAGGCAGCCTCATGTGTGAGCCCTCAGCCATAGAGAACTGCTCACCTCCTGAGGAGGAATGTCAAAGGAGATGGTCCTCATGTCCACCTTGATAAAGCTGTCCGTGCACGGCAGGATAAAAAACATGCCTGGAAAACACACACAGGACCAGAGAGACCCAGTTAGGCTTGGCTTTTTAGGGAATCAGGCCCAACTGCTGTTTTAACCCTCCCCACCCCCAGCCACTCCAGCTCACTTCTCACTCTGTGAACTTAGACTATCTCTCTAGGATTCATTTTCCTGAGCTGCAAGTCCTGAGACATGTAGGTCTCCCAGGACTCACCCTCTCTCCCTTAAGGCCCCGCCTTCTCACGATCTGAAACCCAGGTCAAAGTACTGTGCTCAGAAGGTAACTCCATGTTCCTTGGATGTCACTTTGTTTCTAATAACAGCAACAAGCAAGAGGTTCCTACAGCACCTCTACTCTGCTACTCTCTCTTTACACGGCTCTGCTTATGTTGTTATTTCTGTCAGGAATCCTTTCTGTGGCTAATACTTCTCAGCATTAAGACAGGCCAGTCACAATTGTACACGCAGATATTTACAATGCTTGGAAGGCTGGGGCAGGAGAATGGCAGGGAATTTGAAGCCAGCTTAGGGTTCACAGTTCCAGGGAGAGGGGAGGGGGGGAGAGAAAGGGAGGGAAAGGAAGAGGAAGGTAGGGGAGGGGAGGAGGGAGAGGAGGAGAGGAGGGAGGGGAGCCAACCAGAGGGGCTGAGATGGATCAGTGGTTAAGAGTGCTTACTGCTCTTTCTAAGTGACCCAGGTTCAGTTCCGAGCACTTATACAGACAGCTCTCAACTGACTGTAACTGCAGCCCCAATGGTTCTAACTCTCTTCCAGATTCCCAAGGCAGCTGCACTCACATGCACAGATCCACACATAAACATATCATTTTATTTGTTTGTTTGTTTTGGTTTTTCAAGACAGGGTTTCTCTGTGTAGTTCTGGCTGTCCTGGAACTCACTCACTCTGTAGACCAGGCTGGCCCTGAGATTCACCTGCTTCTGCCTCCTAAGTGCTGGGATTGAAGGCATTCACCACCACACTTAACTAACATATAATTTTAAAATAATAAATAGAGTATTTAAAAATAAACAAAAATAGATGGGACAGCTTTGCCTCATCTATTATTTCAGGCCAGTTGTTCCCTCTGGGTCTTCTGTGCGAGCTCTTTCAGGGTTCTGTGGCTACTATATTATAGCACTAACACAGGATATAGCTATCTGCTTCTTTGTTGGTGTCTGGTTGTTGGACAGTAAGTCCTTTACTAAGAGGACTGTATTCTACTTTCGCTTAAATTCCCAGAGCCTAGCTGAGCCTAGTGGCACATTCCTGGAAGCTCAGCATCTTACTGGGTTGGGATCCTCGTGCTTAGCCTCCCACAGTTATGGCCAAGCCCAATAACCTAATTGCTCTAAGTACATAGAAACAGGAAGGGTGGGCAGTACCCAGACTGACATACAGCTTCTGCTCCAAGCAGAGGCCTCACTGGAGATCACATCAGTAAGATAGTCCGGTCTTGTAGAATGCAGAGAGGGCTCAGTAGTTAAGAGCACCTGATTTCTTCCAGAAGACCAGAGTTTAATTCCCAGCACCCATAGCGGGTGGCTCCCAAATTCTGTAACTCCAACTACAAAGGGATCCCATACCTCTGGGGCCACTTTTACAGTGGAAATCATGGTGGAAGGAGGTGGCTAAAACAATAGAACAAAGAAGCAGGACCAGAGGCATGGAAGTCTCCCAAGACCAACTTCTTGGGAAGGGGGATTATGGTGATATTGAAAGGCAGTCTTTATACAATGTACATACTCTGGATTTATGTCTCATGGCAGCTTTAAATGCCTGGGATCGGATTTAAGAAATAGGGGGAAAAAAAGTGAAACACTTACAAAAGTAATTCAAAGTCCCAAAGAAACTTTTACAGACTTTTTGCACAGATTAACTGCAGCGGCAAACAGAATGGTACCAGACCAGAAGCCAAGCAGCAGAAGCCATGGCTCACACTGTTAGTCCCAGCGCTTGGGAAGCAGAGACAAGAGAATCTCTGTGAATTTAAAGCCGGCCTGGTCCTCAAAGCAAGTTCCAGGACAGCTAGGTCTGAAAACTCTGTCTCAAACAAACAAACCAAAAAACCAAAGACTGGAAGAGGCGGCTCTGTCCTCTGATATTCCAGACTGGTTTTATTAAATTTAAAACATATCTCCACATCTGGCTTCTGTGGGTAGCAGCACACACATTCATGCACGCACACACACAAATTTAAAATAAACAAACAAAACCTCCACAATATGTCAGTTTCCAGACTGAAACTTTTAGTACTGACCAGGTCCTTTGGCGCCTCCTTGTAAAATTCGGCCCAGTCTAAAGATGATGACTCTTTCATACTCCTTTACAATCTGGAATTAAAAAGGAATCAAAAGTCACCATGATGACCACACATTTGCCAACACAGCTTCTCAAACATGTCTCTGCTCTAAGCAGGTTCACAGCCTTTTGTCACTGTCTCCATTTCCTCACTATGTCTGAACACATCCATCTGGTGTTCACTCTTTCCTTGCACAGTGTTTATTTATCACACACAACTTTATACTTCGTAGAAAAGCAATAGACACTGAGAGTGTGACACATGCCTCTAATGCCAGGACTCTAGAGGCAGAGGCAGGAGGATGAAGAGTCGGGGCCAGCCTGAACTACAGAGTGAGTTCAAGGCCAGCCTGCACTACCTAGAAGGCTCTGCCCCAAGCACACCAAACACAGAACAAACACACATTATAGTATCCCTGCTGATTATTCATGTTTCGTTTGCTCAGAAGAGTTTATAGCTCTTCTTCTGATTCCATTAATTACAGTAAGATGTATCAGAAAGGCCAGGCAGCATATTCACTATTTTAAGAATATGCAAATGACAGTTATTTGTATAAGAATAGTAACCTTGTAGGCTGGGGAGTGTTTGCTCAACCAGGTTCAGCAGTCAGTAAGCAAGCAGACCCCACCATCACTTAATTCCTGCCCACCCTAAGCAGGGACCTGCCATTTCCTCCAGTTTTACAGTCTAGGAAACTGAGCCTGCCCTCTCAGGCCCATTTCTCAAGGGATAGTCTCACGTCCATGCACAGAAAACTCTTGCCTGTGGGGAAGGTTAGAGTAGACGGTGGCCGGAAGGAGTTGAAACATCTGCTATAATCCACCAGCAGAAAGTGTTTCCAGAAGAGAAGAACCCCCAGAAAGAAAAGAACCCCAGGCCAGTCCACTATCTCTCCATCTGCCCCACAGATTAAGTGGTTTTCGGAGTAGGAACCGGCTGATGACTGTCCAGAAGAGAAGGAAACTCTCTTTACCTTTATGCAAATCCATATTGATAGGGGGAAGGTTATAATTACAAACAGGATCGAGACAGCCACCAGAATCCATCCACAAGCTCCCAGTTCTGCCTTGGGGTTATCTGTTGAAAACAAACCACACAGCCGGTTACAGGCACAGTCACTTCAGCTTCCCCAATAGCTCTGTGCTTGCCATTTTGTTGGCTGCTTTACTCATATTTCTTCAGGGAATTCTCACACAGCCCTGAACCCATCTACCTACTCATTTCTCATATTACTACCATTTTATCCAGCAAACGCTTACTTATTTTGCCTCATGATGTGAAACAGCAAAAATGAAGAATCCACATGAAGTGAGGAATAAAGAGAGTTATAAGCCAGGTGGAAAACAGAGACACTATGTTTTTTCAGAAGATTAAAATGCAAAGGAGGGAGAGGGATTGGCCACTGGGGTGGGTGGGACCGAGATCACTGTTATCAGCTTCCTGACAGTGAGGAGATGCTAAGGAAAAGGTAGAGAGAGGAAGTGGGCATTCTAGTTCCAGGGGCAGCATGACTCAGGGCAGAGCCACGATGCAAACTCGGAATCCCATTCTGCGTGCACACTGCTGCCCCTGGCTTAGGAACCCACTTCCTGGTTCCTGCCATTAAAAACCATGCTGTCTAGAATATTAGTGAACCTTGTCTTCCTCCCTCTTCTGCATATAGTGCTTTTATCTGACTACAAATGGAATGCATACACACCCTGCTGCAAAACCACATAGAAAAGTATAAAAAGGAGGGAAAAGCTACTTTAATCCCAGAGACAGTAACTATTTCAATACATTCTTCCAACCTCTTTCCTGATTCACACTATATTTTAAAATTCAAATAAATAAAGTTGGTAGCATACTTTACCTCTGTAGCTATTGTTCTTTTACATATTTTATTAGCCTCTATAGTCCTGACTTAAAAAAAAAAAATCAAAGTTCTTACACTAGTGAAGTTTACAAGGGGTCAGTGAGATGGCTCAGCAGGTGAAAGTGCTTGCTGCCAAATGGGAGAGACTTGAGTTCAATCCCTGGAACCCACATGTAGAAGACTGATTCCTACAAGTTGTCCTTCGACCACCACACGCATACTGTCACACTGGCACTGTGGCATGTGTGCTACAGCATGCAGGCACAGGTACAGAAACACATTTTTAAAAAGTCAAGTAGTTCTACATGTTAATACAAACAGGGCAGCCTCTCCACTCTCTTCTGTTTCTGCTTCCTCAGACATTTGGCTGCACTTGCTGATGTCTACTGCCAGGGCTCTAGGAACCTGCTCGCTAGGGCTCTCCTTGCATTTTGGGATCTGAGCAGTACCCAGTGACTTTTCACTGGGAAAGAGGATTTTCTTTTTCCTATCTCTTCCACCACAAATGAGTAAATCTGCACTGTAATTTTGGTTAGATTAATAACCACCAATATGTCAAAGCTAGCTTTCTTTTCTAATACTATTTTTTCTTTCTTTCTTTTTTTTTTTATTTTGCACTTCACCTAATCTGATATAGTTCCTGCTGATCCAAGTTTAATCTTTAAATCCATGGTCTAAATCTCCTCTTAAAACAATCGGGCATTCCATCAATTTCCTCTCCAGTTTGCACAGAGAAGTTGCTTTTTACCTCCAAGCCTGGAAACTCCCCCACATCCCCCAATGTTCAGTTTTCTGTCCTCTGTGCCCACTGTTGACCCCACTTTGGTCCGTTTTTCCATTCCGTGGAGCAGACAGGGGCTGAGAGAGCCCCGTTGACAGTTTCATCCACCCCAGGCTTTGGCTATCACTTCAGGAGCTGCCTTAATTATAGACATGACAGAGGAAGGCATGCCAGGCATGATGGGGACATGTGGGAAGGGGAGGGGTGCTGACAGCTGACCGAGAGCCCTGAAACACAGGAGGGGAACCAGAATCATAGAAAGTTGGTTGTTTATAATGTTCTCATCTGTGTCATGGTGTCAGGACAGTCCTCAGACACACTTAAGTGATCTAAGTTCACCTTGGCACTTCTAGGTCATAATTTCTAGGGCACATGTGAGGCAGGGCCACTGTGCTATACTGCTTGTGGAGAAATTCTAGCAAGAATATGGCTACCAATGTTTATCTAACAACATTTAGTGCTCTCTAAAATATTGCCCCAAGTCTCCCATGCTCCAGGCAAAGTACAGAGCTCCTGATCATTTGATATCACAAACACTCTAAAAGCGTTTTTTTCCTGTATGGTGGTGAGACCCAACCCAGGGTCTTGAATACACTAGGCAAGAGCTACATTCCCTAGAACTACAAACAGTCCTTCTTGCTCATTTTGATACTATCGAGGTACAGCACAGTATTAAGAAGAAGAAGAAGAAGAAGAAGAAGAAGAAGAAGAAGAAGAAGAAGAAGAAGAAGAAGAAGGGGAAGGAGGAGGAGAAGATGACGGCTAACTGGGAACTTAGTTTCTTCACTGTAAATGATAAGGGCTCCTGGACTGGCCCCATAGAACTGAGCTAGTGCCCAACAAATACAGACGAGACAGAGCTCCCGGGGCCCTTTTACTGTACTCCAGTACAGAAAGAATATTCCATCCACATTTCCAGGCTAAAAATGGAGAAAATAGATAGAACTTGCTTTTTTTTGAAAAACATCCTTTTAAAAACAAGTTAATTCACCACTTATTTTATGATATCCTCAGCCAGCTTAGGCTCCAACATTCAAAGATCTGCAGAAAGTACATTTTCAAAGATGTGTCCATGTGGACAGGTCAGGAAGTCTAGCACTGTTGCCATAATCACACCAAGATTATTCAAAGTACATGGCATCAAAGATGAAGAGCAGGGGGTAGTAGGTGGGGGGGGGGTCCTGAAAACTAGACATAGTCTTGTCCATGTCAGATGCTTGGCTGGAAATATGGAAGCAGTTCCACACAGCACTATTACTTTTATGCCCTACTCTTTCTACAGTGAAAGGATCTTATTCTAACCATTGAGAGTCTCCCTTCTGCTTCAATAAGGGTATAAACTCCATTTCTCAGGAGGTGAGGTTCCACTGGGTCATAAATGAATCTCAGTCACCCACTATTACTTCCTGAGCTTCGTTTCCTCAATTTCTCAGCTATCAATTTAGGGTTGTCTCTACAAGCTTAAGAGGTAAAGGGCAAGTATCAGGAAACCAACATTCCTGAGATAGTTTTGGCTTAAATATTTGTCAATGCTTCACTGGGGAAGCTTCTAAAAATCAGGAATCCTGTAATGCTTGGTTGTAAACCTGGCTTTGCCATGTTTTTATGCATTTCCTTTTTCTACTGTGAAACTCTTTCCTGAAAACTGCTCTGAGAATAAACGTTTAACCAATCAAAACCAGGGTTGAAAATAGGACTCAGCTGTTAAGAGCATTGGCTGCTCCTCCAGAGAACCTGAGTTCCATTCCTAGCATCGATGTGGAGTTCACAGCAACTCAAATCCCAGAGGATCTAGTGCCCTCCTCAGGCCTTCACAGGCACTGCATGCACATGCTGCACAGACACAGTAGTTATAGCCAAAGACAGTCACAAATAAAAACAGATGAACCAGGTGTAGTTGCACATGCCTTTAATCCTAGCACTGGGGAGGCAGAGGCAGAGGTCTGAGATCCAGGGCAGCCTGGTCTGCAGAGTAAGTTCCAGGATAGCCAAGCCTGCACTGAGAAACCCTGTTTCTAACGAATAATAATAAAAAAATTACAAAAAATAAAATGATATATATATATACTTTATTATTACTCATTTTGAGCTTACCTCAAGAAAACTAATATAAAACCATACCAAAACATGAAAAGGTACAAGCTGTACAGTAACTTTTGTTACCCGGCTCCAGGGAAAGTACCTTCCTTGTAAGCACCTAGACAATGTTTAGAGCAGTGCATGCACCTATCCATCCTGTGCCAACCCATCTGGTTTATCTTAAAATGAGCAGGAGCTGGTAGGATTAAAACCCTTGGGAGCAATGAATCCCAATCACCACTGAGATCTAATTATTCCAAAGTTCAAAATGCACTGGATTGCCTCTGCAGAGAAAGGTCAGAAACACGTCTCACTTCTACAATTAGGACTCAGTCACATGCACCATTGAGCAAAGGGAAGCAGATGGGCTAAGAGTTACCACAACCATCTGAGTTGCAATATTTCAAGGCCATTCTTTCCTCTTCCTTACCCGGAATGTTAGGAAACACTATGCTGTAAACTGTCATGAACAGTGTTACCTGGGTAGAGGCAGATAGAACAGAGGGAATTTTATCTTAAGTACACATGGTATCTGAGCTAATAACACTTTTTTTAAGGAGTAAACTCAGTAAGGTTTTGGCAAATTTTTATTTTCTTCTTAAAGCATTTATATTCAAGACACAACTGCTCTCCCCCTTTTCTTCTTTTCAAACACCATGATTCTGCAGTTAGAGTTTAGCAAGCTTTTTCCTGAGAGTGAGAAAGAGGAAACAGGCTTTGCAACCCACAGAGTCTGAGCAAATACTCCAGTCGACCATGGCAGCAGACAGGTATGTGCAAGGATCATAGTTGCATTCCAACAAAACTCACTTATGTACACTGAAATCTGATTTTCATTGTAGCAAAACATTCACCTTTAAACTACAAAAATGTAAAAGCTGGACTGAAGGGATTTTTTTTTAATGTAAAAACTCTCTACAGAGGATGGAGAGAGGATCAGCAGTTAGAAGTACTTGTTGCTCTAGTACAGGACCTGGGTTTGGGTTCTAAAACCTACATGGTGGCTCACAACATAGTCCAGTTCCAGGGGATCTGATGCTCTCTTCTTGTCATAATAAGCACCAGGCATACCTGTAGTGCACATAGATGTAGAAAAAGAACCCATTTACATCCAAAAAAATCCCCAAAGGCTGTTGACCTAAAAGGAGAGCTAGCTGGAAGATTTCTCAGGAAGTGAATGTGGAGGGAATGAGATGCCAGCAGCTGGCAGCTGCACTGGGGACACTGGCCAGCACTAAGGAGGCGGAGGCTAGCTGTGACTAGGCAGCTAATGTGACCAGTGGTGTCAGAGGGAGCAGTAGGAAGACCCTGTTCAAACAAAACAAAACAAAACTTCTTTGTAGTGGAACATTGTGTTCATTTTAAAAAATGGAAATAAAACACACAGGACACCTTCTCATTAGATTCCTAATTCTTCCCTCAGATGAAATGTTAAGACATATGTAAGAGATTGACGATTTAGTGTCTGATTGCAATCTACCACTCCATCTTCTTCTCAGTAAAATGGAAGAACAAGCAAAGTCCAAATGAAAAAATATGTAAAATGTCTGACACCTTAAGGTCACTCTTAAAGAGCTGGTAAGGACAAAGTGTTTTATTGGGTTAGTGGCCTTCTGGGATCTATGTGTCATGGAGAAAATATCAAGACTAACAATCTGCTTGGGGATTCTGTCTCAGGGGGAGGAACAGATCATATATAGGGTAGTAAATTAGTCGAACTTCATCAGGTCATCTGTCATCCATCTCTCGTTGTCCCTACCCGCATGGGAAGTGAACATATTTCTGTGAGTCTAGCTGTCATTAATCATTTTAGTCTCTGTTTTCTTCATGAAGTAATAAATACTCTTCTGTGTTTCAAAAGAAAATTCACCCATATCTGTGGGGGTCTCTGTGACCGCCATGGCCAGCAGAGGGTTGCTCAATCAGAGGTAAGGCAGTTTGGTTAACATGACTCAGTAGCCAGTGTTGGCTCAGACTTCGAGTTTGACCCAAGTACTTTATTTTAGGCATATGCAAACATAGCGCGATCTGGTGAAAATAAATTCTGATAATTAACTCAATCTTGTGTGACTATAAAGCTTAAGACATGACTCCACTGAAGCACTTTGTAAAGTACATGTGACATGTTCCATAGAGATGGGACCAGTAGATGGAGTGAGATAAAACAAGGTCACAGCGAGGCCTGAGTGAGGACTGGCCACACAGACAGGGCAAAAGCCACCAAACTTTGAACCACCTCTGCTCTTGGCCTCCTGGATGGAAAGCAGGTTTTATACCTCTCTTTGAGGAGACAACCCTGTGTGCCTGGCATAGCTGGTTCCCTGGTGCTTCTCTGTGAGGAGCACATATATCTTCTTGACAATCATGGGAGATAGGGAAGTAACATTATGCCCAAGTGCGTGATGAGGAATGGCTCTCTGGAAGTTGAGGAACTTGCCTAAGTGGCCCAGGTAGTGATAGTGCTGAACCCACAAGCCTGGGCGTTCACTCTAATACCCCTCCCATTTCTACATTACACTATCTTCCCACAAGTGCTCACTCTAGTGCACAGTAAATTTGGAATCATTTTATTGTCTCATAATGAAGGTGTTTTCTTGGTTGTATCGTCAAGGCTTCACCTCCTAAAATATCAAACAAAAGCTTGGGGTTTAAGTTTCTTCAGTAGTCATAGACAGAGCCAGGAAAGAAGGAACAAGTGTGTGATAAAGAACTGATGCACACTTTTTCTTCCTGATCCTCAACTTCTGTTTTCATAAGTGGGGCTCCTTACTAGCTACGATGTATTTTCTTGCCAATTATAGTTCCTTTACTGTTAACACAAACCTAGATAAGCAGTCTGTCTATAGTAAGAATATATAATAAGAAACATGATGGCCTTATCCCAAAATCAATGAATAGTAAAAACACTTGCTAAGATCACTTCCTCCCTCCACTTCTTTTCTTTCAGCAAACATTCTGTTCAGCTATGCACTTCATACAAAGTTCTTTTTTTTCTTTCTCCTAAACAAGGTTTCTCTATGCAGCCCTGTATGTCCTGGAACTCAGTATGTAGACCAGGCTGGCCTTGAACTCAGAGATCCTCCTGCTTCTGTCTCCTCAGTGCTGGGATTAAAGGCTCACACCACCAGTCAGCTGATAGTGAGTTCTTACAATGAGACTAAAAAGGAAATCCAATAAATTACAAGACCATGTAGTGAACATCCTGTCATAAGTATGTGCAGGATTCTAGGCAGATATTGCTGTGAGGTCATAACAGCTTACAGGAACTCGCTTTTCTACAACCTCTTTAAAAACTCATCTTTAGTCCCTTCTACATCACTTTATCAACATTTTAAAAAGCAGACTAGATAGTTACTCTGTCTTTTACAATGTAAAACTTACACTATTCAGGGACACTGAAATCTATTTCATCATAAGCAATATATGCACAACAGTTTCTGTAGTCTTGGTCTTTATTACACTGATGGTTTAATTCAGGCCAGCTATTGAAGTTATAAAGTTCTCCCCAATCTGATTAACTGTAACAATAGAAATAAACAGATCAGTCCCATGATTCTGCTTGTTTACAAGAGATTCTCCCAAAGGACTTGTTGACAAGGTTCTTCACTGCAACAGCACATCTCTTTGCAATCCACCTACACTGTTCCATCACAAACTGAATGCTCATCTTTGATTACTCCTAGGTCTGGTCATATTTATCTCTCTAAACTGATTCTCTACAAAGACACAATTAGGTAGAGCTGGGCTTCCAACAGAACAGTCCTCTGGGGACTTTATCCAAGAGGTCCCGACTCACGATTGGCTCCTCTGGGCTTCCTTAGTTTATTGTCTCTAAGCCTTAGTGAAGTCTTGAGGTTGGACCAGACTATACTTTGGTGCCTGCCTACTTTTTGATAGGTGGCCACAGGATCAGGAAAATGGCTCAGAAAGTCAGAGCCTGAGTTGGAAACTGGGTTCTGAATTTTTTGGGCTAACTGTAATTTTATCATTCTGACTCTGTTTCCTTTCTGAAAGATGGAGAAGAAGGACACTTACTTCTGGTAGGACTACAGGAGGATGTTTATAAAGCATTTAGCTATGTCTGAGAAACTCCAATATGCTACAGTGCTATATATTTTCCTGATCAAATCTCTGAGACTAGAGTTGCCTCAGCATGGGAGGGTGCTGGCTGTCAGCAAGGATCTCATGTGGTGAAAGGAGAGATTCACTCGTGCATGTCCTCTTCTGACCTCCACAAGCCAGCCACTCACGCTAAATAGATGTAAAGTTTTAAAAATAAAAAGTGACAGAAATCAATCAAAATTTTACTTGTAGATATACTTCAGAAAGAGCACATTAATTTTCACTAATTCTAAAAGATTTCTGTCTAAAACAGCTAAGTGTAGAAACCCCCCCCAAAAGGAACTTAGAACTAAAACCCAAACTAGTCTGTGACAAAAATAAATAAATAAATAAATAATAGCATTATCTTTGAATGCAGAGGTCATGTTTATCCCTTACTGTTCCAAATCCATTTCCCACTGTAGTAGGCAAGTGTCAGCTAAGGAGTCTACCAACATACCCACACTCTCATCTGGCTGCGCACAGCCACTACTGATATTGAACAACTCTTTCTTGTTCAAGCTTTAGAATCATTAAAATATGAATTTAAAATATGGTCCACTAATCTTGCGTGACTAAATCAAGCTCTTAGAGTATCGGTTGTGAGGATTTAATAAAATAATGTTTATAAAAAATATTTAGCATAGTGCCTTAGCCTAGTAAGTGTGGGTTTTTGCTTGTTTTGCTATAATTCTCTTTAATTTTATTATACTCTCGATTTGGGAGGTAAAGCATTGAGAAAGATTCACACACACACACTTTTATGCATGATACCGGGAATGGAACCCAGGGACTCTTGCACTCTGGAGCCCTCTAAAATTCTTGTGAGACTCCTGAGGAAGAATTAAAGGAGGTGTTCCTGTCTTAGGGGATGGGATTTAGATGGGAAGACCGGCTGGTTTCGCAAATAATCCGCATGGATGACAGCGATCTCTGCTGGAAAAGCCCTCTCAGTCTCCTAAATCTCTTTCATTGTCATCCTCTCTAAATTCCACTTTTAGAAATAAATCCTTCGGATCAGTAAAACTCCTGGGAGGATAGCAGAACTCCTGTGAGGTTTATTATCTCCTAACCCGGAGGAGTTATCTAATTTAAAGGCTCAAGTAGGCAGTTCTCTCAAGGACTTTAATTTCTTCACAGGGTAGAGGGTGGGACCTCTTACAGTCCGCCCCAGTAGGGTGGTGTGCAAGGGGCTTATTTACCTGGAAGGAGAGATCCCTAAGACAAAAGGGGGTAGAATGAGGCAGACTACGGAACTGGAAGGAAAGAAAGCCTTGGAGACCTCCTTTCTTCTGTCTATACCGCCTACTGTGTCATAGGCTGAAGCCGCCTAGTCCTGGGGACTGGTCCAGAGGAGTGGGGATCACTGCATAGGTACACGAGGGAGGCTTGGCTGGCGGCTTCCCTTATGAGGTTCAGGACAGAAAAGAGAAAGTGCGAGGCTGAACCCGCGGGAGAGCCGCCTCTACCATACGTGACTGCCAGGACCTGCCCTGGTCCGCGTGCAAGGAGCGAGATAAGGAAGCGCTGGCACCTGGCGTGGCATCTAGGACCATGAACGAGCCGAGCAATGGATACACACCCCTGGCCAGGTTGCACCCTCTTGGCTGCTATGCAGGACTCACCCTGCACCCGGAAACCATCATCTACCAGCGGAGCAGACCACGGTTCTAAGAAGTGCACACAGTGCAGGGGAGACCTGCCTTTCGGAACCCAGTTGTCAAGTGGGGTTCTCGCAGTAGGTTGGGGGCTCGGTACCTGGGGCGCCTCAGGACCGTTGTGCCAGGGACAAGAGACTCACCCCTGAAAGACTCGGGGAGCTGCTGAGCCACGACGTGGTCGGAATGTCGTTTCTCAGACATGTCGCTGGAGTCGGAGTCGCTCTTCACCATGCCGGTCCCAAAAGCTGAAAGCCTGACACTCACAGAAAGCCGTTAGTAACGACGGGCGAGAGCTCCGGGTGCAGCCCCGCCTCCCGCCGGGGCCCCTTCCAATAGGCGCCCTGGAATGGAGAGGACACGCCCCTTTCCCCACCCTCTCTCTCCCCGGGGAATGAGGGGCGTGGCTCTAAGGGGCTTGGCCTGAAGGGTGGTGGCAGCGTCGGGGGCGGGAAGGGGAGGCTGGAAAGCTTAGAATCAGCGGTCCCAGTCATCCACGAGGGGGGATAGAGGGTCCTCGTGTAGCTGAGGCCAGCCTAGGGACAGATTAGGTGGTGTGAGAGGAAGAAGTTCACACACCACCCGAAAGCGGACTGATTCCCGGGAGACGCGTTTACTTTTTTTCAAACAAAATTATGAAGCATCTGGCTTCTAGCTGGCGATTCTCCCAGGTGGCAATGCAGTGGGCAGGGGTGGACGCAGTGCCAGCCCTGGTGTAGTTTATGTTATACCACAAACAAACTAAGGGTGATGCAAAGCAACAGCACAGAAGTTTATGTTATACCACAAGCAAACTAAGGGTGATGCAAAGCAACAGCACAGAGAATACAGTTTGGTTAATAGAACCCGGAAGGCATCTATAAATAAGGATGTGGCCCTTGGATGTACCCTGAAAGATGACAAGGATCCAGCCTTGGGAATGAGGGCAGTTTTGTTCATGATAGTCAGGCCTGGATTCTAACATTAAATGTTTACAGTGTTCAGGCGGTGGAAGAGACTTTTGCCAGAAACCTCCCAGCCATCAGTTACCTCCCTTGGGTTCCAATTGAAAACCTCACGTTCCAATTGAAAACCAAACTGTTCAGGGAAATGATAGGGTGCACAAATAAGTACCAGACCGTTTTATTTCGAATAAACAAAGAATTACAGAAAGCTGAAAAGACGTTATGGAGGTCAGAAGGACCTTCTACCCCAAGCCGCTACTCTAGTCTTCTTTGGGTGTAGTCTCAAAACAGGAAATTAACCCTGACAGAATAAGTACATAAATATGTCATTTTACTGCACATGTAATACTTATGGCCACAGTTATAAAGATAGAGAGGTATTTCATCACTGCCCAGATCTTTCTCTTGGAAACAGGTTTTCTCTTCTTAATGTAATCGGTATTGGTTATATAATTTCAGATGCTGAGCAATGGGTTCCTCTCATGAAATAAGTGTTCCTCGACTTTATAGCTGTTTTTGTCCTGAAAAAAAAACCAAAAAACAGCAACATGTACCGGGGGCAGGGGGGAGAGAACAAGACTATCTTTGCTTGAGGGTGAGGTTCTAGACTTTAAAACCTCGGTGATTCAGTGCTCCCAACTTGACTTCCCATAAAATAGGTCACATATTTGCAAAGAACAGTTTATAGTCCTGGGGACTGTGTCACAGCTCATATAATCACATTATAGGTCATTTATAGATAAGCTGTTCAGTAGGAAAGGAGAGAGCTATAGTAGTTGAATGGGGTTGGTCTGTTCTCTTAGAATCGTCTTTGATAGAGTGCACAGCTTCATTTATTTTTCCGTTCTGCCATAAATAAGGCTCAGAGGCATGAACTTCCTGTATATGCTGTGGTTCTCAGGAAAGCAGAGCAAATAGGAACTCAAACCCTCTAATATATTGTAATTAAGATATTTAGGCTTCACTGTTTTTATTTGTTTTTACTGGAGATAAAAATGGTATTTCAAAAAATGTATTTGTCTAAACTGCTCCTGATATGGAACTGAAGTCTCAAGGCAATCCGAGGCAGCGTCATTCTGAAGCACCGCCCTTTGGGACAGAGGGCTTGGTAAACATTTGCTGGCACTTAATTCAGATTGCATCAGTCCTGACATTAACTGAGCCCCAGATGAAGAATAAACTTTTGGGAATAGATGAAAGTTTACAATTGTGAGTTAAATATTTTGACTATCACTTGCCAGTAATACTGTTATATTTGGCTTTCACACAATTCTCTGTAAATGTCTGGTTTAAATAAACTTTAAAAATAAATTTTAGGGGCTCAGTGGTTAGGAGCACTTCTTGTTCTTTCAGATGACACGAATTCAGTTCTCAGTACCCACATTGGTCACCTTGGTCAGTTTACAGTCTCCTGTAACATCAGCTCCAAGGGATACAAAGCTCTTACTTACATGCATGCAAGCAACGAGAGAGAGAGAGAGAGAGAGAGAGAGAGAGAGAGAGAGAGAGAGAGAGAGAGAGAGAGAGAGAGAGAACACAAATATCTCCCTTTAAAAGTTCCAGAATGATTTAAAAGCTAGAATTTTCCAAAAGAGGACTGGAGAGATGGCTTGCTTCCAATGATAAGATTGGGAGTGAATACCCAGTGATGTTGTAACTCTAGAAGGATAGGAGTATATACTCAGTGATGCTGTGACCCCATAAGGGTGGGAGTAAATACCCAGTTATGCTGTGACCCCATAAGGGTGGGAGTATATACCCAGTGATGCTGTGACCCCATAAGGGTGGGAGTAAATACCCAGTGATGCTGTGACCCCATAAGGGTGGGAGTAAATACCCAGTTATGCTGTGGCCCCATAAGGGTAGGAGTAAATACCCAGTGATGCTGTGCCCTCATAAGGGTGGGAGTGTATACTCAGTTATGCTGTGACTCCATAAGGGTGGGAGTGTATACCCAGTGATATTATGGCCCCTTAAGGGTGGGAGTGTATACCCAGTGATATTATGGCCCCATAAGGGTGGGAGTGTATACCCAGTGATGCTGTGGCCCCATAAGGGTGGGAGTATATACTCAGTGATATTGTGGCCCCATAAGGGAGGGAGTATATACTCAGTTATGCTGTGGCCCCATAAGGGTGGGAGTGTATACCCAGTGATGCTGTGCCCTCATAAGGGTGGGAGTGTATACTCAGTTATGCTGTGACCCCATAAGGGTGGGAGTGTATACCCAGTGATATTATGGCCCCATAAGGGTGGGAGTGTATACCCAGTGATGCTGTGGCCCCATAAGGGTGGGAGTATATACTCAGTGATATTGTGGCCCCATAAGGGAGGGAGTATATACTCAGTTATGCTGTGGCCCCATAAGGGTGGGAGTGTATACCCAGTGATGCTGTGCCCTCATAAGGGTGGGAGTGTATACTCAGTTATGCTGTGACCCCATAAGGGTGGGAGTGTATACCCAGTGATATTATGGCCCCATAAGGGTGGGAGTGTATACCCAGTGATGCTGTGGCCCCATAAGGGTGGGAGTATATACTCAGTGATATTGTGGCCCCATAAGGGAGGGAGTATATACTCAGTTATGCTGTGGCCCCATAAGGGTGGGAGTGTATACCCAGTGATGCTGTGGCCCCTAATGCACAGGGAAACTGTTCTGTTTGACTAATTATTCTATGACCAATAAAGACTCAGGAATCAAATACTGGGGTTTAAACCTAATAGATCAAATGAGCGACCTGCTGACCTCTCCACAGACTAAAAAGGTGCCAACAAAAAGCTTGTGACTCTCCAAGCCCCCCCCCCCTTCCTGTACCACTTTATCCATGTCCTAGGTCCTCCGTATTTTCAATGACTAATTCTTGTCAACTTATTGTTGTCTCTGCTCCCTGATTCAAGGTTAACTTGAGTAACACAGTCTCTGGCTGTCACAGCTTGGTCAAATATAACCAAAACAGAAAAGAAAGATACAAGGGAGATGTTTATGGACAGAGCAGGGACCAAATCACTACACCAAAAGCGACACATAAACACCTAAGTCCAATAGAACACAAGAAAGATATACTATTATCTTAGTAGATAAGAAGTGAAGAATAAGCAACTTCCAAAAAAATAGCAGAAACAGCTGGCTTCCTGGACTCAAGTTTCCTCTGCAATGTTGGGGAATCCATCTTCAGCCTACAGGCCTAGAACATTTGACGGACTTTTCTGTGAAGCAGGAATTTTGCAAGATTGAGTTTAGCAATTGTCTCTTTCCTGTCCTCCTTATTCAATTCGGGCATCACACTGTCAGCAGTTAATGCAAGGAAAGTGACTTATGTGACATTAGAGTGTTTAAGTTTTCTGCACTGAACTGTGAGCATTCCTAATATCAACCTTTAAAGGATCTAATAAGGTGATGAGGTCCTACAATGATGAATCCACTTGGATTTTGGTAATGGCACCAACTTGACAAACTCCATCCAAAGATCAGTTTTGGAGGGCAAACAGCTCAGGACAGTTTCAAGGTAGTTAGCCAAAGACTACTCATAGACTACTCCAGCCAGTACTTCAGATAAGTCATCTACTATACCATCACACTGAGACTGGACAACAACTAGCTCCCCTAGGACCTGACCATTATCACAATTTTATCAGGATCCTTTAAAAAGTGCTATTTCCTTCAGGCAACAGAAAATAATTTTTAAAACACAATGCCCACATTCCCAAGAGATGGGGTGGATTGTTTTTAGTCAGTAGGTGGATTATAGATGCTCGTCATTGTAAGGGGTCAGTTATATGTTATTGGTCAAGCTCAGGGAATAAACTAAGCAAGGGAGTTTAGATTCAAGAATTTCTTTCTAAAAAGATAAAAAGGGGATATAGGAATAATAGGAAAAGGGTAGATAGATTATTGAATCTACTTTAAACCAAAAAACTATTAATCTCAAATATTTAACATTGATATAGATTTTTGTATATTGATACAAATTTAAAGTTATTTTTGTTATACTATATTGTATGTTTCTGCTTCTTGTCTAAGATACTGTACCTATATAACTCATCTAAAATGTAAAGTTCAAGTCCTCAAAAGCTATTTCAGATAATTAAGAAATGCATGTTAGTAGTTAGTCATCTATAACAATCAAACTTATAGTTTCAAGGTCAATCTGAGACATATTTTAAATAATAGTCTTCAAACACTTCAAAGACCCACATAACATGGTATTTTATTGTTTTAATAACATAGGGATTTTTCATGACAGGGAAACATTCAGCAGATCTCAGATCTCAGATGAAAGAACTGTAATCTATTAAATACATTGCTATGGAAATTCTGTCACTGGTCCACTAATCAATTGAAAGAAGCATCTTGGTCCAAGAGGTGGGGTTTTAATGGGGGAATGAATGAGTCTAGGGATGCATCACCCACTTGAAGGAGGAACAAGAGGTTGCAGTGGCAGTGACTTGTGACTTGTGACTCGGTTCAGATTCCCCAATTTGTCTTGTGATATAAACAGTAATCTTCTGACATCCTTTATCATCTGATGCCCAATGTGGGATTTGTGCCAGTCCACCTCTGAGGCCCACCCAGATCTCTTGGCACTTGCCCACTCCTGAGGCCCATGCTGGCTCTCCCTGAACCCCCAGCCCTACCATCCAGGTGATCCTCTCATGCTCCCGCCCTTCTGCCCCCGTGCTTTATGAGCCAGCCTGCTTCACAGTCTGGGCACTTGCAGCTGCCGGGTGTCCTCTCAAATTGGTTCTGTTTAACCAGACACAGGTGCTGGGACAAGTTCTGGTCCTTGAGTAACGTTTGGGGTACCCCCCCACCGCCGTACAGTTTCTGCTTTGCCCAAGCACTGGGACAGAGTTTGGTTCAGCCATACAGCATCCACACAGTGGCATTCACTCAGTGTGCTGACCATAAACTGCCTTGGTGTAATGCCTGCTCCACCTGCTGGTTAAACATCATCACTACATCTGCACAGCCCAATTCTTTGAGGATCAGAACTGATAAGTCTCTTGGGAACTTTTAAACTGTAAATTGGCTATTTTTTTTTTTTAAAGGCAAAATAATAAAGGAGGTCAATCTTAAAACTTTTCCCAATTCAATGACTGGGAATATCACAACACAGGAAATTAGAACCCTGTTAATTGCTACTATAAACAGGATATTAAGAAAACTGAGTAGATGAACAACTTATCTGGGATTGATACAATGCCATAATTATTATCAGTCTGGTAATTCATATTTTCTCCTTAAAATGGTTTGATAACTGTGCCAAGTATAAGAACTTGACTGAAAAGATACAAACCTTAGAAAGAGCTACTATGGATTTTATGCAGACCTTACAAATAGTTACTAAGGAGAATAATACAATTTTGACTGGCAGATAAAGGCTTTAGAAATATTTACTGATGAAGAGAGTAAAAGTGTGACTGATAACATGCAAACCTTAAAAAAAGCTTACTATTCAAAATATATAAGCCCTAGCAAAGGTTATTAGTGATAAGTTACAAGCCTTAGAAAAATTTATTTAAACTGGTAATAGAAGCATTCAGACACAGAAGAATTCAGAGGAGAACCAACCTCCTCATTACATTATGGAATTAGAGAGGACTGGCCAAGCTTATTAAAAAGCACCCTTGATTTATTCATATAAGATTCAAGAAAGACCACTAGATGACAGGTATCTCCAAGGCTATATAGAAGTTAAACAGAATCCTATAGAAATGTTAGATTTAAGGAGATTAAAGGAAACAATAGTTTCCTATGCTATGCATTCACTTTTTGTGAGGCATATGTTGAGTACATGGGCCACTTGGAACAAAATTACTCCGCAAGACTGGAAAGATTGATTTTGTTACAGCAGTATTGGAATTTGGTCCTCAGAGTGGGACAGTTGGTGGAGAGAAGCTAAGATAGGTTAGAGGTTATGAGATTTACCAAGATCAAATCCTTGGTGAGGGCCGTTATGCTGATGTGAACAGTCAGGCTACACTTGATGATCACACCTTGTCTCCACGCCGTACAGCAACCTTGAATGCTTGGGACAAGACTCAAGAACGAGGAAACAGGACTGAGCCATTTACTAAAGTTATACAAGGCCCACAAGAAGCCTTCATTGAACTTTTGGGAAGTTAGACTTTAGCTGTAAATAGAATATCAGAGTCAGAAGCTAAATGAAAATTAATTGAATCTTTGGTTTTTGAAAATAATCATTTACAATACAAAATGGTAATTGGGCCTTTAGAGATAAGATCAGTACCCATAGAGGATGCTTGGATAGGACAGGTAATTTCCAAATGCTTGAGTAGTAAAAGTCAAAATGTCAAATGTTTTAATTGTGGTAAACAAGGTCATCTAAAAAAGAATTATAGGAAGGACATTCTTAGAAACAATGTTTTTTTTTTTTTTTCTTAGAAACAACCTTCTGGAGTATGCAGATCTTCTTAGGTCTTTGATGGTTTGAAGACTAGACAGTTACAATTATAGTTCTCCCAAATCTTGGTAGAAGACATATTGATGTGGGAATGCGTTTATGTATGCTGTGAATCTCAATCTTTAAATAAAGGAGCTGTTTTGAGCCATGGCAGGCACCATAGAAAAAGTAGGAGGAGAGTTCAGAGTTTAGGTAGGAGAAGCAGGGCGGAGTCAGAGCAGATCCAGCCAGCCGCCCAAGGAGCAACATGTAAGGAGCACGGGTGAGCCACACGGGCCACGTGGCCAACAGATTAATAGAAATGGGTTGATTTAAGATATAAGAGCTAGCTAGCAATGTGCCTGAGCCATAGGCCAAACAGCATGAAGTTAATATAAGTGTCTGAGTCGTTTCTGGGGACCCGAGCGGCTGGACGGCTAAGCGGCCCCGGGCGGCAGGTCTGTGGGTCTCCGGATCTCTGGCTGCCCGGGACCCAAGAACCCCGCTACTACAACATATTAGGTAAAAAACAACAACAAAAAAAAAACCCACTTTGGGCTTCCCAGGAGAGGACAGCTATTGTAGTAATATCTATAAATTTGCCAATTAATTTTGGACTGGACATCTAGAATACTAAATAATTGTTCTTTTTATGTGGCTTCATTTTTGTTAAGGTTACTACTTTTCCTTGCTTCTGAACAATACTTGATAGTAATTCTTATTGTATATAGTTCTATTGTGTTAGGGCTAAAATTCTTCCTTCTTAAGTAGACAAAAAGGGGGAATGTTATTGGAATTCTGTCACTGGCCCACTAACCAATTGAAAGGCGTGTTTTGGTCCAAGAGATGGGGTTTTCATTGGGAATGGACAAGATTGATGGAGGGACAAAGGGCAGCAACAGGAGTGGCTGGTTACTCAGATTAGATTCCCTATTTTGTCTTATGATATTTGTACACCAACTTTACTGACAATGAGCAGTAAAGCAATATTTTGACATCTTTTGTCATAGGGTTCACATGCTTCATTCATAATTACATCCTTCAGAATCAAGACTGAAATCACAGAAGCAAGATAAAGCCTGACTGTAGTAGTATGGTTCTCGGGTCCCGGGCGGCCGAGACCCAGAGACCCACAGACCTGCCGCCTGAGACCGCTTAGCCGCCCAGCCGCCCGGGTCCCCAGAAACGACTCAGACGCTTCTATTAACTTCATGCTGTTTGGCCTATGGCTCAGGCACATTGCTAGCTAGCTCTTATATCTTAAATCAACCCATTTCTATTAATCTGTTGGCCACGTGGCCCGTGGCTCACCTGTTCCTCCTTACATGTTGCTCCTTGGGCGGCTTCAGCTCGATCTGCCTCTGACTCCGCCCTGCTTCTCCTACCTAAGCTCTGATTTCTCCTCCTACTTATTCTATGGTGCCCGCCATGGCCCAAAACAGCTCCTTTATTTAAAGATTGAGATTCACAGCATACATAAAAGCATTCCCACATCACCTGACTATATGTGACAATTGATATCACAACAGAAGTTTAAATAAATTTTAAGATAACAATAAAATCTTAAGAAAAGTTTTAAAGAGTCAAAGCAAATCCAAGTGATTATGAGATTAGTGGCAATAGAATGGTCTCATAATTTTGGTTTTTATCTGTCCCATATCAGGTAACTCTTCTGACTTGAGATGGAGATTGAATTTTTTATAAAATAGCTTGTTTGGTTCTAGAGAAGGAGAGAGCCATGCTCCAACTCCAAGGCCAGCTTTAATTTTTAATTGAGTTGGAATTATATAAAGACCATCTACACAACATGTATGTATAGAATAGCAGAAACAAGTATTTTGGGGAAAATGTATGAAATTTTATCGTGTTGCAAATATGCTATGTCGTTAGGCCAATTTACTCATTTTATTAGGACATTTTCTCTGGATGATTCTCCTTTCTTCTTTAGATGCTTTGCTTGTCCAAAGGTCTTAAGATTTCTTAGTTGGATATTTTTATTCTCTTTGAAAGACAAAAGCACAACACTATTCCAACCCTAACTTTGAGGAGTTTCTATTTTTAGTAGGTTATATCTGATCACATGAAAGCCATTTGTTAGTCTTACAAGCTAATAAATGGCTATGCAGTTTGAGGAACTATTGCCTCTCCTAATCAAGAACTCTCTCCTGTTTGAATCTTATTTTTATCAATCTTGATGGTATCCATAACTTTTCTTCTCCTGAGGAAAACCTCTTCCCCAATATAACACATATGTTCATTTCTATTCTGAAGACAACACAGCTCTAAAGTATATAGGCTTATTCATTTCAGCAGTTTGTTCCCTGTTATCCAATGTCTCTCTGCAGTTGTCATTTCTTTCTCATTAGCATTTATAAAATTGAAATTAATAAAGCATTGTGCAATCTATCTTTGGGGAGGTCTTTATTACCCTTTTCTGTTTATAAAACATATATTTTAAAGTTTGATTTGAGCTTTCTATAACTGCTTGTCCCATAGAATTGTGTGATATATCTGTGATATGCTTTATATTATAATATGCAAAAAATTGTTTCATTTTGCTAGAGACACATGATGGAGCACTGTCAGGTTTAATTTGTACAGGATTTGTACAGGAATATTCATCATGGCTGTCGTGATTCCTGGCACATAGTAGCCACGTGGTAAACCCAACATAGCACAGGGTGAAATAAGAATTCCTGGAACTTAGCTCCACTTGGTAAACCCAACACGGTGCTGGCAGAACACTGCATAAGGAGGGCATGTCCCTAGGTGTGGCTACGTAAATCTGTGCCTACCTGCTCTCTTAAAAAGAGCCCACATGAAAGCCCTCCCCATCTTTCTCTTCTCCCCTCCCTCCTCTTCCCCCCTCCCTCCCCTCTCTCTTCTCCTCTTTAGTTCTCTCTTATCTACTCGGCAATTCCCTAAATAAACTCTCGTGTGACATCTGATGGTGTGTGCATCTACCTCTCACACGGGAAACTAACAATAGCCATAGCTTCTAATAAATATATAACTACAGAATCAGTCTTTTCAGAAATCAAAGCAGTTACCCGTTAAAATCCTGAGTATGTATCTATGGTATTGTGATTTAACTTTCCAAACTCCACAAAATGAAGAACATCCATTTGTCAAATTTTGTTTGTTTGTGCACCTTTTGGATTATTATATGCAGGTAGTAGAATTTGTTTATACAAAGAACAAGTAGGGGATTTCCTTTTAATGCTCTTGGCTTGTTGCCAAGTGTTATAAAATTCCTTATTCAAACTTTTGCTATTAACATGGTGTTTCTTATGAAATTCTGAGGCTTCTAGCCCATTTCGTACCACTTGCTGATCAATCTCATCATTATCTTATGCTAGAGGGCCTGGTAGGCCTGTAGGGAATTTAATATGTGTTATATATGAGGGATGGTTTCCATGCCTGATTATTTATTGTAACTAAATAAGTATCAAAGTTAGTTCTGAATCATCTAAAATAAGTTAAATGGTTTCAATGTATAAAAACAACTTTTTGCATGTTGAGAGTTGGTAATTGTATTAAGAGCTTCTGGAAAATCTAATACCATGAGAATAGCATATAATTCTGATTTTTGAACTGAATCATAAGGGCTTTGAACCATGCTACTTAAATTTCCTGGTTTATAATCTGACTTTTCTGATTTTTTTTTTTTGCATCAGTATAGAATGTAAGGGCTCAAGAAATTGCTGTTCCCACACAATGTGAGGAAGAATTCAATTATTTTTTTTATAAATTTAAATCTTTTGTTTTTTGAATATTTGCTGTCAATCTCTCCAAAACATTACTGCAAGCTCTTTGCCAATGTTCATTTTCTGTCAATAATAAGGCAATTTAAGCATTAGTAAAAGGTATCACAACTTCTTCTGGTTCTATTCCTGCTAATTGATGAAGTCTCAAGTTTCCTTTCAAAATTAGCCCAGAAACTTTTCTACCTTTAACATTTTACTCTGTGTGGCAGAAATGTACATTCTAAAACTATTATCTTCTCTCTGCTAAGAATTCCTGTGGAAGAATGCAATAAAGCTCTGATCTAAATGATCCACATATACATCCTGTAATTTCTATTTTTACCAAAGACAAGTCTCTATCTGCCTCAGCTGATAATATTTTTAGACTTAGAATTAGTTAGTACTCTATATGACTATTAATATTACAACAAAAGTTTAATATATATGTATGTATATATACATGTATATATATATATATATATACATACATTAAGTCCTTATCACCTTGTAATGTTTGAAATAAATTATCCAGTTCTTGAGTTGTTAATCCAATTGTGGATCATAGTCAGTTAATGTCTCTCTGAAAATTTTGAAAATTATTACAAGTTTATAATTCATCTCTCCTGATTTTTCCGTAATTGAATCTTCTGTAAACCTATAGTATATCCTAGGCAATTAATTGAATCTCTTATTTGTTTTTTAAGCAATTTTTAATCCTCAAGAAAGCAAAATTTTCTCTACCTCTTTTTGCATTTACATTTTTAAGGGATCTAAGTCTGAATCAGTTAGTAAGGTATCATAATGATAAATTATAGATTGAAGAGACTATTTATAAATTATTTCCAATGGTTATTGTACAAAATATTGATACATGGCTGGATGTATAACATCCCTTGTGGAAGAACTTTGTACTATATCTTTAAACAGGCTGGGAACTATTAAAGTAGGTACCTTGAAGGCCAAATTTTCTCTCTTCTGTTCTTGCAGAGGTGTAGTTTAAAAAAGAAGTTTTTAAAAAATCAATTACTATAATAGACCATTCTTTAGGTATATAGAAGGCAAGGGAATTCCAGGCAGTAAAACACCCACTAGCTGAAGCACCTTATTTATGGCTCTTAAATCTCTTAACATTTTCCATTTCCCATATTTCTATTTAATGACAAATATAGGAGAATTCCAAGAACTGGTCAATTATTCAATATGTTGAGACTTTAACTGCTGCTACCTGCTGTTATAATGCCTGTAATTTATCTGATGTCAAAGGCCCTTGTTCCATCCAGATAGGTTGTCAGTTAACTATTTCAAAGGTGGGGCTGCTAGTACCTTTGAAAGTCTACTGGATGTTTTGCCCTGCTTATGAACTATCTGACCAGTATATTACTGTTGGTTATTGTGGTGGTATATTATATATTTAATAAAATTAGCCTGGACTATCAGAGAACAGATCCACCCACAGTCAAGCCATGAGGGTCAGAGAGTGGTAATTCACACCTTTTATCCCAGCATAGGAAAGATCAAGTGGTGACCTACACCTTTAATCCTTTTACTCGGGAGATAGAGATCTTTCTGTATTCTGTGAGTTCACAGCTTAAAAATAAAACAGTAGTAGCTCATACCTTTAATCCTAGATGTAGAATTATGATACAGAGTTGACCCTGGAAGTGAAACAGCTGGATGGAGAAGATATTTAAGGCAGGTGTAGGCAGACATTAAGGTATTCTGTAGAAGTGAAGTAATGAGCCAGGTTGAAGACTCTTGAAAATAGCTTTTACCCTGAGAAGCTGGTTGGGTGAGAATCGGCTGTGGTCTGTTACCTCTCTCTGATATTCCAGCTTTCCCCCAATATCTGGCTCTGAGTTTTCATTAAATACCAACTAGAATTCATCCTTTAGGTTATAACACTTTTTAATTTTCTCTCAGAAGCATTCTCTTTTTATAGCTTGTTTCTGAGGTTGGAGGAATGTTGATCTGTGTTTTCTATTACTGCAGCAAATCAGGTCCCCATAAATGTATTGCTATGTCAGCCACCTAGGGGTTTAATTTTTCTACCTGTCCTTGCCCTGTAGAGTTGACCCACCTTATAATTTGTTTTACCTTAGGTAAAGTTCCAATTCCTAGAAACTGAACATTTACCGCCTTAATCTAGATGCCAAGATGTTGGTGAAACTATGGTTACATATCTGCCAGTGTCAACCAAACCTTTAATCACAATGCCATTTATTTGTATTTTTAGCTTTGGTCTGGTCATTTATAGCAGTTTGCCAAAATACTTGTTTTATGGTCTCACCTGAAATTTTTTTCTCTGTCATTCAGAGCAGTGTAGATTTTAACAACAGGCATTAGATCCTTTAATTGCTCTGTGGAGGGGTTTCCCCCATGCTGACAGGAAATGATTGAGCCAAATTTGACACTGGGGTCTGTGAGAGGCCACCTAAGGTGTTCCTGACTGCAAAAGTTTATTTTAGCCTCCTTGTTTATCTGCATTAATTAGTCCAATGTTGCCCTTTGCTGCACCTTCTTCATACTCCGGAAGACCAGGGCCTTCTGTTTGGATTATCTCTAGAAATAAATATCAGAGAACAAAATATAATTTCTGGGAACACCTTGCCTACAACCGCTTTTTACATGACCTTGTTTACCACAATTAAAGCATCTGACCTTTTGATTTTTATTAAAGTTTTTGGAAATCACTTCTCCTATCCAAGTATCATCATGAGTATGGGATTCAATATTGACTATATGTTGGATCTATTTCTCTAAGTGTGCTGATCTTGCCTTTAAATGCCCAGTGGCCCTTTTGCATTGTGAGTTAGCATTTTCAAAAGCCAGAGATTTGATTAGTATTTGTCTAACTTCTGGATCTGATGCCATTCTATTTACAAGTGAAGTCAATCACTGAAAAAAATTAGTGAAGGCTTCTTTTGGACCTTGTATAATTTTAGTAAATGCCACAGTCCTCTTTCCTGATTCTTCAGCCCTGTCCCAAGCATTTAAAGTGCTGTATAGCACAGAGTCAAGGTACGATTAACAAATACAGACTGTCTTTGCAAATCAGCATACTGGTCATCATCAAGAGACTGGTCTTGAGAAATTTTAATACTTCTAGCCCTACTTCATTGTTCTATGACCCTAGCTTCCTCTCTCTACCATATTTTCCATTGTAACTGAGGACCAACTTCCAATATTTAGTTAACTAAATCTTTCCAGTCTTGTAAAATAATCCTTGCCCATGAAATTAACAAAGATGAATGCATTCCATATAAACTATTGCTTCTTTAAATCTCCTCAAACCTAACATGTCTTTTTGTGTGTATATAAATATGAAAGTTCCTTTGATGGAACTTTCAGGGTTTTTTCGAGTTAATTGTTAATATATACATATATTTATATTTAATTTTTAAAAAGGTCTTCCCCCCCATGTATCCCCCTGCTTTCCCACCTTTCCCTCTTCCCAATCCCTCCCAGTGTGCCTTCAGCATCCCTACCCCATACCCCATACCCTCCCTAAAAAGGGCAAGAAGTCCCAAGGTGGGTCAACTCAGCATGGCACATCCACTCCAGGCAGGTCCAATTTCCTCATCTCAATAAGAAGACGGGTTAGGTGCTCCTCTGCAGGAAATGGGCTCCAAGGTGCCAGCACATTCATAGGAACACAGTCTGATCCCACCGCCTACCCTTGGAGGGCTTAGCTCCTTTCCCATGGTTCTCCAGTAGCAGTTCTTAATTCCCCGAGCTTCCCAGAGCTTCAGGAGCTATCATTGTGGGAATTTTCCTCATAAACCATATCCCCTTGCTCATTCAGACTCTCTTCCCCTGCTTTCAGCTGGACCAGGAGCTTGGCCCAGTGCTCATCCATGGATCTCTGCCTCCACCTCCATTCACTGTTGGATGTAGGTTCCGTGATGACACTAAGGGAGTTATTCATTTTGATTACAAGGGAAATCCTGTTTAGTCACCCCCTCCGCTATTGGTTGGATACCTAGCCAGGGGCACCCTGTGAGTTCTTGGAGATAACCCTAGCACCCAGTCTCTTTCCAACCCCACATTGGCCTCCTCTATCAAGAGATCCATCTCTTTTTTTCTCCCTCTTTGTTGCTCCTCTCACTCAACCATCTCCTCCCATGATTTGTTCCCATCTTTTCTTGGTTGCAACCCATTTTGATCACAATTTGCTGAGGAGATCTTCTCTATTTTCTCTTCCTAGGGCTGTTACATGAATAGAGGAAACTCAGAGCCAGATCTCAGGGAAAGGCTGAGATAACACAGAGAGTAAACACCACAGTCAGATCTCACCCAGCTGTCTTCAGCTTCCTCAGCCTCGCTCCTCCTGGCTTCTTCTGCCTGCTCTGTCTCTCTATGCCTGCCTTAAATACCTTCTTCACTCAGTTGTTTCACATCCAGGTTAAGAATAAAGGCATGGCACCACCTCTGCCTGCCTGTGAGCCTGGAACTCCCTCTGTAAACTAAGCTGGCCTCAAACTCAGATGTGCTGGGATTAAGGGCATAGGTCACCACTCCCAGGATATTCCCTGTGCTGGGATTAAAGGTGTGCGTTACCACTGTCTCATTCTCCTAGACTGACTATGGGTAAATCCCTCTGATATTGCAGACTGGTTTTTATTAAACTTAAAACATATCCCCATATAAGGGAATCCCTGTGTGTCTCTCTTAAGTCCCTTCCAATCTCAAGATGTTCAGGGGTTGTGGTTTGCAAAATGGATATTCTTTGCTTTTTGCCTAAAATCTACTTATGAGTGAGTACATCCCCTGCCTATCTTTCTCGGCTCCTGATACCTCTCTCAGGAGGATATTCTCCAAATTCATCCATTTACCTGCAAATTTTAGGATGTCATTTTTAAAAATTACTGAGTAGTACTCTGTTGTGTAGATGTATCACAGTTTATTAATCCATTCTTCAGTTGAGGGACATCTAGATTTTTTCCAGGCTCTTGCTATTACAAATATGCTGCTATGAACATCCCTTTGGGGGTATGAATATGATCCTTTGGGTATATGTCCAATAGTGGTATTGCTGGGTCATTGGGGAGATTGATTCCAGTTTCCTGGGGAATAGTCATACTGGATTCCAGAATGGCTGTACAAGTTTACATTCCCACCAACAATGGAGGAGTGTTCTCCTTGTTCTGCATCCTCTCCAGCATAGGCTGTCATCTGTGTTTTTAATCTTTAGCCATTCTGACAGGTGTAAGGTGGTATCTCAAAGTTGTTTTAATTTGCATTTCTCTGTTGGCTAAAGATGTTGAGCAATTTTTAAAGTGTCATTCAGCCATTTTTAATTATTCTGTTGAGAATTTTCTTTTTAGCTCTAGATCCCACTTTTTAATTGGGTTATTTAGATTGGGGGTGGGGGTCTAGTTTCTTGAGTTCTCTATATATTTTAGAGATCAGTCCTCTGTCAGATATACGGTTGGTGAAGATCTTTTCCCATTCTGTAGGCTGTCATTTTGTCTGTACCCTTAACCTTACAGAAGCTTCTTAGTTTCAGGAGGTCCCACATATTGATTGTTGTTCTTAGTGTCTGTGCTACTGATGTTATATTTAGGAAGTGACTACTTGTGACAATGCATTGGAGGGTATTTCCCACTTTATTTTTTATTATGTTCAGTGTAACTAGGTTTATGTTGAGGTCTTTGATCCACTTGGATTTGAGTTTTGTGCAGGGTGATAGTTATGGATCTATTTGCATTCTTCTACACACTACCATCCAGTTATGCCAACACCATTTGTTTAAAATACTATCTTTTTTCCACTGAATATTTTTGGCCTCTTTGTAAAAAATCAGGTGTTCATATGTATGTGGGCTAATGTTGGGGTCTTTGATTCTATTCCATTGATCCACAAGTCTGTTTCTATGCCAGTAACAGGCTGTTTTTATTACTGTAGCTCTATAGTATAGCTTAAAAGTCAGGGATGGTGATGTCTCCTGAGGTTCTTTTATTGAGCAGTATTGTTTTGGTAATCCTGGGTTTCTTGCTAATCCTTATAAATTTGAGTATTATTCTTTCAAGTTCTGTAAAAGATTGTGTTGAGATTTTGATGGAGATTGCATTGACCCTCTAGATTGCTTTTGGTAAGATTGTCATTTTTACTATGTTGATCCTACTTATCCAGGAGCATGGGAGATCTTTCCATTTTCTGATAACCTATTCAGTTTCTTTCTTCAGTGACTTAAAGTTTATGTCAAACAGGTCTGCTACTTCTTTGGTTAGAGTTACACCAAGATATTTAATGCTATTTGCAGCTATTATAAAGGGTGATGTTTCCCTTATTTCTTTTTCAGCCATTTTATTCTATGGGAGGGCTATTGATTTTTTTTTTAAGTTAATCTTGTACCATGATACATTGCTTATGGTGTTTATCAGCTGTAGGAGTTCCCTGGTAGAATTTTGGGGGTCACTTATGTATACTTATGTATATCATCTGCAAATAGATATAGTTTGACTTCTTCCTTTCCAATTTGTATCCCATTAATCTCCTTTTGTTCTCTTATTTCTTTAGCTAAAACTTTAAGAACTATATTGAATAGATAAGGAGAGAGAGGACAGCCTTGTCTTGTTCCTGATTTTAGTGGAATTGCTTTGAGTGTTTCTCCATTTAGTTTGATGTTGGCTGTCAGCTTGCTGTATATTTCATTTATTATATTTAGGTATTTTTTCTGTATTCATGATCTCTCCAGGACTTTTATCATGAAGAAGTGTTGGATTTTGTCAAAGGCTTTTTCAGCATCTAATGAGATGACCATGTGGTTTTTTTCTTTCAGTTTGTTTATATAATGGATGATGTTCAACAGTTTTTCATATGGTAAACCATCCCTACATCTCTGGGATGAAACCTACTTGATTGTGGTAGATGATTTTTTTTTAATATGTAGTTGGATTCAGTTTTCCAGAATTTTATTGAGTATTTTTGCATCAATGTTCATGGGGGAAATTGGTCTGTAATTCTCTTTTTTTGTTGAATCTTTGAGTGGCTTGGGTATCAAGGTGATTTTGGCCTCATAAAAAGAGTTCGGCAATGTTTCTTCAGCTTCTATTGTATGGAACAGTTTGAGGAGTATTGGTATTACTTCTTCTTTGAATGTCTGGTGGAATTCTGAACTGAATCCATCTGGTCTTGGACTTTTTTAGTTGGGAGAATTTTAATAACAACTTCAATTTCCTTGGGGCTTATAGGTCTATTTAGGTCATTTATCTGATCTTGTTTTAATTTTTGTTAGTGGTACCTGTCCAGAAAGCTTTCCATTTCTTTTAGGTTTCCCATTTTAGTGGAATATGGATTTTCAAAGTGTGACCTGATAATTCTCTGGATTTCCTAGGTGTCTGTTGTTATGTCCCCCTTTTCATTTCTGATTCTCCCCCCCCCCCCCCAGCCTTTTGGTTAGTTTGGATAAGGGTTTATCTATCTTGTTGACTTTCTCAAAGAACCAAGTCTTTGATTCATTGATTCTTTGCATTGTTCTCTTTCTTTCTATTGTATTGATCTCAGCCCTAAGTTTGATTATTTCCTGTCATCTACTCCTTCTAGGTGAGTTTGCTTCTAATTGTTCTAAAGCCTTCAGCTGTGCTGTTAGGTGTCTTGTGTGTGATTTCTCTAGGCTTTTCATATAGATATCTAGTGCTGTGAATTTTCCCCAACACTGATTTCATTGTGTCCCATAAGTTTGGGTATGTTGTGGATTCATTTTCATTAAATTCTAGGAAGTCTTTGATTTCTTTCTTAATTTCTTCCCTGACTCAGAGGCGGTCCAATTGAGAGATGTTCAGTTTTCATGAATTTGTAGACTTTCTGTGATTTTTGTTGTTGTTAAACTCTTAACTTTAAACAATGGTGGCCTGATACAATGCAAGGGGTTATTCCCATTTTTTTTTTTTTGTATCTACTGATCTTTGCTTTATGACCAAGTATGTGGTCAATTTTAGAGAAAATTCCATGTCATGCTGAGAAATATGTATATTCCTTTGTGTTTGGGTGGAAGGTTCTGTTTGTATCTATTAAATCCATTTGAGCCATAACATCTGTTAGATCCCTTATTTTGCTGTTGAGTTTCTGCCTAATTGACCTGTCCAAGGGTGAAAATGGGGTATTGAAGTCTCCCACTATTAGTTTGTGGTTTGATGTGAGGTTTAAGCTTTATTAGTATTTCTTTTACATATGTAGATGCCCTTGTTTTGGGGGCATAAATATTCAGGATTGAGACTTCATGTTTGTGGATTTTTCCTGAGAAGAATAAGTAATGTCTGTCCTTGTCTCTTTTGATTGATTTTAGTTTGAAGTTTATTTTGTTAGATATTGGGATGGCTACACCAGACTGTTTCTTGGGTCCATTTGATTGGAAAGTCTTTTCTCGACCCTTTACTCTGAGTCTGTGTCTGTCTTTGAAGTTGAGGTGTATTTCTTGCATGCAGCAGAAGAATGGCTTCTGTTTTTGTATCCATTGTGTTAGGGTGTGTCTTTTTATAGGTGAATTGAGTCCATTGATATTAAGGGATATTAATGACCAGTGATTGTTATTTCATGTTATTTTGGTGGTATCACATGTGTATTTCCCTTTTGGGGTTTTTCTTCTGTGGGATTATTGATTGCTTGTAGTTTCATGGGTGTATCTGGTTTCCTTAGTTTTGAGTTTTCCCTCTAGTGCTTTCTGTAGGGCCGGATTTGTAGATAGATATTGTTTAAATCTGGATTTGTCATGAACCATCTTATTTACTCTATCTACGGTGATTGATAGTTTTGCTGGATATAGTAGTCTAGGTTGGCAGCCATACTTTTTTAGTATCTGTATAACATCTAACCAGGACCTTCCTGCTTTCATTATTTCCATTGAATAGTCAGGTGTTATTCTGATGGGTCTGCCTTTATAAGTAATTTGGCCTTTTTCCTTTGAAGCTCTTAGTATTTTTTCTTTGTTCTGTAGGTTTAGGGGCTTGATTATTGTGTAGCAAGCAGAACTTTTTGGGGGATCTAATCTGTTTGGTGTTCTGAAAACTTCTTGTATCTTTATAGGCATTTCCTTCTTTAGACTGGGAAAGTTTTTTCTATGATTTTGTTGAATATATTTTCTGTGCCTTTGAGCTGGTATTCTTTGATACTGATTATTCTTAGGTTTGGCCTTTTCTTGATATCCCAAATTTCCTGGACATTTTGTGTTATGAGTTTTTTGGTTTTAGTGTTTTCTTTAACTGAGATATCTATTTCCACTATTGAATCTTCCACTCCAGAGATTCTCCCTTCCATCTCTTGCATTCTGTTGGTTATGCTTGCATTTGTGGTTCTGGTTCGTTTCTTCAGGTTTTCTATTTCCAGCTTTGTCTCAGTTTGTGCCTTCTCTATTACTTCTATTTACATTTTTAATTCCCAGAATGTTTCTTTCACCTGTTTGTTTTCTTTTTCTTGGTTTTCTTTATTTTCCTTCAGGGATTTGCTAATCTCTTTCAATTTTTTTGTTTGTATTTTCTTCTTTTTCCTTAAGGGAATATTTTATATCCTCTTTTAAGGCTTCTATTATCTTCATAACGTTGTTTTAAAGGTTGTTTTCTTCTGTTTCCTCTTCATTGCTATGTTCAGGTCTTGATGTTGTAGAGTCATCAGCTTCTGCTGGTGCCTTGTTCTTTATATTGTTATATGTATTCTTGCTTCCTCAATTCACTCTTAGTCAATCTTAGTTGGCTCTTAGTCAGTTGTGGGTCCAGGGACTGTGTGTCTCCAGCTATCACAGGAGTCGATCTTAGTTAGTCAGCTCTTAGTTGCCTATAAGCCAAGGGGCTGTAGGTCTCCAGCTGTTGCAGAGGTCTCTCTTAGTTGGCTCTCAGTTTACTCTTAGTCAGCTGTAGACCAGGAAGCTGCAGGGTCTCCAGTTGTTGAAGTGTGATGACACAGATTACAATTTTGGTGGGTTTTGGCCTGTGGGATGTTCTTCCAGCTGTGTTTTGCTAGGGGTTGCACTTGAGGCCCCCCCGCCAGCTTTCTTTGGTTTAGAGCAGAGCTGGGTGTGAGTGGGGTGCCAGGGGTTGTGTCCCCAAGCCAGGTTTCAGAGACCATGGTCTCCTCTTGGCTTGGGGATTGGGGTGTACTCACCTCTTAGTTGGCTCTGTTCCAGGGTGCTACGGGTCTCCAGATGTCCCAAATCTAACATTTCAAGAGGATTCCAGTCAGTTTCTGCATAGCCTTGGGGAATATTGTCATCTGATGGTTGTTCTTGTATAACTTTATTAAGATTGGTTTTCCAATAATCTTGGGATGTTTCTCTTTAATTTCATAATAGAATAGTGTGGTAGGTTTTGCTCTAAGTTCCTCTGTCTGGAATTTGGAACTATTTTCATTTGTAAGTATCTCTAAGGTTGGTATCTTATCAGTAGTAAGTATTTCTAAAGCTATATTATATTAATAGTAAGTCTTTCCAAGGTTTGTATCCTATCGATCAAATTATCATATTTGGCTGAGTTATCTAACGACTTTCTAAAGATAAAATATAAATGATCAAACTAATAATAGTTATGGTTGACATACATCAATCCCAGCTATGTTGCTTATTCCCTGATTTATTTTTTTGTCATCTGAAAGCTATCCACACTAGCACTAAACAGAGTCCTAACTCCCTGTATTGTGATACTCCTAATTCTTAACATGGAAAAAAAAAAATCTCCCATTCTCCTAATTTCCCTTTTTAAAGTTCCCAGCTGTCTCAGCAGATCTGCTACGGATGAAGGCATAGGTGGAGCTGTGTGAGAAGAGTCAGTTTGCTGCAATGATGACGTTCAGCTGTGCCAGCAGAGAGAGCAGGCATGCACCAGTGAAAGAGCAGAAAGAGGTCTGACTCAGCACCAGAGAGCTGAGTGCCAGCCTTGCAAACTGTATGCCTGAGCCTGGACTGGTGTAGCTTCAGAGAGTGGGGGCGGGACTCCTGAACAGTTAAAGTAGAGAAACAGGAAAGTGAAACTCCATGTGGCTGGGACACGGTGAGAGGGACCTGAGTCCCCTTCCAAAAAACTGCCGCTGAGGCAGTGGTGATTCTGAGCCACTTTGGACGCCAGAGTTCTTTTATTATTTTATATAAAAAAGTAAAACTTGGCAATAAATATTAGGGAATAAACCTGAGAGATGCACAGAGTGACCAAGACAGGATCTTTCTCTTTTTACTTTGCAGATCCAGTCCCTCTTCTTCCTCCATATGTCCTTTTATCTCCCTGCGAGTACATCAGGATCTCTGTGATGCTCCACTCTCCAAACCAAGGCCAGACTCTGTTGGTGGTATAGAACAATCAACACAACTAGATCTCCTTCAACAGATCTGGGAAAGATACACTTCACCTCAATAGCAAAGGTGCAGCTTCTGAAAACTATTTAAACGGACAGAGACTTACTAGCTACCTAATAGCTACTCCAGATTCCTCTGTGTTCACTGGGGGCAGAGGCCCAAGGCTAACATCAGTCTTTGACTGCAACACCCAGAATATATATGACAGACTTTCTGTGGAGTAGGAACCTGCAGGGTGGGGACCAGCCTACCTTGTCTACACAAAGTGGAACAATCAACTCCCAGTGTGTCCTGACTGTCCACAGTCTGGACAATGTTCTGGCAGCAGTTGAGGTTAAATGCAGTTTTTTACCCAGTGTCTGGCTCTGTGATGTTTAAAACAAGCCCCAGGTGGAAGTTTTTCTGTGCCTGTCGTCTTCTTTGGAGGAGATAAGGATTCTGTCAGGAGCTGTCATGTCTATCATGAAAGATTTTGTATTAAACACGTTAAATTCCATCTTCTGAGGACCATTATCTGTTAAGTATATCTAAGCTAGACAAATGTTTGTTTCTAGTTGTTTTTTGAGGTTTAACTCTGTAATACAAGAAGCTAAATCTGAACATATCAAAGAAGTTGGTTCTTTAGGTGACCATTAACATGTCTTATAAGATTAGGATTTTATAGCTTTATCCCTGTTCAGTCTAGCTTTAAAAATAACTACTGGGGGGGGGGGGGTGCAGGCAGGGAGCTGAAGAGATGGCTCAGTGGCTAAAAGCATTTGACTTCTCTTCCAGAGGTCCTGTGTTCAATTCCCAGAAATTACATGGTGGCTCACAACCATCTGTAATGGGATAAGGTTCTTCCTGTTGTGCATGAAGATGTGGGGATATGTTTCAAATATAATAAAAAACAGTTGGAGATGTCAGAGGGATCCACCCATAGTCAGTCTAAGAGGATCAAACAGTAGTAACTCATGCCTTTAATCCCAGCACAGGGAATATCCAGGAGTGGTGACCTATGCCCTTAATCCCATCTGAGTTCAAGTTCGTCTTAGTTTACAGTAGGAATTCCAGGATTCCAGGCAGGCAGTGGTGGTGCCATGCCTTAACTGAGTGAAGAAAGTATTTAAGGCAGACATAGAATGGATAGAGCAGGCAGAAGAAGGCAGGCATAGCTCACACTGTTAGTTCCAGCACTTGGGAAGCAGAGGCAAGAGAATCTCTGTGAGTTCAAAGCCAGCTTGGTCTTGAAAGCAAGTTCCAGGACAGCCAGGACTGTTACCCAGAAAACTCTTTCTGGAAAAGACAAGCAAACAAACAGAACAAACAAAGACAGGAAGAGGTGGATCTGTCCTCTGATATCTCTGACTTTTTTATATTTGAAAATATTCCCACATGAAACATAACACTCATATGAATAAATACATCTTTTTAAAAACCAACAATTTCTGAATTGAAGTTCTTTTAATATCAAGGTAAGACTTCTAACACATAAACACACTTCACAAAGAGACTGGGAACTTTCCTTATCCTTTTATAGTACACTGTTACATAATACAATAGTTTTCTGAAAAACTTAGTCTCTCAAACTAGCTACAGCTTAACCATGTTAATAAAAGTAAGTATGTTAGACATATATTCCTAAAGTTTTCTCTGTTAGCCTGGCTATACCTTAGGTAAGGAGATACCCTTGCCAAACTGCTTAGGACACCATCTTGTTACATCGTAAGATGGAAATACTTCAGTCCCTGGTGTTTAGCTGTGGTCCTAAGTTTTAACTTTTTATTTACCTATTTTCAAGAGTATATATTAACGAAGGCATTATTATAAAATGTCTTACAAATTTAAATTGTCTGATAGCCTTATTTAAATTTAAGCATAAAAAAACTGTTTCTTTAAAATATCCAGTTTATTTAAACTTCCTGTAAAACTCTAAAATTTTCTTTTAAAGAAATTTAAGATCTCTCAACTGTGTGTTCTGGTAATATCCAACTAAAGTACCTTTTTATTTCAAGAATCAGAACATAGAATACAACCATAATTTTAGAAGGCAAAGTCAAGTTTGGACTGTGTAAACAATTCAATGTCTCTAAAATCAGTACCAAGTAGATTACTCTTATGTTACAAAGTCTGGCTGTCAGCAAAATAGGTTCCTGTACATGAACACATGGAGATGCAGATTTGATATCTCATTAAACCAGCATTGATTTATACCCTATCTTTCATAAATCTTGTTTTCAGGATAGGACAGGAGTTATCATACAAAAATCCATTCTAATCTAAAATATCTTGGAGACCTGTTGTTGCCTCCTCGCTAGGCCCACTTCATATGGTGACCTTTAATCAAGATGGCCGCCCTCTTCTCTAACCCTAGTCAAATAGTGACTGCCCACATGGCTGCACTTAGTTGAGTTAATATGGTGGCAAACTATTTGTTTCCCAGAACAGCTCTGATTCAGAGTTACAAGTTTAAAGCTAACATTTTGTTATAGATTTTAACCATACTCCACTCCTTTAGCTTTAATATTTAATAAACAACTTTGATACTATTTGTTCCCAAATAACAAATGAATCTCTGTTATTAATTCAGTGGCCAGAAAGTTCAGAAGTAAATTCTGAGCCCAGGCAACTAGTTGCAACAATAACAGCTGAGCTGTTACAAGACACACAGAATACAGTAACCTAACACATCCAAGACTGGTCAGACACAAACAAACAGTAGCCACATTTATTTACATGTTTAATTGAACTTGACACAGGCTCCAGGCCTGGAAAAGAAATAACAAAAATAAAAACATACATACCCAGACCCATACATAGACACCGCCTGGACAAAACTTTCTGAGGGAAACAGATTTTGTTAGAAATTATGTAGATTTTTGAACCATGCCACATGAGCAACTAAAAAATCCTGAGACAAAAGTTTACAGTATAATTCTAAGCTATAGAACAGAGTGCAAAGAAATCACAGGGATGAAAGATTTTTAAGAGTGAAGAAGTAGAGCCTTAGAGGTAAGGGACTTTGGAAGGTAGCGGAGCAAGATTAGGTAAAAGATATTTGGGGATCATTTGTTTGTGGTTGTGGCAGTTAACAACTTGTGAGAAAACATTTGTCAGTTATGGCCATTGAGCTGTATTGTGGACAGATGTTGTAATAAAATCCGAGTCTGTGGAGAAAGAAAGTAAGCTTGGGAACTCCCATGCTGCTGCAGGTAGGCTACAGGAGCCACAAGCACACGTACGCCTGTGTGGAAGGTAATGCAGGGCAGAGAGAAGTAGCAGCTGAAGAATAGTACTCTAGAATTTGGGACCAATTTAATAGAGAAATGATCCATACGTACCTTATTGAAGGTTAGATTAGCAGACATTGCAAGAGAGAACAGATGTATGCTGGGCATGCAGTTGGCTTATCTGGCTCTGGTTCACATGTTATAACAAATGTAGAGACAGGACATTTACACAGTTTAGGATAGAATGGCAGACAGAAGAAGTAGGGGGAGGGACAGGGTGGGTAGGACCCCGGCATGGCCAGACCAAATGTCAGAACCTAGTGAATCTTTGGCACCCATGAAAAGATTTTAAAAAGACAAAATGGGTTCCTTTCAGGGCCTCTGCCAAGGTACGGCACTGAGAGAACACAGCGTGTGTCACAGAGTTAGTGTAAAAGGTTTATTGGCAGTCAGGGAGAGTGGAAGTGTGAAAGGTCATCTTGGAATGGGAACATGAGAGAAGCAGGCAGGCAGGCAGACAGGCAGACAAAACAGGGAAGAGATAAAAGATACAAGAGGACGGAGAGAGATGAGATGCCAGGGATTCAGGTTGCTCATTTGGGGTGGTGGGCTTAGGGTCAGTCCCTGGGTGACAATGTGTTTGGAGTCGCCACACTCTGGCCAACAAAACCTGGTCCACTGGGCACTGGCTACAGAGAGAGGAGAGGCCATGCAGAGCTAAAAAAAAAAAAAAAATCCTAGACATAGGGAACTCAAACCATTTGTTTTGGGCATATGATGTGAGACAGCTCAGTTTCAGACACCCTAAGGATGACCGAGGATCAGATTTAGAGCTGACATTGACCATTTCTAAGACTGTGCTGGAGATACTGAAGACTAGGGATAGCCATCTCACACAATAGCTTGGGGTCAAGAGCAGGAGTAGGGCAGCCTCTTGGGAAAAATGTCTCCAAACCCAGGGGCACCCTAGAACAGAGACTGTCTCTGCTCCAGGACTGATTGAGCTTGCCCTGAGCTTACCCCCCTTCTCTTCCCTTTCCTTCACTCTAATAAAGTCTCTTCATGTAAGTGCAGCCTGTTAGCATTGTCTCTGTGAGTCCCACCCTCAGTGACGACAGCCTGCCTTCATGGGGTTAGGACTCATCAACCAAGTACTCTCACTTAGATTACAACATTGGTGCCGTGGCAGGGACCCTCCTGGCATGTTCAGGAACCCTGGGACCTTCATTCAGCAAGCTTCCCTCTCTGCCATTTCCCATGAATGAGGATTCATCTTTGGAACCATCTTGTCCTTCATCTCGGGTTGTTTGTCCTTTAGCTGTTGCCCTGGCCCCTGCCCATTGCTTTGTTAACCTTGGGCAGCTGGCAACATTTTCATACTCAGTCATCACTTGGTCTCGATGTCCCAGATCATAGCCCTTCGGTCCTGACCGAGGACAAAGACCATGTGGCCAGGCACCATCTTGACTAAGGGCAAAGACAGACATGTAATTTGATTGTGTTGCCATCTTTGTTGTGGCCAATGTTCACCTTCCCCAAAACCCTGCTCTGATGTAATTTCTCAGTCTTGAATGTAAGCTACCTTCAATTTTGCCTGCCTTGCTTTTTCTAAGATATAAAATCCTTTTACTCTTGAATGTATGCTAGCTTCAATTCTGCCTGTATGCATGTGCAACTCTGTACATAGTCTATGTAAATATTCTTTATCTGAAGATTTATTAATTTATTTTATTAGATATAATTTAAAATCTATGCATGGATAAATTCAATAAGGTATTAAAGCTGCACCTCAATGCCTTTATACACAAAAATATAGCTTTCTCTGGCAGCTAAACTTTATAATTTAAGAGTTACTAAATGATAGTGATTTGCTTGTGATCATGATTTTTGAGATTGCAGAAAGACATCTAAAATTTTAAACCTTTTTAAAGAACATTTTTAAAGATATTTAAATTTTTAAGGCTATGACCATCTTGTCATCTCATTTTAAGGTATAAAATCCATGTAAGCTTTGAGGCTGACCAGTAATCAGGGCCTTCTGTTCATTATTCTTGGGTGTTTTAGACTATTGGTCAATCTATATTCATAGAACAATTGTTATTACACAGTTTGTCTGTTGCATTATGGTGATAAAAAAAAATCCATCCCTTGTTTCTCATTATGAGGAAATGATGCTGATTAGGAAGTTCGAGAATAAGGATTACAATGTGGTATAAACCTTCCATTCTGAAGTTCATCTGCTACGTCCATCCGACCAGGATTTAAAAAAAGCTCCTACTCCAGTCTTGGCAATGAAGATGTTTTTCTAATTTCTGCCCAATACTTCACCATTGGCACAGGTCTATGGGCCTAAAAGCTCCAAATAAGGTCATAAATTCTAACTTCTGCTCCTAGTTTGAAATTGTCTCAGCAGGGTGTCCACTCGGCTGATGGACACAGCCAAGCTCCAGTCGCTTCTGCAACCTGCTCTGGACAGACAGGTCAGACAACCACAAGCATCTGATAAGTATCCCATTGCCTGGATTCCCTCCTCGACTTTCACTAGCCTTTCAACCTTTATGAGCCCTGAGAACAATGAGTTTCAGCTGAAACAGCCATAAAAGAGAGCACATCGTCCCTGTTTCTCAGACAGGTTAAAAAACTAAGTCAAAGGAAACTCCTGGGCCCAAAGTTGCCAATTGATAAATTTATTAACTAAAATAATTCTGCAATAAGATAAGACACTTGACCTTCTTCATACTATACCAAAGAAATATTTTATGGCCTTAAGTAATTATCATATCTATATAAATCCTCCAGAATTACAATCTGATTGTACTCAAAGATCAGATCAGAGGTACAAGGCCTTAAAAATGATAGTAGATGCAGATATTGTTGTCAATGCTTAAAAATGTCTCCCCTTACTCAAGGTTTAGTCAGGCTTAAAATGTATGTTTAGCCTCCTTGTCTTGGCTCACTTTGGTAAGCTGCAGATAACACACTCTATATGATAATAGAAATTTAAAGGGATCTATTCAGAGTTTAAAAATCCAACTTAGAGATTTATATCTATGTCTTTGCCAAATGTTCAACACCAAACTTCTAGAAAACTTAAATATGAAAGCTACTAACATGTTAAAGACTGTCAGGGAACACAGGTTTTATACTCAGTCATTCACACCTAATAGACAGTTCTCAAATGCTCAGAGAGCTGTAGAATATGGCACTTAAAATGTTTAACTAAAAAGCTTTTCATGATAGATAGACATGCTGGCTCCTGGCAGCATCCTGTACCTCAAAATGAAAGGGCACAGGAGGACCTCCACCCAGAACTTGCTCCACAATGGGAGCACCAGCCATTGTACAAAAACTGCCTTTCATGTGAGCTGCTGCCAGGTCCTTCTTCAGATGGTGACAACAGAATTCTGGGAATCCATTGCCTCACTATTGTCTAGACAAGATAGGTTGGTTCTCTCCACAAATTCCTACCCCACAGTTGTTGGATCTTCTGAGGCCTGGCAGCCAAAGACTGACATTGTTGCTCTGAGACCTTTGCCCTCTATGAACGTGAAAGTTCCTTGCTGTCAAGGGAGCCAGTAGGTAAATCTCTGCCACTTTCAATTGATAACTCAGGCATAATTTATTCTTCTCAGATCTCTGATGCCGTTTGATAACTAGGCTTTGCTTCCGCTGCCTTCTTAGATCTCAATATAAAATTCACAAGTGCCATTCTCCTACAGCTAATGCTGTCTGGACAGCACTAGAGAGGGTGGGGAAGCCTCTTCCTCCTCCTTTACTCATTCAACCACTTCCACTCAGTAAATTTCTTCTGGTTATAGAGTTAAAGATGTGCTTCATTGGGCTGAAACCAGGCCCTGGGAAAATGTCCATATCTTTTGGCCCAAAGCCATAGATTTTGCTATGACACACCAAGATTTAAATCTGTTTTACTGATATTTGCAGGCTTCTGCACAGGACTAACCCTCCTTCCAGACTTGTGCCAAGGTCATACACTCAAGAGCTTTCCAGATACACCACCAGATACTCCAAAGCACAATGAGATGATTACTAACAGGAAACAGCAGATGTGATGACTTTAGTACTCCTAGAACATACCACCCTCAGTCTGCCATCTCTCCAAGCTCCTGGGACTTTACTGTGGGTACCAGCTCTCCAGACTGAAGCAGGCACCCACCCAGCACCTGGAACCTGATTTTCCAAGATGTCCCTGATGTGGCCTGGTCACAAGAGACCCCCAAAGAGACAACTCTCTGAAATGCAAAAGCAAGGTTAATTGAAAAATACAAGCCTCATCAGGGACCCCATGCACTGTCACAGCTGCAGCTGAAGAAAGTACCCGCCCCTCTGCAAGTTGGGTTTTAAAGGCAAAAACCAGGAGGGTACACATCATCAATTAGGGGTCTCAGTATGGATATAATTCTGGTTAGCTGGTTATTTAGAGACTTCCCAGAATTCCTGTTACCTTAGCTGTTTGTTTGTCATTATCTCCTGGGTGGGGACAGTTCTGTGGCTATCAGATATGCCTAGGCCTGATTTGTACTTTGTACTCAGCAGAACTCAGGCCTGTTTCAAGTTGGAGTTCAGGGACTTTTGCTCAAAATGGAGGTGCTTCTCTGGTTCTTCAGTCTCAGTGAAAGGCACATCTGCTCTCATGCCTCTCTCATTCACCCCTCCTCTTCTGTACAATCAGGGCACTTTATCCCTGTTCATAGGGCTGGTGTTGTAAAGATTCCTGGCACGTAGCAGCTATGTGGTAAACATGGTAAATGTGCTGGTCCCATAACCCAATGTGGCAAGCGTGAGATATAAGAATTTCTGGCACATAGCAGCCACATGGTAAACCCAACATGGCAGAATATGCCGCACCCTATGCATGGCTGGGCTCTGTGCCCACCCATTCTCTTAAAAGGAGCCACGTGAAAGTCTGTCTCTTTTCTTCCTTGCTTCTCTCCCCCTTACCCGCTTGGAAACTCCCCTGAATAAACTCTAGTGTGGCATCTGGTGGTGTGTGTCTGATCTCACCAACAGGTGTTAATCTATTTTTTAATCTTAGAAACCTGCCTTCTTAGCTCCCTCAAATAACAGATGCCTGAGGTCTCCAGGATGCCTCTTCACTCACACCTCCCACTGTGCATGACCCTGACTCCCCTACTTTGTCTCAAATCTGCAGGTAGCAGCCCAGAGAATGAATAATTCTATGCCTTCATTATCCCAACTCCCTATCAATAACTCACCTTTTTATAAACTCAAAAGAGAGGAAGTCAGTGTTCTGAGCTCTTCCTGGATTCCCAGCCAATAAGCAATAACCTGGCACATTCAGTGTCCTGATGGCAAGATTCCTTTTGTTACCGGCTGGATTAAAGAAAAAGGCCTCAGACCCAGATCTCTTGCAAGATAAAAAGGAAAAGTTTAATTACACTCATGAGCGGACTCGAGGCACTGAGAGGCCAAGAGCCCCGAATGCTTTCAGAGTAGAATTTTTATACTACACTTTGAATTGGGAGGGGGAGTGTGGTGAGGTAAGGAAGTTGCAAGGTTGCCAGGATGAAGAATGCTTGACTGCTTGCCATTGTCTCGGGTGGTCCTGCTGGAGAGATCATGAGCATGATGTATGAGCTCCAGGAGGTCAAGCTACTCCAGGGGGGTTCTCAGAACTTCTGGAAGCAAGGTGCCATAAATCCTGTGAACAAAGCTTTTCCCAGAAACCGGGCCTTGAACAAACTGCCACTGCATTACTATGAGACAATGGAGCCGAAACTCTTTGTCCTGAGCAAGCTGCCATTACATGAGAGGGAAAGAGAAGCAAACAGGATTTTAGAATTTTCTATTTCCACACTTTAGTAAAAAGACCTTTTCATCTTGCTTGTTCTCTCTCTCTCTCTCTCTCTCTCTCTCTCTCTCTCTCTCTCTCTCTCTCTCTCTCTCTCTCTCTCTTTCTCCCTCCCTCCCTCCCTCCCTCCCTCCCTCCCTCCCTCCCTCCCTCCCTCCCTCCCTCCCTCCCTCCCTCTCCTGCCAGAGGCTGCAGCATCTCTGACCCCTCCCCTTTCTCTTTCTCTTCCCTCTCCCCCTCCCCTTCACATGACTACAGCCTGATTCTCTTTTCCAGTTCCCATCCACACCGACCACCTCCTGCCTATGGCTAGGTACCCTCTCTCACTTGTATTACAGCAGTAGGGGATCCTGAGAGTCCTGGACCCAGAAGAAGCACTCGGTATCTCTTTAGGTGGTGAATGGGAAACTGGTGAATTACCTGAGTAAAGCAGGTTAGTTACCTCAGGTGCCTTTCCACCACAGCTATGTGCACCCCTTAAGAATTCTCTTCTTTACACTCTTGTCTTTCTTGCTTTTTTTTTTTTTTTTTTTTTTTTTGAGTCAGGGTTTCTCTGGGTAGTTCTGCCTGTCCTGGAACTCGCTCTGTAGACCAGGCTGGCCTTGAACTCACAGAGGTCAGCCTCCCTCTGCCTCCCCAGTGCTGAGATTAAAGGTGTGCGCCACCACCGCCTGGCTCTCTCTTGCCTCTTGCTTTTCTCTTTGCTTCCTTTTTCCTTTCTTTTCATCTTCTTCCCTCTCTTGTCTTTTTTTTCTCTTATCTCTCTCTGTGTCTGCCTGCCTCTCTCATGTCCCCACTCCAACATGGCCTTTAACTCCCACCCCCCAATAAACCTCTTGTGCTACCTCTGTTACTTGTGGAATGTTTGCTTATTGGTAAATGCTGGCAGAGCCCACTGAAGGGCACTAACTTTACCTTTTTTATTTATTATTACAAGTAGTCCCCACGTGGCCAGATAACTGAGCCCACCAGGATAGGAGATCAATTCTTCCTGGGTTTTGGCACCAATATAATAAGCTTTCTGTCCTCCATAATAAGTTTCTCAACCTAAGCAGTAAGCCAAGTCAAGCCGAGTTTAAAAGTTTAACATTAGGTTTATTGAGCAAAGCAACTACCAGGCAAGGTCTTGAGTTGCAGAAATCAAGGTCAGAGAAGCTTCCCATCCAAACTAAATCAGGAAAACTATGTAGGCTGTAGGTGAGGGGTGATGATGTATCCTCCAAAAGTTAGGTTTATACCCAGGTATCGTCAAAGCTGAGCACCTAGGTAGGGACTTGGGCGGCTGGCATTTTCAGAGGAGGAAGCTGCAGTAGCCACCATGAATGTGAACTGGGCTTTTTGGTGCCTTGTAAGATCTCATACAATGACTCAGTTTCCTATACTGACTCAAGAGTCTCTCAGTTACAATGAGGTTTCTGGCCCTGGGCGGCCAGAAGTCCCAGACCCACAGACCTGCTGCCCCAGACCCCTTAGCCACCCGCTGCTGCTTAGGCTCCCAGAAATGACTCAGACGCTTATATTAACTTCATGCTGTTTGGCCTATGGCTCAGGCACATTGCTAGCTAGCTCTTACATCTTAAATCAACCCATTTCTATTCATCTGTCTGCCACGTGGCCTGTGGCTCACCATGTTCCTTACATGTTTCTTCTTGGGGATCCCACTCGGTCTGTCTTTGACTCCGCCCTTCCTTTCCTACCTATTCTGACTCCACCACCTACTTTTTCTATGGTACCTATCATGGGCCAAAACAGCTCCTTTATTTAAAGATTGATATTCATAGCATACAGAAAGACATTCCCACACCATTTCTCCTCATTCACAGAGTAAAAGAGCCACAGCTACTCTAGAGTTCTATTGAGTTCAGCTTGTTCCTTCTTTAACTTTGACAGTCTGGGACTAGTCTGTTTAATCCCTGAGAAAGAATTCAGTATCTTGCTGCTCAAAGTAGCAGAAGGCACATAATGTCATAGTGAAGCTGCCAGGTAACTGATACCAAGACAACACAGGGTTTTCTCAAGATAATGCTTGAATGCTTGTACTGTTCTTTGTTTAAATTCTGGCTTGAAAATGTATATAAGTGCTTTCAGATATAAATTCAGTGTTTTTGTGGTTTCAAACTATAGGTCCCTCTAGATTTCTTTCTTATTTCCTTTCTTCTACAGCTGCATGCCTGCTTCTAGTGACCCGGTGACCTGTCGCTGGATCCAACAGCGCCTTCCATTTCTTCCAAGACTCTGAGCAGATGGGGTTTGGAGATCAAGAGAGAGGAATGGGGCTTCCCCGACTGGCTAAGGGTGATTCAGGGGTCCTAACTGGACATTTGACTAGCTCCACGTTTCAGCTTTAGCTATTTGGATAAACTACAATATAAGAAAATGAATTATTTTATGTTTGATCCCCCCCCCAAAAGTCCTTTCCCCAAGGCCAGGCATTTAGACAAGTCCCCATTACCCTTAGGGGCTTGAAGAAATTTCCTGTTTGCTTAAAAGGAAGACAAATTCTTATCTCTGGCAAGAGGAACTGTGGTTCTTCCTTCACCTAGTGCCTACTGGCCAGGTCAGTGCTAGCTTCTTCAAATCCCTGATCTCAAGCCCCATGCCTACTCTCTCCCATTTAATCCTATGTGCAATAAACTTTTAAAAGTGTATTATTTTTCAATAGATGTGCTGGTAGCCATCTGGATTCAGCCTCAGATCCTGTCTGTCTCCTCCTCTCTTTTAGCTGAGATTGCACATCTTTGGGACCTGAACTCCCAAAGAGGCAGGTTTCCAATACTTTTTGCCTACCTTACTTTCCTAGGTCTCCCCTCCCCTCTGCCCTGTCCTCTGGGTCATGTCCACTATGTACTCTCCCAGATGCCTCTGCCTCTGCTCTCCCTCATGTCTACAATAAACTTCTTCCACTATACCTAGAAGCAATTATGTGCTCCATTTTAATTCTTTTTTCCATTCATATATGTTAGTGTTCTGACCAACTTCCTGGAGTCCAGGCCAACAAGCAATAACCTGGCCTGTCCAGTGTCCTGACATCAAGCTCTATCTAAGAAGTCCCTTACTCTTCACTTTTTTCTCTTCCACCTCCCCTGCCAGAGGTTGAGTGTCCCTCACCTCCCTCTTTCTCTGACATCTCTCTCATATCCCTTCTCTCCTAATCCTTACTCTTATAAAGTCTTCACATGAGCACAGCCTGAGTATCCTTTTCCAAGGCCCACACTCACTCACGCAGACCACTGGGCATCCCAGCTGTATGAGGCCATCTCCATCTGGTATAGGTACTCTTGAGATCATAACAGCAATATATGTGTGGGGGATTGTGCATATGCATGTAGTACTCATGGAGGTCAGAAGATGGTATCAGAAGACTGGAGCTGGAGGAACAGGCAGTTGTGAGTTGCCTAGTGTGGTGATAAGAACCAAACTCTTGACCTCTGCTAGATCATCAGGCTTTCCTAACAACACGGCCATCTTTTAAAGGGGGTATTTGGGAAAAAAAAGAAAATAAAAGAAAGAAAGAAAGAAAGAAAGAGAGAGAGAAAGAGAGAGAGAAAGGAAGGAAGGAAGGAAGGAAGGAAGGAAGGAAGGAAGGAAGGAAAGAAGGAAGGAAGGAAGGAAGGAAGGAAGGAAGGAAGGAAGGAAGGGTATTTGTAACAAAAAGCAGAATATGTGTTTTTATTGCTTTTCCTTTTATGTTGCTGGTATTTGACTAACATACTCAGGTCACCAAATTAAATACTGATTAATCATGATGATGATGGGAGAGAAAGAGAAATTCCATAATTGAGCGAGTCCTAAGGAACTTTAAACATTTTTTTGTGGTCCTAGAAATGCTTCAGTAAGAACAGGAAAGCTCTTAATTATCACATACTTTAAACTGCTGACCCTGGCTCTTCTTGTTACCTTTAATGCTGTAGCTAATCAAATACCTTGCAGAAACAGGAGCAACAAGCCAGGTTACCTCTGTCTAGGACGGCAAATCTGATACTTTCTCTTAGTGAGTTAGTTCTAACTTACATCACAGTAAAACCTCTCTCTCCTCCCTCTCTCCCTCTCCCTCTCTTTGGCTTCAGGAAATTGGTCCAGGCTGTGAGTCATCACTGGGAGATTTTTAAATTTGGGGTGTAGCAGAGTGCAGTAAGATATCAGGACTTCAGCTCTAAGGGCTTATGGTGGTGAGACCTTACTACAGGTGACAATGTTGGTCTTTAATAGATTTGTCTAAGGGACACATTGATTTGCTTTATGAGCTCCCTTAGGCAATGTTTATTGAAGAGCTGCTATTTGCTGGATAGCATACTAGGTGTTTACAGTGTATCAATATACAAATGACAACCATGCAGTTCTTACTGATCTAGTTATTAGAGTTCCTAGAAGAAAATCCCACAGACTGGGTGGCTTAAGCACCAGAAATTTGCTTTTCTTGTTCTAGAGCAGTGGTTCTAACCCCTTCTAATGCTGTGGCCCTTTAATACAGTTCCTCATGTTATGGTGCGCCCAACTGTAAAATTATTTTTGTTGCTTTTTCACAACTGTAATTTTGCTGCTGTTATGAATTGTAATATAAATATCTGATATGCTGGATATCATTCGACCCCCTCCCCAAGGGAGTTGCAACTCACAGATTGAGACCCGCTCTTCTAGAAGCTTGAGTCCAAGACCATTATGTTAGCATGGTTGAGTGTTTTTCCTAAGTACTACAAGAGAATGATCTGTCCCAAGCCTCTCTGACTTGTAATTGACTCTCATTTCTCCACATCTTCGCATGTCCTTCACCATTTGCTTGTGTCTTTCTCTTCTTAGAACGCCAGCATGTCGGATTTGGATCCTACCCTAACAACTTAATTACCGTATAGAGCTTGTTTCCAAATATAGCTGTGTGAGGAGGTGTTATATGAAGTTTCTGGCCTGTCTGGACTGTGGTCCAGACCCGAAGACCCGCAGACCCACAGACCTGCAGTCCCTCAGTCCCACAGAAACACATGGATGCCTGTATTAACTTTATGCTGATCAGCCTATGGCTCTAGCATATTGCCAGCTAGCTCTTGTTCTTAAACTAACCCATGACTCTTATCCTGTTCAGCTGTGTGGCTCAGTACCTTTTCTCAAAGCAGCATAGGTGTCCTCTGCATGTGCTGGCTTCTCTGGCATCTCTGTTCTGCTCTTCTGGTTCCCAGAGTTTTTTTAGTCGGGTAGCCCCACCTACACTTCCTGTCTGCCTTCAGCCAATCAGCGTTTTTATTAAACCTGTAGGTGGGACAATTATTTACAATGTAAGGTAATGGAATACAATCCTACTACAGGGAGGTACTGATCTCCAAGGCTTTAACATCTGAATTTGGGGCATTTTAACTCATAATAACATAGGAGACCAAAGTGCCTTCCCTGCTGTAACAACTGTGTTGCTGTAAACCATATGCTAAAGTAAGTTTTTTCTCCCTTAAATTTCTTTTACCAGTTATCTTACTACTTTACAGTGACAAGAAAAATAACCAAGGCAAAACTGTGGGACAAAGGAATAGGCCATTGCTGTGATGAATTTGACTGTGTGATCCTTAGGCTTTGGAATAGGTTTGCAGGAGAAGTGTGGAATGCTGTGAGCAGAGTTTTGTGGGTTGCTTTGGAGGGAGCGTGGAAGTCCAGGATGTTAATAAACATGAATATAGGGAAGACTGGGCACATGAGGTTACAGACAGGGTTCAAGGCACTCTCAAGAACTGGGTTTAGAAGCCATTGAAGTTACATTTTGACAGAATGTGATTCTATTCTGCCCTTGACTTAAAATTCTGTTACACTGAGTGGTAAAGTAATGGGAAAATTTGTTTGGTGGAGAAAATTTCAAGATAGCCTACTAGCCAGACTGTGTGGTTGCTTCCCACGGCCTCTAATCAGATTGGAGAGAGGATGGAGAGAAAGAAGATAGAGTGAAAAAGTGTTGATCAAGGAAGGAGAAGGCATACCTAGAGTTTGGACAAGAACCAGGCATGGTGGCACATGCCTCAGCCTCAGTGGGAGCAGAGCATCAGGAGTTCAAAGTCATCCGCATGTACACAGTGCTGTGTTCCAGGCCAGTCTCAAAAATAAGCAAATGCCAAAATAAAGATCTGGATAAGGCAGGGGCAATGAACTAATGGCTTCTGCCAAACAGAGAGGTCTTTGCTTCTGTAATTATTTTTTCCTAGACTGACTTTTATTCACTAAGTTCTTATCAAAACTGTTGAAATTAAGAAGGGAGTTTTTATTAGAGCAAAGCCCTCCATGCCGACAAGAAAAGTGTACAAGAATTGGTTCAACTCTGCCTTTTTGCAGACTGAACACACACACAGACACACACAGACACACACAGACACACACAGACACACACAGACACACACACACACTTTCTTACCACAGTACAAGTCCAAAAGTGTTTCTGCCTAGCGAAATGTGTCATTTCACATTCAGCCACAGACGACTTGGTAACAGCCACTCAAGTCCCATCACACTATTGACAGGCAATGCGGAATCTTCTCTTAGTTCAGGATCCCAAAATAACAATCCTGAGATTCTGTTGGCAACAACAGAGGGCCTGCTATAAACACCAGCCTGACTCATCTATACCATGACATACTGGCCTGCTGCCCAGGGCAGAGGAAAGCTCTCCAGCGGTGTTGCAAGCCACAGGACCACTCTAAGTCTATCCAGTACTGCCCAAAGTGTCAGAGGGAGGAAATGCTGCATGTCTTCTGAACAAATATCTGAGCTCACAATTGTGCCTATTTCTACTGACAGAACCACTTATTCTTCTTTTGAGACGTGCATAGCTTGCTCTAATGTGCCCTGGTAGAAAGATAATGATTAACATGAGATTCTAAGTGGTTACCTTCACTGCCTACTATGAACAATAGTTGTTTGGATAATACATTAAATACTGTACAAAAGCTGGACATTTACAACACCCATCTATCATCAAATGAAAATTATATGTAAGTTCAGACTCAAGTAAGTTCAGAAAACACAAGGTTTTACATAAATGCATACATCATTATGGCACCTACAGCATTGACTTTTGCTGCCTTGTGGTACCTTCCTCACCCTCCAGTTTTGTGGGACGTTCCTTATAACACGCTGAAGGAAGAAGAATAAAAGTATGGACTTCATTCACAAAAGATCTGTCTTAGACTAGTACAAGCATAGTCACAGAGGGATAGTCAAGACAAGTCCTAGACATTAGGACATCAAACAGAGTAGCTTGCTGTCACTATGGCCAAGAAGCCAAGGTGGCCTGTGATACAGGGCTGCATTTACTTATAGGGTTCAGATCTTTAGTCATTAGTTAGAAACTTGAAAAGAACATATTTGAAAGACTAGTGACAAGGAAACTCAAGGAGGAGATACACAAAAGATCTTTCAGAAACGAGCACAAAAGAATTAGCATGGATACTTACCAGGCACAGACACTCTGGTGGCCTGGTAATAGAGATGGGCAGATGGGTTTGTCCTGTGGCTGTTCCTCATCTTTCCACACTGATACCATCAGTAGGTTCTTCTAAAAACAGCTCCATTTCAGAAGAGATAAGCAGTCACATTCTATGTAGTGCCATCTAGTGCTCATTCTCATGTTCTTCTTGAGTCCTAGTTAGGACTAAAGGAAGTGCAGAAGGCTTGCTCTCTCAGAGTGCCCCTCCCCTTCACCCTGTTCCTGTACTCCAGGATTTGCTTGATCTTGCATCTCATGCACCAGCCAGCCCAACTTGATGAATTGCTCACTCCCCAGCACCCCCCCCCCCCCCGTGCTGTCCCCACACTCCCAGGAGGCCTTGCTCAGCCATCCTCCTCCTCCCAGGCCTCCCAGTCCCTACACTCCCAGGAGCACCAGCTGAGGCTGGCCCAGCCACAGGTCACAATTGCTTGCTTTCTTCATGACCACTGACTTGAAATCACTGTCTCTCCAGTCAACACTGGATATGCTAAAACAAAACAAAAAACTGATGTACCACTCTTTATATCTCATCTAAAATCAAGCAAGCCTGGGAAACAACAAAAAACAGACCCAAATATCTATTCTTAGAGGCAAGCTAGAATCAGGCAAACAGCTAAGGAAAGAAGCCCCTGTGGTCAGATCAGGAAGCTACAAATAATAAGAAAGACAAAGACCATACTGTCTCCTCTATAAATATTCCTCCAATACAATTACTTAAATGAAACTCAGCACATAGAATTTAAAAGAACAACCATAAACAAAATGATCAAAGAATGTAAGGAATTCAAAGAAAAAATAAACAGGACTAAAATAAACTCCTGACTGTAGTTCAAGAGAACACAAATATATTCTGAGCAAAATGATGAAGACAATTTAGGATTTGATTCAGTAATCAGAAATACTGAGGAAAATTCAGGCTGAAGCAAAGATGGAGTTAAAAACTCAACAACCTAACGAGAAGATTCGGGAAAGCCTTACCAGCTGAACTAAAATGACAGAATGACCCAATTGAAAAATGAGCTATGGAAATGAATAGTGAATACGCCAAAGGAAAAACTAAAAATGACTAAGGAATATCTTTAAAAGTTGTTAACATCCTTAGCATTAGAAAAAATGAAAATTAAACTGATTTGGGAATTAATCTTGTCCCAGACGGAATGCCTAGGATCAAGAAAACAAAAACAAACAACCCAGTTTTAAAAACTGGGTTCAGATCTTCTCAGGACAATTCTTTTGTGCACTCTGGAGATGTGTTGCTCTCATTGTTAATTTAAAAAATGATTGGCTGATAGCTAGGCAGGATGTGGGGAGCAGAGAAGGCTGGGAAGGAGGGCAGGGCTGGAGGAGTCTCCAGCCATGAAGGAGCAACATGAGAAGTTCATAGATGAGGCAAACCAACCTTGAGCATCACATAAACGAATAAAAATGGGTTGATTTCAGCTGTAAGAGCTGGCTGGAGACAAGCCTAGGCTGTTTTCAGAGTGTTTATAATTAATAATAAGTCTCTATGTAGTTATATGGGAGCAGCTGGTGGAACAGATGATCAATGGTATACACAGAAAAATCCACCTACACAAATCTTAACAGAATTTGCAAAAGAGAAAACTCCAGATAGCAAAAAAAAAGACCCCAAAAAACAAACAAACAAACAAACAAAAAAAACCAAGACCAGAAAACCCTCACACACTTAAAGACATGTTTAAAATATTTAGCCACCAGGGAAATGCAAATCAAAATGACTCTGAGATTTCATCTTACACCCATCAGAATGGCTTAGATCAATAACACAAGTGACAGCTTATGCTGGTGAGGATGTGGAGCACGGGGAGTACTCTTCCATTGCTGTTGAAAGTACAAATTCGTACAGCCACTAAGGCAACCAGTAAGTGATTTCTCAGGAAGATGGGACTCACTCTTGTCCAAGATCCAGCTGTAGCACTCTTGGATGTGCCCAGAGGCTGCTTCATCCTACCGCAGAGACGCTTGCCCATGTTCATTGATGCTATATTCATAATATCCAGAAATGGGAAACAACCTAGCTGTTCCTCAACAGAAGAAAAAAAGGGCTAAAGGAAAACGTGGTACTTTTACACAATAAAGTACCCAGTTGTTAACAATAACAAAATCATGGAATTCACAGATAAATGGAACTAGAAAAAAAATCATCCTGAGTGAGTTATCCCAGACCCCCTCCCAAAATATGGTATGTATTCACTTACATGCGGATATTAGTTGTGAGGTCAATGATAACCAAGCTGAAACTCAGAGAACCACAGAGCTTAGGTATAGATATGGGACTAGGGGGATAAATATTTTGTTAGCAAAGATGAATAGACTAAATAATTACAGATGGAGGAGCAGAATGGGAGAATCAGGTGGAAAGGAGGAGGAGGATGAAGGAGGACGGAAGGGGACAACTGAGCCTAAGAGCCATTTGACAGGTTGTATGGAAACCCAACACAGTAGACGCTTCACACATATGGGGGTGTGTGTGTGTATACATGTGAAGCTTCTACTGTATATATGTACACATATATGTGTACATGCACACACATATATGAAGCTCCTACTGTGTGTATATATATATTTACACAGATATATGTACACACACACATACATATGCAGGCAAAGGCAATCTAACAGAAATTGCCACCATAACGGAGACAGAGCCCCAAATGGCCACCTCTTACCACCAAAGAAAGCTTCAAGTTTTAAAATTTTGTTACATCTAATAGGGTTTTTGGCCTAAGGGGTCCCATGGGAATCTCTAAACCACCCAGGTTGTTGCCAAGACTATAGGTCGCTGTTTACAAAAAGATCCCATTCCCAAAGACAACACATACATACCTCATTGAAGATGAATCAGCCAAACTAGTCCCTACATAGAATTTCCAACCCTGGCACTTTGGTACAGAAAGATACTGTGCACACTATGAAAATAGAAATGTATAAACCCTTGGATGGACAGTGGTGACCTGCTATTGGGAGCCATGTGGCCTAGTTCCAGATCAGCCTATGAATGCTTATCCAACAGGTCTCTGTGAAGCAAAACCTGTGGAGATGGCCTCTTGTCAGCAAGGACACAGTGCAGAACACTGCGGTGACCGGACAGCTTGCATGCTCTCTTTTTCATAATATTGATGATTCTCTTGGCAGTTTTTAGTTTCACTTTGTCAGTAAAGCATGGGACAGATGCGATCATTCCTGGAAACCCCAATTTTTGTCCAATATTTTCTCCTAAAATCCTTTGGGAACTAATGCTCCTCGGGTTTCTTATCTGAAATACCAGCTGTTACTCCAGACTCAGAACTTTTCTGATTCAGTTCTGACAGGATCAGAGGCAATAAAATGTAATGGGCACATGTAAGAAAGAAAGACAGGATCATTAACTTCATCTCCTAGTTCTGGGGGAAAGAGATGAGATGGAAAAAGAGTGCCTTATCCAAGTTTGCTTCTTATAGAGAGACAGGAATGTGGGACAAGGGAGCCACTGGAGAAATACAAGCTAACTGTGTGCATACAGTTATGGCAAATCACCCCTATTTCTGTAAATATGCTTTATTAAGTTTAGAATGATACTGTCGTTCTTGAGAGTGTTTGCCTATGTTTATTACTTTTTAGCTTTGTAAGGACAGGGCGTGACTGGCTCAGTATTTATTGAGCTAAGTTGTTTTTGGTTTAAAAGTTGCTTTGATGTAAAAGTTAGGGTAAACATTTGGTTTTTTTCTAGAAGTTAATATTATTAAAGGATAGGGGAAATGTTCGTTTTTGAAGTATAATAAAGATGGCTCAAGCTACTTGGGGCCATTTATGTGAAGCTCATCTGGTGGTCGGACATGCTCCTTTCTAGTCTCAAGAGCGGAACCTGACTGTTACAGGACTGCAGCATCAGGCTAGTGCAGCAGTCACACAAAGCTTGTGGGAATAAAAATCAATATTTGATCCCATTCCATGAAATGGGCCCATGTCCAGCATGCTTAGATGACCGCAAACCTGAGCCTAGATAGCCCAGAGACCTCGGAACCAAATACTACTGGTCTAAAGAAAGTATTAATAAAATGACTCCTAAAGACATTTTGTTATATTCATAGATCAGTACCTTGTTTAGACATCATCAGAGAAGCTTCCTGCTACAGAAAATTGGAACAAACACAGAGACCCACAGTCAGATATTATGCATAAAGCGAGACTTAGAAACACTCAATTCCAAGTGGATGTCTCGATCAAATCTCCCTCCTCAGGGCCTTAGAGCAGCTGGTACAGGAGCAATAAAATGCTCAGCATATTGAATAATCAATCAGCCCTTGGAATTCTCCTATATTTGTTATCAAAAAGAAATCTGGAAAGTGGAGAATGGGAACAAACCTAAGGACGATAAACAAGGTGATCCAGCCAATGGGCTCTCTACAATCTGGGATTCCTTTGCCTTCTCTGTTATCTAAAGAACAAATTGTTATAGTTAATTGACTTAAAAGACTTTCTTTACAATACTTCTACAAGAACAGGACAAAGAAAAATTTGCCTTTACAATGCCCACCTATAATATTTCTCGATCTGTAAAGAGATGTCAGTGGAGGGTCTCTCCACAGGGAATATTAAACAGCCATTAGTGATAAATAACAATTGCTACAATCTATCATTTACCATTACGTGGATGATACCTTATTGGCTGATTCAAATATATATACCTTAGAAAGAATGTTTGAAAAAATTTTTAAAAAATTGCCTGTTGGAGGATTATAAATTGCTCCTAAAAAAATACAAAGAGGGGATTCCATTAATTATTTAGGATACAAAATAGGTCAACAGAAGATTAGACCCCAAAATGTACAGATCAGGAGAGATAGATTTCAGATTCTTAATGATTTCCAAAGATTTCTAAGAGACATTTCCAACTTACAGACCATATTGGAATAACAAAAGATGAACTGGATAATTTGTTCAAAACCTTAAATGGTGACAAGGACTTAAGCAGTCCCAGAGAATTGTCAGCTGAAACTGAGAGAAAATTGGCTTTGGTGGAAAAGAAATTACAGGATGCACATGTGGATTGTGTGGCTCCAGATCTTAACTCTACTCTGGTTATCTTGCCCTCTAAGTGTTCTTTTACAGGAATATTAATGCAAAGGGAAAAATGTTATATTGCAATGGATATTTCTACCACATAAATGGAGTAAGAAATTAAAGCATACATGGAAAAGATTTCTTATTTGATTTTAAAAGGAAAATTAAAACTATAAACAATGGCTAATAGCGGCAGGATTCCTGGACAGAGAGAACGCTGGGAAAAAGAAGGGTGGAGACATCAGAATGCAGAGCAAGCAGCATGGGCATTACAAAGTAAAGGTAACCAAGCCATTTAAAAAGAGTAGATTAAAAGAAACAGGTTAATTTAAGTTATAAGAGATAGTTAGAAACAAGTCTAAGCTACTTGTCAAGATTTCATAATTAATAATAATTCTCCATGTGGTTATTTGGGAGCTGGCCAGCAGGACAGAGAAAGACTCGCTGTATTCCAATGTGTTAGGTTTTTTTTTTTCCCAAAAAAATCTTACTTCATTTTACTATTATCCCTTTAAAAATTATTGTGATGTGGAATATTCCTTTACACTGTGTGAATATGTGTCACTGGAATTGGTTTAGTAAAGAGCTAAAGGGCCGATAGCTAGGCAGCAATGGGTTAGGCTGGATTTCTTGTGGTAGAAGAAGGAAGGTTGCCAGCAGGACGCATAGGAAGCAGGATGGGCATGTAAAAGAATGTGGATTAAAATAAATGGGTCAATTTAAGTTATAAAAGATAATGGGACAAGCTTAAACTAAGGCCAAGTTTTCATAATTAATAATGTTTCCATGTCATTTTTTTGTGAGCTGGTGGCCCAAAGAAAATTTCATTATTATTATTTTATTTTAACTGCATGCTTGTGTGCGTATGTAAAGGAGATTACAGAGATTAAGAGAGGGCATTGGATCCCCTAGAACTGGAGTCACAGGCCAGTGTGAGCTGCTATCTGGGTACTCATTGTTGAACCTGGGTCTTTTAAAAGAGTGGTAGATGCTCTTAACTGCAGAGCCAACTCTCCAGCCTTCGTGCCTGGTTTCTTATTAAGATCTAGACCTGAGCCCTTGGAGCCTGGCTGATCTGGAGGATAATTTCATTAAAAAATATACTTTATTTAAAACTACCTTTTACCCATGTTTCTGGCCTGGGCCTTATATTCTCTCTCTCTCTCTCTTTTTTTTTTTTTTTTTTTTTGACAATGTTTCTCTTTGTAGTCCTGGCTGTCCTGGAACTCACTCTATAGACTGCTTGCCTTGAACTCACAGAGACATACCTGTTCCTGCCTTGCAATTTCTGGGATCAAAGGTGTGTACCAATACCTTGTACTTTCTAGGATGCATGATTCTCCTTGAAATTCATAGCAGGCTTATTCATCAGTGTCTTTTTCCAAAAAGAGTTGCTGTGGTATAGTTGTTTCCTCTGAGCATAAATTGCCCATTATCCGTCATGAAGTAGAGACTGTTCTCTGTGATGGTGGCAATAAAATAAGCAAAATTATACAGAGATGGATGGGTGTCTGATAAAGGTAACAGCGCTGTATCAGAGGAAGTAGGGGTTCAACAGACTCTAGGTGTGTTAGGTGTAGTGAGTACACAGAAGGTGGGAGATTGATTGGATAGGGTGATCCACTGACTGTCTCCATGAGATCATCACTGGTATTGAGTATGATTTTCCCAACGATGCAGATCCATTTGTTACCCATGCCTCTTTATATAACCGATTCAATGATTAAACTTACTAGCTCACTATCTCCCCACACAGAAGAAAAAGGGAAAAGCAACTAACAAGTGCTGGAGGGGATGAAAAGGGAGCATGCGCTCACTGTTGGTGGGACTGCAATCTCAGGTAGCCATTCTGGAAGTCAGGGTAGAGAGCTCTTGAAAAGCCAAAAGTATGTCCTCCCTATGGCCCACCCCTTGACATGTGTGCAAAGGAACTGACAAGCTCCTCGGAGACTTGCTCAGCAGTGACCACTGTTGCTCTCTAGTCGGTTGCTAGGAAACAGAATCAACCTAAGTGTACTCAACTAGTGGGTGCATATAACACTTCATGCTGCAGTCTAAGTGTGCCTGTACTCACACACATATCTACACACATCAACACATACAAGTATACAAGCACAACAAATGAATAACAAAAGTTTAAAAGGAATGTTTTCAATTTCTCCCTTTTTTATGTTCCTATATCCTGTGTTGTGACATTAAAATATGTTCCTTCTTTTCAGGTTCGTCCACATGACCATAAACCAGAACTTTAATACATCTTCTGGAGGGACCTGCTTCAACTCTATGCAGTGAGTTATTACACCATATGAATGGTGCATGATATTAACACAATCTATGCTTGTTTGTATCAACTTTGTGATAGTTTGCGAAGTTATTTTTTCTTTCAACTTTTGTACTGATACTTTGGGAGGAAGTCACTATACGCAAACGCAGTTAGTGGGAGTTTTTCTCCACCTCTTTGAGGAATGAGTATCTGCATGATTTATCAGGAATTGTTTTGCAATTATTTACTTTTTCAGAGGTATATGAATATTTATTTTGTAATTGGAGTGAGAATACACTTGTATTACCTTTTAATTCAAATTGTCCCATTGAGATCTCTGCCTTTTGGCTTTTGTGTTCTTTAGGAAACAATTTTAACAACTAGAGTTCAATCTTTATATATACTTTTTTCTTTTACTTTAGACTTACAATCTTTTCTTTTCTAGAAATTCTCCCCCAAATTCCAAAGTTACGTTAGTGTATTTTCTTGTCTGCGTCTTCCCTGAGGCAATTGTATTTATTTCTCACAGTCTACTTACTAGCCTGTGGTCTCCTGTGAGATTTTGAAAAACAAAAACTGCAAGCATTGTGTGCTGATTAGTTGTATCATGTGCTATAAAAATCTGTGAGTTTAAAACATGGATAATGCCACAGCTGCTGATACAGCTTCACACAAAATAATCTCACTATGCAGGAAATTCCTATGCTGTGATTATTTATTTCAACATTCTCCCCTTAGATCACTAGTGTCCTCTGACCAGCACTTTGCCTTTCCCCAAATGTCATAGAGAGAATAACCTGCGATGGTCAATTATATGCATCAACTTGAAAAGTTAGGGTATGATTAGACAGCTAATAAATCATTATTTCTGAGCACGCCCATTAAAGTCTTTAAGGAAGGGTGTGGTGAAATATATTTAATAAAACCAGTCTGGAATATTAGAACAGATCCCCCCACAGTTAAGCCAGGGGGGTCAGAGAGTGGTAACTCACACCTTTAATCCCATAACTCCAGAGACAGAGATCTTTGTGTGTTTCTGTAATTACCAAATAGTAGTAGCTCACACCTTTAATGTTAACTCTAGAATATGATGCAGAGTTGAACCCAGAAGTAAACCAACTGGGTGAGGAAGATGTTTCTTAAGACAGGCGCAGGAAGACAGAGATTTATTCTGTAGAAGTGATGAGGAGTGAGGCTGAGGAAGCTGGAAGACAGCTTTTACCCTGAGAAGTTGGCTGGGTGAGAACTGACTGTGGTCTGTCTCCTCTCTCTGATATTCCAGCTTTTCCCCAATATCTGGCTCTGAGTTTTCATTAATACAAACTAGAATTCATGTTACTAAAGAGACTAGTATTTGAATCAGGAGACTGAGTACAGCTCTGTCTTACCTGCCAGTAAGGGCAGTAAGACGCAGTGTGTGTGTGTGTGTGTGTGTGTGTGTGTGTGTGTGTGTGTGTGTGTGTGTGTGTGTGTGTGTGTGTTTTGGAATTGTGTTCTTTTACATTGTAAATAATTGTCCCTCCTACTGGTTTAATAAAATCACTGATTGACTGAAGGCAGACAGGAAGTGTGGGCGGGGTTGCCAGACTAAGAACACTCTGGGAACAGGCAGAGATACCACAGAGATACCAGAGAAGCCAGCACATGCAGAAGACAACTATGCTGTTCTGAGAAAAAGTACTGAGCCACATGGTTGAACAGGATAAGAATCATGGGTTAGTTTAAGAACAAGAGCTAGCTAGCAATATGCCAGAGCCATAGACTGATCAGCATAAAATTAATATAAGTGTCTGTATAATGATTATGTGGGACTGCTGGTCCAGGCCATGGGGCCAGGTGGGAAAGTCCAGGACAGAAACCTAGTACATCAAATGGTGTCCAACTTGGGGTGAACACCCACATAAAGCCTGAGAAAACTTAAAAAGGGTTCTAGAGCACAGAATTGGAGCCAAAAGCAATTTCCAAGTTGTGTCTTTGATGGAGTCATGGTATAGAGACACCATGGTGTTCAGGTTTGAACTATAAAATGGCTATTAAGCTGCACCATGTCTCAGAGAAGACTCGGTATAAGCAACTCACTGCATATGATGGATTTATAGTTTCTGTTTATATTGGACAAAAAGGATTCAGACAAAGACTGCCCCTTAGTACCAGCAGCATTATCTTGGGTCAGCTCTGTTTGCTGGAGGTAAGCAGAAGCTTGGGTTTTAAAAGAGAGCTTTCTTGATTCTGCCTTAGAGGCAAAACACTTGTGAGCATTTTAAGAGGCCCTGCTGCCAAATACTTAAGTGGAGTTAATGAGCAGCCGAAGGCAGTGCTTTATTTGGTGGTTATATGGACCCTAAAATTCCCCAGAGTGGTAATTGTGGGTCCTACCAGTACCTCAGCTAAAAAACTAAATCCTATGAAGCTAGACTAGGAGCTGAGTGGAGCCAGTCAGCCACACTAGTGAAGCCTTTAATCTTTAGCCTCACATTGGCAGATTAAAGGTGTGGTCAGAAACAGAAAGAAATAGAGGGAGCTTGGTGGCGTCAGCCATCCTAACCAAGCAATAGTGTGTTCAGAAACAAAAAGATAAAAAAATAAGTGATATACAGTAAAGGCAGATTTTTAAAATACTCTGAATGGTTTAGATTGTGTTTTAAAAAATACATAGGCTTGAGAGAGGAAAAAAAAGGATAAAGTCTTTAAAAATGAAATAGAGTAAAAAAAAAAAAAAAAAAAAAAAAAAAGCCGTGTAAAGATGGAAAATACCAGGAGTGTCTGGATACTATATGTTATTGTCTTGTCTTTAAATTTTTTGACAGAAAATGAAGTAGTAAAATCTGCTAAAAGTCATGATTATAAATGCTGCTAGATTAATAGAACCTGTATATTTTACAAATGAGTTACTTTAAAATTGAAATCAAAAGATATGCTACTTTGGAGAAAAGGTTTTCTTTTTATTTCCACAGAAAATAAGAGGTTATGGATTTACTCCTGGTTAAAGAAAATAAGGTTTGATCAAGGAAGACCCCCTGAAAAGTTTCTAATGAAAACAGATGGCCCAGATGATTCAGCATTTCAGAGCATCTGTGACAGTTTATTTCCTCTGGAGCTCTGCATCCAAAACAACTTCAAGGAGATTGAGTGAGATGACCCAATCTTAGAGTCTGCTCTACTAAAGACTTGTCCATAATCCTAAATTTTTCTTTGGGTCCCCACAGAATTGCCAGCACTGCCATTCAGCAGGAAGTGGCCTAGAGAACTATGCCCACATTCCCAAAAAATGGATTATGGATGTTTGTGTTTGTTTACAGTATTGGTTACAAGTTGTTATAGATAATAGTAAAAAAATTACACAAAAGAAATTAGATTTGGGGTTCTTGTTTTAAAAAGAAAAGCGGGGGAAATGTAGTGGGATTGTATTATGTTACATTGTAAGTAACTGTCCTGCCTACTGGTTTAATAAAAATTCTTATTGGCTAAAGGCAGACAGAAAGTGTAGGTGGGGCTACCAGACTAAGAAAACTCTGGGAACAGGCAGAGATGCCACAGAGATGCCAGAGAAGCCAGCACATGCAGAGGACAACTATGCTGCTCTGAGAAAAGGTACTGAACCACATGGTTGAACAGGATAAGACTCATGTGTTAGTTTAAGAGCAAGAGCTAGCAAGTTATATGCCAGAGCCATAGGCTGATCAGAGTAAAATTAATATAAGCATCTGTGTGATTCTGTGGGACTGTGGGTCTGGGCCATGAGATCAGGTGGGAAAATCCAGGCCAGAAACCTAATACATATGTGTGTGTGTGTGTCTGTGTGTGTCTGTGTGTGTGTGTGTGTATGTATGTGTGTGGTGTGTGTGTATGCATGTGTGTATGTGTGGTGTGTGTGTATGTGTGTGTGGTGTGTGTATGTGTATATGTGTATATGTGTGTGTGTATGTGTGTATATGTATGTGTGTATGTGTGTGCATGTATCTGTGTGTGTTGTGTATGTGTGTGTGTGTTTACTCTTTTGGCTAATTTCATTAGAGAATACTGACCAATATATATTTTTCTATGTAATTTGGAGAATGATCTACCAAAGTCACACTTTTGGTTTTGAATGAATTTGTTCATTAAGTATATAAAAAGTCACAATGTAAAGCAATAAATATCAACAGTGGATAGATAACAAAACACACAGCAGAAGTCAGCTGAGAAGCCCTCAAGCAGCCATATGTAATTCTCAAGAGTCTTTGGCAGAGTCGTTCTCAGATTCTCCTCAGGTGAGATGTCCAAGTGAAAGCACAAAGAGCAACAGGTGCCTCATCCAAGTGGTAGCTTACAAGCCTCCAGCATACATCCCCGGGGAAGGCGAGGATGAGAACTGAGCTTTAGCAGAGGGTCTGTGAGGGCCTCGAGGAGCTCCAGAAGGAAGACAGAAGAGGGTGTGGAGAGGTGCAATAGTCAGGTGGGCCTAAGGAAACTACAGGATTGCAGCTCTGGGTGTGGTAGAATGAGATCACGTCAAGGACAGCCATAGCTTTAAAAACCATGGCTGCAAGTATCTCTGCCTCCAAGAGCACCTGAGAGGTGCTGGACATTCCTCAAACTCAAGGTTACATCGACCAAAAGGAAAACTTATCTAACTGCTGTCGGCAGATGGGGTGTTGAGCAATCATGAGCTGGACTAGAGATGAGGGGTAGGGTCCCAGCGCAGCTTAGACCATGAGGAGGAAATGCAGGCACCAGGAGCACTGGTTTTAGTCACAACACCAAATGTAAGCATTAGAGCTGGAGACTGGGAGCCAAGGAATACTGCTGAGTCCCTACAAGCGTTACAGCTCTGCTCCAGGGAAAGGTCTCCCCCAAGGCAAGTGTAACAACTCCTCTCCAGCAGGGGAGGCTTGCCCTGGCAAAGGCCTTACAGCTCTGTTCACCTAGGGGAAAGTTTCCTCCGTGTTATAGCTCTGTTGAAGTTGCTACAGCTGGGCTCCACTCTGGAGAAAATGTCACACCCCACCACAAATGTCACTCAAAAGATTTGTTGGAAAGGAAAAATACAGAAGGGCAGCTGCCTCTAGAATGAAAAGCAGCGGCAAACTGAACAGGGTGCAGAGATTATATAGGGTTTCTTTTGAGGCAGGGAGCTTTTTCAAGGTGGCTTGAGATTGGTGGAATTTTGTGGACTGATGCCAGGGCAAGCTCAGGGATTGGTGGGATTCCATGTTCAGGGATTGTAGGCGGAGTTATACTTACAAGGCACCAGTCCAAGATTAATATTTATTAAAATATAAACAAACATTCATGATACAGGTAACAGCTTATAATGGAGCCCGAACAGAGACTGGAGTCTGGAACAATGGACGATGGATTCCAAACCGGTCTCTCCAGCAGTCAGGAACCAGGCAAACAGGCTTTCCGGGGTCCCAGCAGTCCCTTATCAATGGGGTTGGCCACGCCCCCTTCAGGGGCCCGGGACCCTGGGTAATCGTCCTCGGATCTTATCAGCTGACACCTGAATCCCACCACAAGGGATCTTAGGGACTGATAGGATTCTGTGATCTGACTCTGGGTCAAGCTCAGGGATTGGTGGGATTTCAAATCCTTGGCCCTGGTCTTGGATCAAGTCGGGGTCAGGATATTTCTGGGGAGGGAGGCTATTTTACCTTACAGAGAGACCAACCCCATTTTCAGAGCCAGCTTCTCAGTGATCTCAAATATCGCATGACAATATAACATAATGTACACTATAGGTATCTAGTTCTTGGCATATTTGGGGGGACCCTTTGCATCTTATATAGCTGCTGGGCTCTGCTTTATTTACAGTGGAGACTGCTGCCTCATCCTTCGGATCCTGTTTGCAGAGGTGCAGTAAATGCTTAGGCCTGGTCCTGCCAGGTAGAATGTGATAGGTGCTCAGTTCCGGGCCAGCTGGCACCCAGCCAGTGCCTGTGGGCACATCACGAGGGCCTCTCCGAAGTGGCAGTTTGCTGTGGCAATGACTGCAAAAGGGAAGGTCTGCGGTAAGACCGGTATTCTATGGGTTAGTCCTAGTGTCCTGTTCTCTTGGTCGGAAGCCAATACATTCAGCCCACTCTAAGGTAAGACTGTAGGGAGGCACATTATGTAAGGTGAGAAGTGGTATATTGTAGGCCATCATAGATCTCCCTGCCTCAGTGCCAACAGTTTCCATTAATACCCCCATCTAAAGAATACTAGTGAAACTCTGCTTCTCTCCCATGAAAGGAGATATTAATAACCTGCTGTGTCTGTGATCCCCAGTTCCCGTAACTGTACGGAGAGCCTCACTGTGCTAATAGACCTATTTGTGACCTAGTCAAGATGATGGTCTTCCACACACAAACTTGCCCCCTTTGAGTCACTGTATTTTAATCAAATCTTTCAAAAAAACCTTTTAAACTGTGAAATATACATTCTTGGTTAATTTTATCAGTAGAAAAGTACTGTAGGCTCCTTGCAGACAATGTAAATATTCTTTTATCAAATTTTGTATCTTTTTTTTAAAGAAAACACAAACTCTAGCAATAAAGAGGACTTACCACTCATCAAAGGACCCGTTTTTGTTTCAAGCACCCACATGGTGGCTTACAACGGACTGATAAATAGTTCCAGGAAACCTGATGCCTTCTTCTGGTTTCAGAAGGCATTAGGTAGGCATGCATATAGTTCACAGATATACATGCAGACAAAACATCCATACACATTGAATAAGATATAAAAATTAAAAGAAAAAATACCCAGGCCAGTGGCGGCACACACCTTTAATCCCAGCACTTCGGAAGCAGGCAGATCTCAAGGAGTTCAAGGCCAGCCTGGGCTACAGAGTGAGTTCCAGGACAGCCAGGGCTGTTACACAAAGAAACTCTGTCCTGAAAAACCAAAAACAAAAAAATTAAAATGAACTCAGCATCACTAACAATAGAAGCAAGATCTGTGGTAGAATATCTTCAGTTAACCCAAGTTTGATCACTTCCTAGGCAGACTGAATACCGACCAAGGAGATCAACCATAAGGGTAAACATCCCAACCAAAAAATGAGCAACATAATAAATATTAAGCTTCCTTTATGTGTATCTATTTGACATGTGTATGATTTTTTTCATAAAAAATCTATGCCTCCAAAAATTCTCACAATATTTATAGTGCATGCATAAAACATTACATCACATAAGTGATACTTCTCCATTTATTTTTATTCAGATAAAGTAGAATTACAATTTCAAAGGCAGATAATTTATTCGGGAAGATTACATTTTTTGTGGGTATCCCAAGTTTCATATTTGAGGAATTCTTGTTATTTACTTGTGAATTCATAAATCCCATGACACAACCATCAAGTAATTTATGGCTGCCATGCTATTTTAATGTGCTTTATTTGTGGAGTTTTATATTGTGGATTCCAGTTATACTCTGGTGACAAAACCCTAGTGGGTTTATTGATCAACAAATATTTATTTAGGTATTGTTCGTATGTGCTGTGAAGTTCATCTGTGCTGTCATCTCTAATTCCCCGTAGACATCCTTTAATTAAAGCTAAAACATTACTGGATGTACCACCAACAATGGCACTGTGGTAGTAGAAGTCCCCGTCCCCAAAGGGGATAAAAGCTGCTGACTGACTTCTCCTCTCATAAGGGAACTCTCTGGGGGTCTTAAAATACCACCATGCATGGAGCTGAGCTATAGATGTGTCCAGAGTTTCAACTCCAAAGTCTTTCTTGAAGAACTGGTTCATAGTCATAACAAAGAGAAAGTTGACCTCATATTGGATGTGGTCCATGATTTTACTTTTCATGTTCTTCATGCTTCTGCGATATATGTCTTTATACTGATATTCTTTAGGTAGATTCAGTGTTTTAAATGACCAAAGAGGACCCAGCTCTAAGTATGGTAGAATGTAGTAAAGATTATCTGAGGAGATGTAAACGATTACATTGTAGCCAACCATGAAGTACTTATTAGCAGATTTTATGAAGTATTTCAGGGTCCGTCTTGTAAAGCTGTGAAAAAAATGAAGAAAAGAAAGATAACTTCACTAAAATTCACAAGGAGGTATGTGCCATTTAGCATCCAATTAACACACATGCCATTGGCAGTTAAGAAGATAGAAGGTTGGGTCTATACTCTCAGGTGTATTGGTTAGTGATAGAAAATATAGTAAGCTTGGGGACCCGAGAAAAGACTTTCATAAAGTTTGTTATGAAGTAAAGGAAAGAGAGCTGCTAATGCTGGAGAAACAACGGAGAAGCCACAGGTAAACATGGCGCCCAGCAGTAATGACAACCTCATGGCTGCTCATCCTTATTTCTCTAAAATGTAAAGAACAAACACCAGTAGTGCATACTTTCCAGTATCGAGGACAGCCAAGCCTATGGTAATGTTCAGTCTCTTATAATACTTGTCTAGAACATGTCTATTATAAGTTCCTTCCCATATGACTGGAGCGAGCCAACCAGTTGTTGCTATAACGTCAGGACGTTTTCTGTTGAACAAAAAAGAACAAAAACCCAGCAGATTATCTTACTGTTGTAGTAAGAGGTTTCTGGCCCGGACTTTCAGGCCTAGCCTCAAGGTTTGGATCTGCAGTCCCACAGTCCCACAGAGACACACAGATGGCTTACATTAATTGTAGGCTGATTGACCTGGGGACCAGGCATAGAACTTGCTAACTCTTTACTCTTAAACTAACCCATGACTCTTATCCTGTTCACCATGCAACTCAGTACCTTTTTTCAGAACAGCATTGTTGGCCTCTGCATCTTCTGGCTTCTCTCTGCCATATATCCTTGCACTGGTGTCTACCCAATTCGTCCTCCAATTGGTGCAAGTGTTGTCTACGTCTCAGGAAGCTGATATTAGTCCGACATTTCCTGGCTGTGTGTCTCAGAAGCCTCTCATGGTCCAATAGGAGCCACTGAGGTTTCAGGGTGAAGGGTGGGACTTGTAGATTGCAAGGTCTGCTCAGCTGGGGTGTTAGTGGAGGATGCCTGCCTGCAGGAGTCTTTCTTGCTAGCCAGCAGTTGAGACATCAATGTGTGGGAATGGGGATTCAATAGGTTTGTTTTAGTGTGCTTTCAAATTTGATTAAAATGTAAGAGTATGCCTATAAATTTTCAATATAGGAAGACTTTTAAAAACTATATTAATAAATATTTAAATTTTAAATTAAAAAAATAGTAGTGGTATACTTTAAAAATTGTTATGTGATTTTTATAACTATCATTAACATATTAGTAAGAATTAACAGATTGTATCTTTGTGTAGATATGGATTTGTATTTAAATGTTCTTAATGACATTTGCACAATGTCATTTTAAATTCAATTCCTTTTAAGATGTATATTAATGTGCTTTAATTTACTGTCTTGACTTCAGAAAGATTATTTATTACTATGAATGCTGCCATTATGTTGTTATTTATCAGAAACAAGTCTTGTACTTCGCTCTTTGTTGTAATAATTTTGTTTTCTTTTACATTGCATCTATGTGCCTACAGCATAAAGGGAAAGGTGAAAAGGGAATGGAGATAAGTATGCATGTATGTGCACATGTGTGTGCAAGAGCATGCAGAAGCCAGAGGCTGATACAAAATTGTTTTCTTGTACTTGGATTTTGTTTCTCTTTGAGGGCTTACCACCTAGCTCCCAAATAAATACATGGAGATTTATTCTGGTTATTAATGCCTGACCTTAGCTTGGCTTGCTCTTAGGCCATGTAGGCTACATAAAATCCTGTCTAAAAGCAAAACAAATGAAATAAATATTGACTGACTGCATTTTTGCCACAGCAATGAGAGCTAAATTAGGTGTGCTGTATATGCAAGTAAAGTCTGCGCTGAATGTGGGTTGCACACGCCCACTGTTGCTTTCTTTGCTAGTCTGTTTTTTTGTTTTCTGGTGGTATTGGGTTTAAACCAGCACTTCATGCATGCTAGGCAAGTGCTCCACCATGGTGGTTTAAAAGTACCACTACTATTTTAAGAATTCTTAAAACATGCACACACACACAAATCTATTTTCAGAAGATAAAAAGATTTCAAGATTACTGCTTTTCTCAATAAATCAGATTATTATTATTATTATTATTATTATTATTATTATTAGTAGTAGTAGTAGTAGTAGTAGTAGTAGTAGTAGTAGTAGTAGTAGTATTTGCCAGAATGTAAGAGAAAGATTCTCTTAAAGACCCATGATAAAGAATTAATTGCTGGGCATGGAAGATAGCTCAGTGGAAAAGTTCAAATTCGAGGCCCTGCATTTCCATCACTGGCTGAAGAGAAGGCTCAAGGGTGCTGCTCTTACTGAGGACACTGGTTGAGTGTCCCACACATGGTGGCTCACAATCACCTGCAGCTACAGTTTCAGGACATCCATCACTACCTTCTGGTTTTCATAGTTGCTGTATACACAAACTCGTGTCTGTGTGTGTGTGTTTTAAGCTGGGCATTGTGGTGCATGCCTTTACCCAGCAGTGGGGTAAGAGATCCTGAGGATGGAAGGACCAGTCAGCCTAGCCAGATTCCATGAAAGAACCTGTCTCAAGTGGAAGGGGAATGGTGATTAAGTAAGACATCTAGACTCTCTGCCTGCATGTACACGTACACACAGACACAAATTCAGGGGCTGGAGATATAGCAGTAAGCCTTGGAGTCCAGCTTTGCAAGACCACCACACAGAACCAACTTCCCAGCAGTGAGTAACTCCACATGAGAAATTCACACTTCCATAACACGCACACATGCACACACATGTATGTTTTTTGGAATATAATAACCCCTAAATGGCAAATATCACAGAATGTCAGTGAAATGCATAAATGTTTATAAACATTTTATAAACATGTTTATAAACATTTTATAAACATGTTTTTACTACAAAAATATAATATTACACAGTCATAACAGGAGAATAATTGCCTCCCCAGAGTGAGGGTAGTAGGAAGAATTGACATTAGCAAATACATATGTGGGAATGTCACAGTGAAACCTATTTATTTATATAATTAATATGCTAATTATAGTAATAATAAATTACAATTTGGAGGAGTCAATATTGGCATTTTTAGGCTGCACTTAAAGACATTTTCTCCCTAATAATATCAGGAATGTTAAGCCAAATTAAATATGACAACTTTCTTAACACATGATTCTTGAAAAGTAGACTATAAAGAGATTTTTTTAAAGTCTTAGAAGTAAAAAGTCTTAGAAACAAATGAGCATTCTGCTTCGAGTACTTACAAATCTGATAACAGAATAGCATTTTCTTCAAATTGAGTTACATTATTGTTTTGTTCTTACTTTGGATTAAACCAGGATGAGAGCTGAGGCTCTTCCAAATGATTGTTCCTAGGAACAAAGATTAGACTCATATCAGGAGTCAGTTCTCTAATGTGACAGGTTTAGTTTGGTGCAAAGAAACAGAAATAGCAATCTTATCAATAGCACCAAATGTGTGGGCTCAACATCAGGATGGCGGGTAGAGATAACTCAGGGGTGGGCTCAACATCAGGAGGAGAGGGCAAAAATAAGACCTAGCAAACTGTAAGACAGGGTAACTGTTTGAACATCAGAGACAAAAACTAAAAGCAAAAGAAATTTAAAGAGGTGAAGCGGGCCGTAATGTACAACACTCAGGCGAGGACTGGGAGAGTGAGCACACTAAAGAGCAAGTGTTGCTTAGTATTCATCGACCTGACACAGGCTGGAGTCATCTGAAAAGAGGGAGCTTCAATTAAGAAAATGCCTCCAAGAAATCAGACTGGAGGGTAGTTTCTTAATTAGTGACTGATGTGTGAGGGCAAAGCTGTCATCCCTAAGCTGATGGCCCTGGAGTCTGTAAGAAAGCAGGCTGATCAAGCCATGGGGAGAAAGCCAGTAAGCAGCACCCTCCATGCTCTGCATCTGCTCCTGCCTCCAGAATCCATGATGAAGCACTAACGCAGGAATGTGAACCAAATAAGCCCTTTCCTCCTCAAGTTGCTTTTGGTCATAGTATTTCATTACAACAATAGTAATTCTTTTAAAAGACAAATCCCTCCAAATATGGCAAAAGGGAAATGGATTTGAGAATCTAATTGAACTGAAAACTAAAGAAAATCATCTTGAAAGAAGCTAGAGAGAAATCCTTCACCTAGCAAAGAAAAAGTTCAACAAGTGGATTTTTCACCAGGAATCCCAGTCCAGGTTATTTATGAAAACCAAAAACTGCCATAAGAATGTCTCTGATCAACTTGGATGTGTTTGTGTATGAAATACATATCAGTAAAAAGGTGTAGATTATCAGTAAACACAACAGGCTTGGACTCCAAGGGCATCATACTGAATGACAAAAGCTATTCTCAGATCATATATTTATGAAATATGTATGAAAGTCTGCAAATGACAAAAAGATGGAGATGGAAATATGTTTAGTAGTGGGACCAGGTATTAAGCAGGATCTAGAACAGGAGAGTATCTGAGGTGATGGGAGAGTAGTGTATTTTGATTGGTGTTTTGGCTGTATGAATCTCTATGTGTAATAAAAAGGCAGAACTATATATGCACCTTGTCTCAGTGCCAATTTCCAGATTTTGAGTACGGTCATGTAAGCTGTGACATTGGGGGTCATTGGGTAAAGCTCAGGTGAAAGATGCACATGGTTGTATGCTTGTATGTGTGGTTGTATGTATCACTTCCTGTGATGGTTATTTTGAGTAAAATTGAAGGCCATAAAGAGGGCATCCTGTTATTTTCAGAGGTGTCATTAGCTAAAGGCTCATTATATAATTTCTCAGGAATGCGATCTTCCAACATCCACATTATCATTGCCTAAATTCATTAAAATATGTAGTGACAGAGATGTTTGTTTCTGCTTCATTTTTTAAAATAAAACTAACTGTATACATTTTAAAGCACAAATTCTCTTTGGTGTATAATAAAAACCCAGAGCCAGATATTGGGGAAAAGCTGGAATATCAGAGAGACAGAGAAACAAACCACAGCCAATTCCCATTCGCCAACTCCTCAGGCCTGTCTCCAAGAATCCTCTCTGTCAGCCCACCAAGGAAGTGTCCAGGAAATCTGAGAATCCCCCCTCCCAGCTACCTTATTTCCTCTTTCCACATTCCTAAAGCCAGGGTCTCCACTCCCTGACCTTCAGGGCTTGATTGATTCTTTTCTGATATTCCAGACTAATTTTATTAAGCATATGTCACCACACCCAAGGCAAGCACTATCCTGGATTGCTATGCTTAAATTTAACTAAACTGAAGGCAGCGGCAAACCCGTTCTTCTCTGTGCAGTGTCTCTGTTAGAAACCACTTTCCCCTCCGCGGTCCTTACAATAGTTTCCAGACAGGCTCTTACCAGCAGACATTTATCTTCTGTAAGTGGTCCTTGATTCTTGAAGTAAATTTTAAAAAAAAAGTCAATTTAATTTTAAATTTGAAAAAGTGCCTATAAATAATGAAAATGGCAAAAGCCCCTACAGCTGAAATTCCTCCTGCCAACCATTTGTGCACACTAAACGCCCACTCTGTGCCGTGAAATACAAACAAATGCAGGTGTGCTAGTAGCCGGTGGGCCATTATTGTCCTAACACTATAATGGCTGGCTGTGAATCTCTTTCATTAAAATGCAATAACTCTGGGGGGGGGCAAAATAAGTGTAGTTTAGGGTGTCAAAGCAGTAACTAACTTGGAAGACCTTACTCCCCCAGGCAGCTGCTTTGTAGAGTATGGCGGAAATGCGAATTTACATTTTTCTGTAAGAGGGGATGTGATCTCATTTCTTTAGAACTGTTTCCCTAGCAGGTTGCTATTTTAGTCTCATTCACAGTGATTGGCACTTTGATTGTTTTTTTTAAAAAACAATCTAAACTGGCAGCCATTTTGAAGGGCGCTTTGTGTAGCAACTGGAGCTAATGAAGAGTCGGCAGAGATTGTGGGGTTTGTTTGTTTTACTTTTTTCTTTCTTTCTTTTTTTGTTTTCCAAGACAAAATTTTTCTGTGCGGCCCTAGCTGGCCTGGATTTCATTCTGTAGACCAGGATGCCCTCAAACTTGGAGAAATCTGTCTGTCTCTGCTTCCTGAGTGCTGGGGTTAAAGGTGTGCGCCACCATGGTCTAGTGTTGACCAATACTCTTGAAAGTTGAAAAAAAATGAAAGAATTAATGTATATGTTCACCAAAAAAAAAGTGACTTGTCATCTTAAACTGGAGAGTGTTTGAATGCCTTTGGTTGAAAGCACAGCATTGGAGGACAGCTGCGTCCCAGACGGGTCAGGGTGTCATATTTACCTGCGGTGGTGTTTACATAACGCTAGCAGTAAAACAAACAAGACTAGCTACAGTGTTTCTCTTTTAGAATTCATTCCCTCCTAAAAAATAAAAAACAAAGAAGAGATTTCTATTAAAGGTTATAAACAAACAAAAAAAAATTCTTTAGTGTTTTCTAACAATAAATGAATTTGTAGAAATTTTGGCCCCCAGCTTCAGTGTCTGGTTCCAGATTGCCCTACGACAGTATATCACAAAGATAGGAAAGCCAAAAGTAGGCTTAAAGACCTCAGGAGTAATCACCTCAAATACACACTCTATCTCACAGGCATATGAGACTCATAGGTGTAACCTTACAGTAATAAAGGCAGTAAGCTTCCATTAACACATTGAATATACACCAGAGGTGTTAGATTTCTACACACAAACTGCGTTTTGGCAAGCATCACTCAAAAGCAGGTCTTGCCTTTGGGTACTAGAGGAATACAGGGGCTTAATTTTTTTTGAAGATTTCTTTAGTGACCTGTAGATGGAAGTTTTTAAGTTCAGCTCCACAGCCACTTTATATTACTCAGAGGCTCATATATTACAAACTGGCCTATGACTCAGGCCCATTATTAACTAGCTCTTACAACTTAGCTCACATATTCTTATTAATCTATGTCTTGCCACATGACTCATGGCTTATTTGTGTTCCACCTCCTCAGCTGGCATGTCTGCTCTACCTTTCTTCTATCTCTCTGCTTGGATTTACCACCTGGCTCTCTCCTGTCTTGCCATAGGCCAGAACAGCTTCTTTATTAACCAATGGTAGAAAGACATATTCACAGAGTACAGAAAGATCGTCCCACATCAATAATCAAAAAGTTTTAGGTGTGTACCTAATGTAGCAGCCACCATCCACAGGAGTAGTGAGTATGTGAACCACTCATGATCTAAAAAAAAAAAAAAAAAACAAAAAACAAAACAAAAAAAAACAAAAAAAAAAACCACAGAACAGAGTTTGACAACAGAATATGAAAAAGAAAACTGTGCAGAGCATAGTAGCACACATCTTTAATCTAATCACTTGGGATGCAGAGACAGAAAGACATCTGTGAATTTGAGGCCAGCCTAGTCTACACAGTGAGCTCCAGGATAGCCTTGGCTATGTGGAGATACCCTAGAGTAGTCAGGGATTTAGAATATTCTATTTTTTTTTTTAGTATTAATCAAAATTAAAATAAAAATTTGAGTTAAAGAAAATGGGTTAAAGAAAATATTTGACTAAAGTTTCATCTGTTTCTTTTTACCTGTTTACAATGTATCTACTCAAATGTGTAAGGTAATGCATGTGACTTGCATTTCAATTAGAAAATTCTTTTGCAGATAATACCATACTGGGCTGCAATTGAACACAACTCTATGTCCCAACAAAAATGTGAAAAGTTCACTATTTAAATTCAAGGTCAGTTGGGACAAAGTTTGAATGAAGTAAGGCTGACTCATTTAGCCAGATGACTTCCTGTCTACATGCCTCTAATGACATCATTCTTAAAAGTCAGGGATACACTGATATATTACCTATTGTTCTGCATAATATAGGTTTTAGGCCAACATTTGGGAATGATAGCCAGCTATGATTTTTACCATGATAATCTAAAATGTCATACATTGCTGTGGAATTATGTTCTGGTACATTGTAAATATTTGTTTCTCCTACTGGTTTAAGAAAACACTGATTGACCAGAGAGCAGGTGGGAAGTTTGGGTGGGGATTCCAGACTAAGAAAATTCTAGGAAGAGGAAGAACAGAGTAGAGATGCCAACAGATGCAGAGGAAAGGAGACAAGGATGCTGCTCTGAAAAAAAGTACTAAGTCTCTTGACTAATCATTTAAGAATAAGTTTAAGAATAAGAGTTAACAAGTTATACAACAGAGCCATAGGCCAATCAGCATGAAATTAATATAATTGATATTAATATAAGCTTTTGTGTGTTTCTTTGAGACTTTGGGACTGCTGGTCTGGACCTCAGGGCTATACAGAGCTAAGCAGCTGTGGGCAGGTCTGGATTTTGGGTCAGGTCCAAGCCAGAAACTTCATACTACAATACATTCCTTTTCCTAAGGGTCACTTGGTAATAATGTAAAGAGGAGTGGTAGGGACAAAATAGACAAAACAAACCGAGTCTCCACATCAGGCACAGTGTGGTCTCCACTGTTGCCGTCTTCTCTTCCTGGTGACATCAGCAAATTCTTCTGATGATGGAAGCATTAGAAGCTACTGTCACAATCACACAATTACAATTACACTTGAGATGACACGTGGTCCTTGTAGCTACCAAAAAGAGAACTTTGTCTTGTCTGAAAACCTTTAAAAAACTTTTATTTTTAATCAGTTCTGATTTGATTTTTTTTTCCTGAAGTACAAAGTACCAAACAGAGAGATCTCTCGTGGTCTCTTCAGGGGTCTCGTGACCAGGGCACAACACTTTAGTTTTTGTCTTTCTGTTACAACGAGATTTCCTGGCCCTGGGCGGCCAGAGGTCCAGACCCCAGACCTGCCACCCCAGACCCCTTAGCCGCCCGCCACTGTTCAGGCCCCCAAAATGACTCAGACACTTATATTAAGTTCATGCTGTTCAGCCTATGGCTCAGGCACATTGCTAACTAGCTATTTCATCTTAACTCAACCCATTTCCATTAATTTGTCTGCCACGTGGCCCGTGGCTCACCTGTGCTCCTTCATGTTTCTTCTTTGGCGGCTGGATCAGTTTGTCTCTGACTCCGCCCTCCTTCTCCTAACTATTCTGATTCCCTACCTACTTCTTTTACAGTGCATGCCATGGCCAAAACAGTCCTTTATTTAAAGATTGATACACAGCATACCGAAAGACATCCCCACATCACCTTTCTTTATAAATGATTTTACTTATGAACTTGATCTTGGATGGTATAAATGACATAAAATTACATCCATTTCCCTATGTTCTATAGACGTTGTTATCTTGGGCTAGTCCCACTTTGTTTTCATGATGTTTATTTTTATAGCTATAAAAATAACACATTTTCAGGCCAATAAATTTATCAAGTGCATAAAAGCACAAGGAAAAGATGGTAAATATATTTTACTGAGATAGCCACACGAGATTAAAAGTATCTTTGTTACACAAATCCATGAGTCTGTTAAAGGATATCAAGAGTGTGCTAAGATGTAAAATGTGAACAGTACACCAGTACACCCACAGACACGGAATGGAATAACCACAGCTGCTGATCCAGCTGTTACTGTCCTCTGTCCTGCCCAAGGGTGATGTCCACCACCAGCTGCTCCACACCACCTGGTCCATTGCTCACCACCCAAGAAAGCATGACCCCTCTTTTTCACCTCTTAAGCAGTTGTGTTAGTAGACAAAAGTGTAGTGAGATTCAGGTGTTATTTAGGGAAGCCTAGAGGCATAGAACAGGGCGTGGCCAGCCCTCATAGAGGACCCATGGCATGCTGCCCTTCCTTCCATTTTGTTCTTGCATTCTTGGGGAGAGGTCTGACTTCTTCGTGTGGCACGTGACAGTTCCACTCTTCAAGAATTATCTTATGGCTCAATTTGTATCAGTGAGTGTTTATATACCCCTCAATAAATATTAATCCTTTATAAGATTGATTGTAAGTGAATAATTCTGCAATACAAAAGACACACCTAAGGCTTTTACCCCAAAGCTATTGGTGGAACAAATTCCCACATTTCCTCTTTTTGTCTAAACAAGGTTCTAAACATTATATAAAAACTATAAGTAATAAGAACAATTACCAAGTAGTGTCCAGAAGAAAGAAAGAATACTAACATAAGCAACAATGGAAAGACAGCCAAAACAACATCAAGCAAGAGACACATTTTAAATGTCCAGAACAAAGGGGACTGGCAAATTACAGAGATTACTCCAAGAGCCGTCCTATCCTGAAGAATCTAAATCTAAACCTGGCATGTTCTTAGCTAAGGTATGAGAGGATTGTAACTATAACTATCTAGTCTTCAAGCCCATCAAAGACCTGAGAAGAAAAAGAAGGTTATCCAAGTAAGTAGGAAGTGCAAGCAAGAAACTCCTAAAGTATGCAAGGTATGACAGAAACAGCTGGCTGCCTGGAGAGTCACCGGATGTTTCTCTGCAATATTGGGGCAGCCACTTTGGACTATAGGCTTAGAATATCTGACAAGGTTTTCCAACATAAAAAAGGAGATTTGATGCGTATTGAGTTGTCTGCTTAGCACCTGACCCGCGCAATCCCCTCTATTCCCAGTACTAGACACTGTTATGGACTTCATGCATTTTATTCTATATTTTTTATTCGTCCATGAAAGCATGTATATTTTAAATACATGGTTTCTTTTTTTTTCAGTCACAGGCTACAATGTCTGCAAAGCAAATGCTGCTACTTTTACTTTCTCAGCACAGTCTGAAGGTCACTCCACCTCATACAGATGCATCTCATGCCTTTCCATGAGCGAGCTATATTTTATTCACAAATATAATTATGCATTGGTTTCCTATTGACAGACATTCTGCCTGTGCCTCTACTGCTCTAAAAAATTCTATACCATGTTCTCTGTGACTGTGTCACCCAAATCTGCAGGGTCGGTTCCTGGAGTTTATATGGGAGATCAGTTTTATCATTTGAACCAATCTTAACCGAGAAACCCTTTGTTTAAATAGCCAGATGTTCTGGTCAGATCTGGTCAGATCCTAAATACTATAGCTTCTTATATTATTTTACTAAACTTAGTCCTGGATATTTTTCTCTTCTGTATTAAGAGTTATATATGGGTTGTTGAAATAGCCTAATGGCATAAGATGCTTGCCACAGAAGCTTCACAATCTGAGTTTTAGTCCCGGAACTCAACATGGAGGGAGACAATTGACTCCTACACACATACAGTATACTGCACGTTCTCTCTCCCTCCCCTCCCTCTCTGTCTCTCTCTCACACACGAAATAAACATATAGATAGATGATAGATGAGTACCTGATGTAAGGATCTCCTCTCACCTCTGTCCTCTCCTCCCCCTTTCCACATTTACTGACATACCTTATAGACTAAGGCAGAGGACTAGATCTCCATGTCCCTTTCCTACTATGATAGCTCAGCCTCAGTCACCGATCTCATCACACACAGCAGAGGCCATGTAACTGCTGCCATAGCTTGCTTACACTTTAACTCCATATGTGCTATTTTTAGGAATTTAAATATATCCTTTAGCCCATCAGCAATTTTGGGAGCATCCTCATATTTTCATAGCCAACTCCATTCATCAAGGTGCCATGTCATTCTGCATCACATAAAGATATCCATTCTGGAATCTCCCTCCCGTAACAGACACCCCTCAGTCTTGTCTTGTTGTCCATAGCAGGTACCATATAGTTGCCACTGTAGCAAGGAGACATACACTGTACACCACATGCCACATGCAGGTATTCCTTCAGTAGCCCCTGAAGACACACCACCTCAGATGGCTCAGCCTTGACTGTGTGTATGAACCACTGTAACAAAGGGCAACTGTAGCTCCAAGACTTGGCTTCTTTGGTTCTGTTACATTTCTATCAAGGTACCAAGTGTTGTAAGACTTTCCCCTGGAGGTCCGCATATAATTTGTCCCAGGTAAAGGAGATAATGACCAGTCTATGTAGTAGGAGGTTTCTGGCCTGGACTTTCAGGTCTAACCTCAAGGTTTAGGACCCACAGACCCACAGTCCCGCAGTCCTACAGAGACACACAGATGCTTTCATTAGTTTTTAGCTGATCAGCCTCAGGCCCAGACATATCACTTGCTAGCTCTCTACCCTTCATCTAACCCATGACTCGTCCTGTTCAGCCATGCGGCTCGGTACCTTTCTTTAGAGCAGTATAGTTGTCCTCTGCTTCTTCCAGCTTCTCTCTGGCGTTCTGCTCTGTGCTTCCTGTTCTCAGAGTTTTTCTTAGTCTGGTAGCCCCGCCCACACTTCCTGCCTGCCTTTGGCCAATCAGCGCTTTTTATTAAACCAGTGGGTGGGACAATTATTTACAATGAAACAACACAATCTCCCACAAGTCTATCTTAGTGAATCAAAGAGTTTATTGCTGTTACTTAAAGAAGTATGGACAAATTTATGAAGTAGTTACTGACAAAAAGCCCATTTTCAGCAACTGTTGCCATTTATTTACCTTCAGAGCATTAGAGAAGAGCCTCATGGATCTCCTGAGACCTTCCCTCCTCCCATGAGAAAATTTTAATGGAGCCTATCTTGTGAAGGTTTTACAAATGACCACAGCTTCTTCATTTCAAGAGAGCAATGACTACATACCTCCCAAAACAGCCACCCATCCATCGATTCTCATCCACTGGGATATTTAGTTCCCTTTATTAAGTTTAGTATCTATTCTGTTCCAACATGGGCTAACACATTATGTTTGCAACATTCACACAAGATGTGAAATTACCACCTCTCCATCTGCTTCTAGCAGACCTACTCTATTACATCATTGAAGATGAATATGAGCTAAAGATGAGCTCAGTGTTGGTGGGTTTTCCATTTGGTAATGAATTTTTATTGTCAAAATATTCCAGGCACTAAGTTTTCAAGGAAACTGATATTCTTCAATTCAGAAATGTGAGGAAAGGGTTATAGAATTATACTTGATCTCTAAGGTTTTTATAATCCTTGGAATTCCAAGAGAGTTTAACAGCCTTGATATCAGAGGACTTATTCTTATGGTAATCCCAGCAAAACTCTGGCGACAGGAGTTTAGCAGGTTTATGGAGAAAGAAATACTTGTTCAAATGACTTTCGTCATGCCAAACTGCTTCAACATTATTTTTCTTATCATTCATAATTCCTTTGGCACACTCCTTAGTAATCTTGAGAACCTGAGTGGCTGTGCCTCCAAAAACAGCAGCATGGTAATAAAAATCTCCCTGACCCAATGGTATGTAAGCTTCTGATGTCTCGTTTCTCTCATAAGGCACTCTGTCAGGACTTTCCATATACCAGTAGGCATGTAACTGAGCAATGGAGTCACCTAGAGTTTCCAAACCATAGCTGGCTTTGAATGTTTGATCCACATCCATGCAGAAGACAAAGTCAACCTCATACAGTATGTGATGCTCAATGTGTTCGCTGATAATCTTCATGCGCATCATACTTATGTCTTGCCATCTCTCTTGTTTAATTTTAAAAACTTTTAATGTCCGATGGCGATTCAGATTTATCAATGGCATATGAGAAAAGTCATCCAACATGACATAAGTGATGACCCTCTGGTCGATCATGAAGAATGCATTAGCGGATGCCAGAAACTCTCCCAAGTAGTGGTGAAGGTTGTCCCGCGCCCACTTCTCGCCCGCAAGAAAAGGCACGGCACACGTAGGATCCTTCTGGAGCAAAGCTTTAATGCGTCTTGAGGGAGAGCATTAGCTTACGGAAAATGGAGAGGCCACGAGGTAGGAAAGCCCAACTTTTATATAGACCAAAGACCTCTGCCTTGGACGTGTCACCTTTCTATAGGCTGCAGCTCATTATCCCACATGACGCCACGGGAGAGGCAGAGAGACCAGTCTCGCGAGAGTACCAAACGCATGCGCTCTTGCTTTGTTTACTGACTCAGGCGGGTTGGCCAGCACCGGATATCGGCACCACCTTGAGGAGCTGGGGCCAGCGGCTCCCAACATCCCCCCCACCCCGTTTTTCTTTTCTAAGCAATGAGGGAATCCTGTAAGAGGGTGGAGGCAGTGGTTATCCCCCAGAAAACATTGTGGACTTGCATGGGCGTCATCTCTAATCCCTCGACAGATGGAGATGCCCCCAGCCTGTCCTCTGCCTTTTGTTGGGAAGGGAATTAAGGCAGGCACCCTTATGCAGGACAACATACCTCCCAGGACATAGCTATGTTCTGTGTGATGCCCTTGGCTCAACACTCCTCTCAGGAAAGAGGCCGAACACTCCACCCAGTGCAATGGACAGGACTGTCCTAGGTGTGCAGGAGCTGTTCGAGCCAAAACATCCCTATTGCTTTAGTATAGGTAGCCATACATCTACCGAGGCTCCTGAGTCTAGAGCCATTAAGGCTTGAGCCAAAACTGTTTTGTCTCTCGGACTTTGGATTCTGAGCCTGCAAACCATCTAGAGAAGAATGACCAGTCCTCTGCAAAAGGCTAGGCCAAACATACCCACCCCCACCCATTCCTTGAAGTAGGAGAAGGCTGAGGAAATCCACGGAGAAAACTCTCTGGTCAGCGACAGGTCTAGCCGAGTGGAATTGACCTGGACGATCGCCACCCACAGGTCACGAAGGGTCTGCTCAAATTCAGACGACCAATTCTGTAACAAAAATTGAGAAAGGCTTCTCGAAAGATTAGCTGTCTTTGTAAAATTTTTATATTGAATAGAGGTTATGCATAAGCCAGCAAGTTTTTGCTCACACCCCAACTGTGCCATTTATTGAGGCGGACAAATCATTAACCGCCTGCGTAGTCTGCACTGTCCCTGAAAGTGCAAGAGCTGAGGCAGTCACCGAGGCCCCCATGGCAGCTGTGGCAACAATCTCTATAATAACAGCAGAGATTCCAAAATCTCCTTTTTGTCTAAATAGCTGCAAGCTATTGGGGGTCTCTACTGGTATGGGCACAAATCGTGGCATGTGGACCACTACTGCAAAGAAATAAAGCTGAGCATCTCAGCATAAGGCATAAAAGCAACTATCAAATTTGCATCTCAATTTATCTATAATTTTTGAAGCATTGCTAACAATCTAAATAAATGATGGCCAAATTGGGAGGAAATGAAAATATTTTGGGCGCGGCCCAACCTATATTCCTGGATTGGCAACTGTTACATGGTAAAATTGAATCTTTATCCGGCCTGCCTGAGCAAAAGGGAGCCAATTTTGGTTTTATCAAACTCTGTTTCTTTTTGCCAGGCTGCCGAGAAATTTTTTAGTAATATACATGAATTATTTTCAACTAAAACATAAACTTCCCTTTAACCCCAAACTTCTATTTTCTTTAAAGCTAGGCCTAAATCCTTATCAGTGGTATTATACATCACCAGCATTGGCAGAGGGAAGGTGGACATTATCCCCCACCGCTGTTCTCCCCGGGTGTGATATGTTAGTAACATCCAACGCGTCAGCTGGAGAAGGCGAGGGCTCTTCTTCTTGCAATATTTTTCTGGTGAGGCGCTCTGGGACCCAAACTGGATTTTTTTTCATCCTGTGGAAAAACACAAATGGCTCCCCTGGATCTTATTAAAATAGGATCCGGGCCTTTCCATTTATTTTCCAAAATATCTTTCCATTTTACTAGCTCTTTTGGCCGTTGTGGTTCTGAGCAATGTCACTCAGCAGCATTTTGATAATTATCATCAATATTTAAAAAATTTATGGTAAGTGATGCCAGGGTAATTGACACTCTTGGTGTTGGGGGCAACCCCATTCTCCCTTTCTGTTTTAACAAATAGGATTTTAAGGTTTGATGTGCAAAAGCCAGAGGTGTAAGAAGCAGCAGCAGCAGCAGCAGCAGCAGCAGCAGCAGCAGCAGCAGCAGCCAGGCGTGTGGTTTGGTCAGCTAAATCATTTCCCCTGCTCATAGGGCCCGGGAGTCCTGAATGTGCCCGTATATGGGTAATATAAAAAGGCTCACGGCGTTGCAGCAAACAATCTTGTATGGTACAAAACAGGGCAGACACTGTATTGGAAGGATTAATAACACTGGCCGTTTCAAGTAATTGAAGAGCATTTACCACATAATGGGAATCAGACACAATATTAAGCGGACAATCAAACCTTTGTAAAACTTTTAACACAATTAGACATTCAACAATCTGGGGTGATCTTTGACCAAAGTCTTTAAAAAATGTCTGTGAATTTATAACATAAGCACCCCTTCCATTTCTTGAGCCATCAGTATATATAATTAAGCCATCTTTTAAAGGTACTGAGGAAGTAACACGTGGATATATCACAGGGTGATAGGCCACAAACTGTAACAAAGGATGTTTAGGATAATGATTATCAATTTTTCCAGGAAACATAGCAGTTAATATGGCCCAATCATCATTGGTAGCAGCTAGGACCTGAACCTGATGGGTGGTATAGGGTAAGATCATCAAAGTGGGATAAGTACCAAAATACTCAGCCGAGGCCCTCAAGCCCTTTTGAGCTAACTGGGCAACGGCGGCTGGATACCAGGCAATAACCTTCTGGGGTGAGGCCGGGGGATGAATCCACAATAAGGGGCCTGTCTGCCATAATACAGCAGTAGGCAATATTCTTTTTTTAAAAAAAAAAAAACACATAGGGAAAAATGGCTTATCATAATCAATCCGAGCTAATTGGACCTTCATTATAATCATGTGCCAATCTTTTGGCAAGGCAGAGAGCATGGCGAGTTCCCGCTGAACGGGCCCAAAAAGATGCATCTGCACATTAATAGCTCTTAAGTTGTGTAACAGACGCCACCTTCCGGATTTCTTTTTAATCACAAAAAAACCCAGGCCTTGTCTTTGTTTAGGAATCTTGGGCGTGGTTCGTCCTTGCCCCAACCGCCCCAGGCCCTGTCTTTCCTCATATCACGAGGAGCCAAACTTTAAATTTAAATTTTCAAGTTCCCGTACAGGGTACAAGGTGGGGGGACCAGGCTTTAGTTTCTGGTTCCCCAACTCCCCATTATTCTTTATTTTACCGGGGGGTCCTTTTTCCTTATCGAGTAGTTTCTGGTTTCTTAACTCCCCCATATTTTTTATCGTACCGGGGGGTCCTTTTTCCTTATCGAGTATTGTTACTTTATGGCGCGCGCCTAACCTCACATGGCGCTCGGTTTCTGACATGCTGCCCTGAACCTTTTCTATCAGACCTCGCCCTTTAGCTATCAGATCTTTACAGGCTTTATCTTCTACAAAGTTCTTTAGGGTACGCTGTGCCATCTTAATATCACGCTGCTTAAGCAAGGAGTCTAGTGCTGTTACGATAGACTGAGAGGATCTCACAGACTGGTAGAAGCAAAAGGCAACCACAAACAACAACACTGCTAAGACAAGCACCAAGGCCTCAAAAAATCCTTTCCAGGGTGGCAAAAGTCCCAAACCAAAGTCCAGTTCAGACATATCTCTACGAGCAACCTACCTGCAGTTCTGAATCCACCTCGTCTCCGAGGGCTCTCCGACGGTGCAAATGGTGTTCAGTTCCCGGGTTTCCGCACCAGTTGTCCCGCGCCAACTTCTCGCCCGCAAGAAAAGGCACGACACACGTAGGATCCTTCTGCAGCAAAGCTTTAATGCGTCTTGAGGGAGAGCATTAGCTTACGGAAAATGGAGAGGCCACGAGGTAGGAAAGCCCAACTTTTATATAGATCAAAGACCTCTGCCTTGGACGTGTCACCTTTCTATAGGCTGCAGCTCATTATCTCACATGACGCCACGGGAGAGGCGGAGAGACCAGTCTCGCGAGAGTACCAAACGCATGCGCTCTTGCTTTGTTTACTGACTCAGGTGGGTTGGCCAGCACCGGATATCGGCGCCACCTTGAGGAGCTGGGGCCAGCGGCTCCCAACAGAAGGTATCTGCAGAAAAATAAGAAGCAATTGCGCTTCATCCTCCAGTTTTGGGGGAACACATAAGTCTCAGCTGCCTGGTCCTCACTTATCCAGCAATGAAACTGAACAACCAGATAGTCACCGTTCTCTCTGAGCAGGAGGACAAGGCACTAATGAAGATGAAGAAATGGAAGAGAAGCTCTCTGTGAGAAGTAATAAATAAATATGAGTGAGATGAGGAGGCTCATTTTGAGCTGTGTGTAAAGTGAAAGCCAGAGTTCAGGATAGCAGGGAAGGTGAAGGTCTCTGCACAGACTTCTGCAGCTGGGCCTTTCTATGCATGGTCAGCTATGCATACAAACTCTACAACCTGCATTCTTCTGATTGTGAGCCTTACCGTGGTAGCAGAATCATAGGTTGGAAAACATTTTCTCATTTCCACTCTTAAAAACCAAGAGGAGACTGTTTGGGTAATGAATGGACTCGGTTAAGTTTGAGAGAGAAAAAAATAACCATTTAGGCTCCACTCCAGTAACGCTTACATAATCATAAGTCCTGAATACCGGAATACATTTTGATAAAGAGGCTAATGATAAGTCATAACTAATGGTCAGGAGAAAATGTTGCAGCCCCTCACATCTAATATTACTTGTGAAGTATGAGAAGTATTTCTGAAGTCATTGCAGTGTGCTGAATGCTGTCACTCAAATCCAAGGGAGTCCGAGTTTCAGAAACCTTTGTGCCCTAATTTAAATATTCTCTCATGTCTTGTTTTTACAGCTTATTCCCTCACCATTTCCCATCATCTGTTTGCAATAATTTTTACATATAAAGTTGTGTAGAACAATTTTTAAAAGGAGTCCAGTTATTTCATCATTTAAAAACCTGACATGGTATCAGTTAAGAAGGCACAGCACCCAGTCTCATTAGTAGCTGCAAACTGAAAGTCAAGTCACACAACTGAGACAGTCTCGAGGTCACATACGCAGGATGTCTATCCCGTCTCCCTGACATCTTTGCAGTTTGCTTCTTGGTATCACTGCCTCATAATAACTTCTCTGCTCTCAAAAAAAAAAAAATCATCAACCAAACTGTTTTAGACCATTACTGTCATTCACAATGATCTCAGAGAATGCTCTGGAACAAAATCTGCCGTCTGTTCTACTTCCCATTTCTACTCAATTTTCTTCTCAAAATCATGTTCATTTCATCCAAATACATCTTTTTCTTTGAAAATTGGAGAACAAACATTTTTAAATAAAACTTTCTGTGGGGATTCAATAAAAGCTTCAGAAGTTTCGGAGATATCAGAGGGAATCTACCCACAGTCTATGTGGGGAGTTAATAGAAGCTCCACAAGTCCCAGAGCTCTAACCACAGTCAGTCTAGGAGGATCAGAGAGTGGTGATTCAAACCTTTAATCCCAGAACAGGGAGTATCCTGAGAGTGGTGACCTATACACTTAATCCCAACTGAGTGGAGGTCACTTTAGATTATAGAAGGAATTTCAGGCTCCCAAGCAGGCAGTGGTGGGGCCACGCCTTAATTTACTAAAGGGTACTTAAGACAGGATAGAAACACAGAAAGGAAGCCAAGCCAAGGGAAGCGAGGCTGAGGAAGCTGGGAGACAGCTGGGTAAGATCTGACTGTGGTGTTTATTCCCTCTAGTATCTCCAACTTCTTCAGAGATCTATCCTTGAGTCTCATTTATTCGTGCGACAACTTTCTATTTGAATTGCTATTAGATTCACCGAAAATTTTCATTGTAAACTAGAGATGCTCCCGTTCACACCTTCCAGCTGCTCTCAGCATGAGATCATCAGCTGTAACACACTGTGGGGAAACTACCAATTTACTCTGATTTTCCCAGCTTTATCTCTGAAGAGTCACTTCAGTTGCGGTGATTCCTCCCAGGGCACAGCGACCTCAGTCCTGACCTGCTTGCATCTGACCTGCATCAGTTCACGTTAGAACTCTGGTGACTCTGAAGATCTTCCTCAGGTATTTATCATAATCTCTCTTGATCTATTTCTTTTTCCAAGGGTATACCAATTTTATTGACCCTTTGTAAAGGACTAATTTTGGTTTTAACGTCACTCGAATATTTATTTTGCTTGTCTTGGTTGTTTGATGTTCTTTATTTAGTTCTTTAAAATAAAGGTTAGGTTATATATTTATGTCTACGTATGTGTATGCACATGTGGCTCTGGAGTTCAAGCTTAGAGATTTATGAGACCCCTCACATTTTTTTCTCAAGACATAGTCACATGGAGTGACAGGTAAGCATGCTCCTAATTGAGCTACAACTCCAGTCCTGACCTGTTGGGTATTGAAGAAGGTGTCATTCAGATGAGTGAATAAGGAAATGTGGTAAAGCTGGCTATGGTGGTGCACATGTAAAAAGATTTGGAAAGATCAATGGAAGGAAAGAGAATAATGAGAGGAAATGATAAAGAAGGAAGATAAAGAATCAGAATATGGTGGGGTGGGATGACAAAGCAGAATGATGGGACGGATTGTGAGCATAAAACAATGACATGCATGCATCAAAGATTCATAATAAAATCCATTATTTTGTAAGCTAAATTTAAAAATTTGTGGTGATCAAGACAATGTTCACATATTTGTGAATTTTCCTTATTTTATCCTAAAGCTGATTTAAAGATTTTCATTCCAATGTGATCGATTATAAAAGACATTTGGATCAATTTCAGTTTTATAATTTACTTAAACTCTTGTCTAAATACGGTCTACCACATAGGATATTTCATACTCATAGAAAGAGTGCTTATTGAGTGGACTGTCCTATATAGGTTTTGTAATATACAAAATGTACACTAGAAAGATGTTGGGAGAAGGAAGACACTGGCATGGCTAAGTTACAATAGTGTTGTAAGAGCTGCTAACCTCAAACAAAGATGCCAAGACCTCATTGGCAGCCTCTGTGCCCCACTAGCAGGTCCAGACGTCTCATCACATGTCAGCATTTGGTACACACTATGAAGTCTGAGGATAGCATACATATGCCTAACCTGATGTCTGCTTCATGACTGATTGCAGAATGTCCGAATTTCACAAAACCCAAAGCTCTTTCCCTCCCTCCATCCCTTCCTCCTTCTTCCCCCCTCTCTCTCGTCAATGTTTATTGTCTATAGCATTTCTGAAGACGGGCTCAGTGCAATGTCTAAACTCTTCTATCTTTAAGTGGAAATATTTCATTACATTTGTTTTCCTTTTTGAGTAATCAACTTTTATGGCTTTGATTTTCGATTTGATTAGAAACTCAGCATAGATTTGACTTTGTTTTAAAATTACTGGATGATTTTTATATGGTTTTTTGAGGGGATTGTTTTTATTTGGTTTTTCCAGATAGGGTTTCTCTGTGTAGCCCTGGCTGTCCTAGAACTCTGTAGACGAGGCTGGCCTTGAACTCACAGAGATCTTGTAGGAAAAGGAGGCTATCCAAAGAAATCTACCCTGGCCCTGAAACCAGAGTGTAACAGAAAACAGGTGTACCAACTCCTTGACCTAGAGGCATTGGCTTCTTGGCCAGTGTAGATTTGGGATTTACCTGTGAACATGGAGGCTGCAGAATTGTCTGAAGGCAGCTAAAATGGGGTGCACATAGGCAATCGCTCCGTTCTGATTTCTGTTCACCCTTGGAAGGAGGACCTGCTCTGTTTTGCTGAGTTTCAGCACGTGGATTGGCCCAGCCTTCCTGTTTAATCCCTTGTATCTGTAAGTTTCCTTATAACTCCATAATAAATATTATCCTTCTAATCAGTTGCTAATGATTATTTTCCAGCTATACCAGAGCTAGTGAAAGAAACACAGCCTGGATTTGAGACAATGAAATAAACACTTTATCCCTTAACCCGGAACCAAAGAAACATGTCCTGACTCTGGAACTAGTACCAAAGGAATGCACTCGGTCCCTAGAATCAGAGCCAGTGAAAGGAATATGCCCTGACCTTAGAATTAAGAGTCCAAAAGCTAAAAAGGGCCAGTGAAAGAAACAGAGTTTGGCCCTGAAATCAGAGCCATCTCTGCCTCAACTAACGAAACTAATCAATCCCTGAGCAGTAATAACTAACCAGTCCTTGAGTATCCCTGAAGAAACTTCACCCCTAAGAGCCTCTATATAAACCCCTCTGCCTGTTCAGATGTGGGCTGTTCTTTCCCACCCTGGTAGAGGCAGTCACTCTCCTGGACTCCTCCCTCCCAAGTAAATCTCTTTCTCAAAAGAGTCTTGCGTGAAGATCTTCATTCACAGACACAGAGGAGAACTTGCTGAGATGCTCCTTAGGGGACTGAACAATGCCAAGAAGAAAAGTAACAACTTTTCACCCCAGTCAGAGGAGATGGCTACATTTCTGCAGGGGTTTCCGCTTTAGCGGAGTGAAGCCAAAGGAGAGAAGAAGCAGAGCTCTGCTGGGAAGCCCCCTTAGGGCGACAGAGCAAAGCTGTAGTAGCTCTTCAGGAGAGGAGCAGGAAGCAGGGAGACTATCCTCCACCGCACCCCAGCCTCAGGTATAGCCTGTCTTCTCCAGTAGTCAGGATACCTTTTCCTCCAGAGCTGAGCTGCCCCATTGCAGCTTCAGCTGTCAGAGATGTCCTAACAGCTCTTCAGGTATAGCCTAACTTCCCTGTCATGTACCTCTCACCTCCTACCCAGAGTGGTAACACTAGTTTACGGATCTGCCTGCCTCTGCCTCCCGAGTGCTGGATTTAAAGGCATGTGCCTCCACTGACTGCCTATAGCTTTTGAATGCCATTGCTGGTAGGCAGAAAATGTAACACATAAAAATCCTGCCATATATAATTGCAGCTAGCTAACTTTGTTACATTCCCCTGAGAGCCAAAATGCAGTTAGGTGGGCTTTTCTAAAGGCAGTTCTGTATCACCTGGGAGTACATAGGAGACAGGAAATGACTGGATCAAATGCAGAGATTAAAAAAAAAGTGATTATAATGGAGGTATAAAGTTGAATTAAGATTATTGGTTAAAAAAAAAAGAAAAGACCCATGAAATTAAGTTACTGTGGGGAAGAGACCATGAAAATCAGATCATAGGAGGAAAGTAGAGGTGAATTGTGGCAAGAACTGGCTTAGGACAATTCTGAAGTAGCTTGTCTCTTACATTCTATGTTGATTGCAAAGGACACTTGACATAACTTACCTCCCCACTGCAAACACAACCAACCCCACAGCAACCGGATGCCTTTCATAATACTTTTTCAGGAGTAATTCGTTGTATCAGTCCACACAATCGGAGCCGACCAGCTAGTAGCTCTCATGTTCACCTGTGTTGAGTTCATACTGTGTCTATAAGACAGACAGAATTTTAAAGTAAAATACACCATCCTAGCATCAGAAGAGTTACTGCCAATGCCCAAAACTTTGTATCTAAGGCAGTGTCTCATTGTGTCTAGCCCACAGCCTGGACAGTTCTGATAAACCAGAGAAGCAACATATTAGAAATGGCAAAATCACCAGGATGATGAGTCGGCTGTGAGGCCAAGGGTATCATGGACTATAGACTGAGACTAGGTCTCAAGGAAATCTATCGAAAAGGAAATAATCAAAGGAAAGAAAGAAAAGAAGGGACCAGAAAGATGGTCCAGCCATTGAGAATGTATATTGTGCTTGTAGAGGACCATAGTTTACTTCCCAGCACTGGAGTGACTCACAACCTTCTGTAATTCCAGCTCCAGGGGATCCAATGCCCTCTCCTGGCCTCTGTGGTCACTGCAGTCATGTGCACAACCACACATCCCCACATAGACATATAATTTAAAATTACATTTGTGCACACATGCACTTACATAAAGAAAGGAATAGGGGAAAGGCAACAGGCCAGACCACCATGAAAGTCTGTGCTTACAGTTAAGAAGAAATCATGAAAGATTCATCCTGCACAGAGGATCAGAACTCTGAGTCCTTTTTCCTGAGGGTGAAATCCTCTTCTGGTTTAGGTGTGTTCTCACACCCAGAATGGAATTCCCTGGTGACCCTAGTCCTCTTCACTACTGGAGTAAAGTGGCTTGAAATGCAAAGTGCTTGGGCAGATCATCTAATTATTTGTGCTCAAAATGATCATCACAGTATAATTAGAAACACACACTTAGGCCCAAAGAAGACTATTACTATTAACAATTTTAGTTTGAATAGCAACACTTGGTAAAGCATTTTCCAATTGCATGTTGGGAGGCTTGTACATTAGAAGGATAGCAACACTTAAGGATGTCAGGGATAATTAACTGAGAAGACTTTTTATATGTTATTTTTCACTTTTCACATAAAACCTGAATCTTTTAAGAAATTTTAGTTAGGCCTCTTAGGTCTTAGTTAGCTTAAGAGGAAGGATTAATAACCACAAATGGGCTTATTATCTTATGTATAAGTGTGCTTCATATACACAATAGCAAATATGTCTATTTCAGTTGAAGCAAACAGCTGTGGATGAGATTTTAAGAAACAAGACTGCCCACAGTTGGGACTAGGGAGATGCCTCAGTGGTTAGAGCACTAGACGCTCTGGTGGAGGACTCTAGTTCTGATACCAGCTACACACGGCAGCTCACAACCACCTGGAACTCCAGTTCCAGGAGATCCAGTGCCCGCTTCTTGCCTCCTTGGCACTAAGGGCACAAACTCCCAACAGTGACACTGGTGAGCCTGTCAGGATTCTGTTCTGAACTTTGAAGCCATCCTCTGCCCTGAGTCCTGATGAATTCCTGCTACCAACACTCTCCTTGCTTCTTTCTTTCTTCCCTCACTCCCTCCCTCCCTCCCTCTCCCTCTTTCTCTTTCTATTATTATAACAATTATCTCTCTGTTATTACAATAATAAACTCCTTCTATGTACAAACAGCCTCTAAGTGTCTCCTGTGCCCTCAGCTGCCTCCCACCACACCCTCTCCATTCATAGACACCGCCTCCAGCTAACCGAGTAAAGTGTTATTGCGTCATCCTGGATCAAACATGTGACCTCAACACCACCTATCAACATTTATGAATTAACTCCACAGATGCAAGATTCGCATCCTTACATGGAATCAAGCCAGTTTGGTAGCTGCAGTTCTGGCTGGTTTTTCAGAGACCTAAAAGAAAGATATAACATATAAAATTCACAGTGAGCAATGATGATGAGTTTCAAAGCCTTAGCATAGAAACTGCTGTCCATAGCCTTCCTGGGTTTCCATAGTCAGGGAGAACTGGAAGTTCTCCTAACTTCCTGCCATCTCACTTCCCAATTTACCTCTGGCTCTGAATTGTTTGAATTTTGTTTGAGTCAGGGTCTTACTATGTATCCATGGCCGGCCACAAAACTCACAGAAATTGGGCTCCCTAGCCTTGCCCTACCTTTTTGTTATTGTTTGCCTGTTTTAACAGTGAAGAGAGAGATTGGTTTCCTTTGTTATATAAGCCTTAAATAATCTTATTTTCTAAGAATCTTCATTTGAGACTTGACAGTAATTTTCATGAGGATTTCTCTGAGACTTTCTGTTTTTCCACATGACACTTTTTTGGCATGCTTCTGTGGCTTCTGGGGGGTTTTGTTTTGTTTTGGTTTGGTTTTTTGGTTTTTGTTTACATACAATTTGAACTTCTCCATAAGCTATACAACTTAACATTTGAATATTCAGGTGCCTTCTGTGTTTTAGACAGTAAAGTGTCTAATACTCGAGTTATCATCTCACCTCCAGGTTCCTCCTTTTCAAAGGTTTTTTCTCACTAAACCTGTCTGCATTGGCAAGTGATAACAACAGAGTTGTCCCTGGAACCCCGACCACTAAATCCACCATTAAATCCCATGGGCTCTGCCTTCAGAATATCTCTCAAGTCTATCAGCTACACCCCCCACCCTCACCCCCAGAGTCTTCAATCATCTCCTCCTGGGCTATTGTGGCAGCTTCTTAACTGGCCCCACTTTTTGTGTTTTGGCTCTGGTTCTGGGCAGTGTGGTCCATGGCCTCTCCCTTGAGCTATACCCCAACCTGGAAGACTTGAAGATTTTCACAGGATGAAAAATCTCAAAGGAAGTAAACATGAAGAATTAGCAGGCTGCTCCCTCTCTGCCCTCTCTCAACTCAGTCTCCAGATTACTTTACTGCTTGGCCTTCTCATATTGTACGTCTGCAGCCCCAAGTTTACCATGTCATCGGTCAGTTTCACAGTGTATCTTTAGAGTTCATCTTGAGCAGAGTTTCAGGGATAGGGCAGGCATGGAGCTGGGTTGTACCATAAGATTACATCAAAGGCAGGGTGTGAGCAAGACATGGCTTCAACCCTAACTCGTGACTGCTTTAGGATGGGGTGTACTGGTGTGCTAAGGATAAACAATTCCAAACCTAGAACTAATAATAATAGAAGGGATTATTGTTGGAATGTATGATAGTAAATACATTTACCAGGGTGGGGCATGGTTACTCAAGCACTCAAGAGGCAGAGGCAGGCATATCTCTGTGAATTTGAGGCTAGCCTGGTCTACAGAGTGAGTTCTAGGACAGCCAGGGCTACACAGAGAAACCCTGTCTCAAAAAAAAAAAAAAGAAAAAGAAAAGAAAGAACAAAAGACGGAAGGAAGGAAGGAAGGAAGGAAGGGAAAAGAAATAAATGAAAGTAATAGATTCTCGAGGAAATATATTAATCGCCCTTTCTTCCACCATGTGCAGCCAGCACTCTGTTCACATTCTTTCTGGGGAAGGTTCCGCTGCACTTATGTCCTTTGTTAGCTATTGAGAAAAGAAATATGGATTGTTTGTTTGTTTGTTTGTTTGTTTGTTTTAAGACAGGTTGTTGTATAGCCCAGGCTGGCCTTAAACTCACTAAGTAACACTGAATCCTGATCTTACTGCCTCCATTATCTGAGCACTAGGATTACAAGCAAACACCACTGTGTACCGACTCTATCCCTTCTTAATATGTTCCTTTCATGTGCAGCTCAGGTAGACCTGGTCCTCTCAAGATGTTATAGGTCACAGAATCATCATGAGACACAGTGCCTGGGCACAGTAAGCATCAAAAAGTAAAGCTCACCATTGTGGGTCACCATGACAACCCTCTCCAAATCCATGATTATGAGGCTACTGCAGTCTCCTGACAGCCTTTTATTATTATTATTTCTTTTGTTTTTGAGATTATACTCTAGCAGGGTAGTGGTGCTGCGCGCCTTTAATCTCAGCACTGGGGAGGCAGAGGCAGGTGGATCTCTATGAGTTCGAGGCCAGCCTGGTCTACAGAGTGAGTTCCAAGGCAGCTAGGGCTGTTTTACAGAGAAACTCTGCCTCAAAAACCCAGAGGGGGGAGGGAGGGAGGCAAAGAGAAAGGGAGAGAGAATACTACTCTAAGTACATCATTTTCTCTTTCTCCTTCCTAACCATATTCCCCTTTTTGCTCAATTTCAAATTCACGGCCTCTCTTTTCATTGGTTTGTTATGTGCATACATTCTAAATATAACCCGTGTAGTCTGTATGACATCACTACATGTCTGTTTTCAGGGCTGACCATTTGATGCTGGATCACCAATCGGTGCTCTCACACTCTCAGCAATTCTGACTTGTGTATGGTTCTCTGTGTTGGTTGAGGCCTTGTGCTGTGTGGCACCCATTCCCCCACCCAGCCCACTGTGGCATGTCTATTGGTGTTGCCCCTATTCGGCTCATGTTTAGGCAGTCATGTTGGTGAGACTTCATGGCTGTGGCTCTGACAGTCTTTAGTTAAGCCTCATATCTGTGTGTTTGGACAGAGCTTTCAGAGACAAATTTCACAGGGTCTACGTTCTGCCTTCTCTGATATATCTCCCTAGCAAGTCTGCCCCTGCCCCTCCCCCTGCAGCAGATGTGGCTGGCAGTCTGCCCATATGCCTTTTCTTTGATTCCTGGCATATTCCAACTTTAATTATCGCCAATGTGTTTTTAAGGGGTACTGGTTTAATGTGACTGCAGGAAACATGAATTCATGGGTATTCCAAGCCTTTCAACCAACTTTATCCTCAAAGGACAGGTCATATCATATTTTTAAATAAAAACTTACCAGCACTGATATGTCATCTGTAGTTTCTTTGCACTTAGGAAAATAAAAAAAGCATTATTTTTAAATGTACACAAAGTGTTCTCACAAGTCATCTAGTTTTCTTAATAACTCATGCTGCATGATATACTCCTGGAGGGTATTACTGATTGTCCAGATGGGGTAGTAAACATGATAAAGATCTTTACATTGGAACCTCATGTCTCATATATTCATTTTTTCCTTGCCATGCTGGAGATTGAACTCTGGGTCTTGTTCATGCTAGACAGTGCTCCATCACCAAGATAGAATTTCCCACCCCTCTGCTACAACCTAAGAAACAAGTCTACTATCTAACAACTCTTGAAAACAAATAAATGAGATTAATTTGTGTCATTAGTAGAAACTTGTTAGTTAGCTAGGAAGTCTATTTGTATCACATTATGGAGCATTTAAGGTACAACATTTTGTACCTTAAGTCACAAACTCTTTCCTTAAAGATGTCACCTGTTTCCAAATAGCAGTTTCTCTTTAACTGATTTTAATGAACATTACCCTACCACAGTGAGTGGCAGTTTCACACTATTTCTCTAACACCTTTTTTTTTTATTTTATTTTACTTTATTTTATTTTATTTATTTTTGAGACAGGGTTTCCTCTGTGTAGCCCTAGCTGTCTTAGAACTTGCTCTCTACACTAGGTTGGCCTCCAACTCAGAGATCTGCCTGCCTCTGCCTCCCTGGTGCTGGGATTAAAGGCATGTGCCACCATGCCTGGCTATTACAAGCATTTTTAAAAATCGTTGATATAATTAGAGACAAAGGCTGGGTACAGAGGGCTCTATTTATACAGATCAACTTGGGTATAATATGTATATTATATATTGGATTGGTACATTTGGCTGCTGATTTATTTAAGGGGCAATCCTGTTAACTTTCTGACTCACCAAATTCTTACCACATATAAGAATACATCATTAAGTTTTTACAGTTACCTGTAATGGTCTTTTTTATACAGGGCACACAGAAACGTTAAGACCAATAGCCCCAGAATTAATATTTTGTATCTCATTCTGTTCCTGGAGGAAAAAGATGACAATGAAGGCTGAATGAGTTCAGTGCTAGCTGAAGACTAAACACAGAGAAATGGGAAAGCTGCATACAGAAAGTCTTGAAGAACCCTTGTACACAGAGTGAGCTGCGGGGAACCCCTCATGCACAGTGAGCTGCAGGGAACCCCTCATGCACAGAGTGAGCTGCAGGGAACCCCTCATGCACAGAGTGAGCTGCAGGGAACCCCTCATGCACAGTGAGTGGTGGGGAACCCTATGTTCACAGAGTGAGCTGTGGGAAATCCTGCTTCTCTGTGGCTTCCTGCTGATGACACTGACCAGCAGTTAAGGTATGGTGAATCTTTGCACATCTATTTACATTAAAATACACTTTTGTCAGTGGACATACTGGTTGTTTTTTAATTAGCTACAAGTTAACTGGTTTCATCCAGCCTCGATGCATTTGTATTTTCTAAACCACAAGAGCTTTTATCTTAGAGAAAACAAAAGTCAAAATTTTACTTCTCAGCCTAAGTCATACTGTGGGGTATTAGTCAAAAGAACTATTTATGAAAAAAGTTACCTGTATTAGGTTTGGGCTAAGGGTTACTCAGGCCACAACCACCTAGAAGTCTCTCTTCCTACTCGCTCAGCCTCTGGAGGTGATATATAACAGGTACCCATACTGTGACTGTGAGTCGGTAATCTTCGCTGCATCGAAAGCTTATGCAGTATGCTTAGCTACTAGGGGCTATGGTCGTACATACCATATGATGGACCACATTAAACCAAAAGCCAACTCTTCCCTTCTCTTTCCACCCAGAAATCAGAGGTAATCTAACTACATCCACATATTATGGACTACTCATCAACAAGTACATGTCACAGAACCTCCGAAGGGGACCCCTACATTGCTGTGTGGGCTTTAACTCTCCTCAGAGTCCTCACTGTGCTGTATTTCCCCTATCATTTACATCTCCCTAATCACTTAGCTCACTGTCCTCCTTTAATCTTGAATACTGAGACTTTCCAACTACAGACTTGAATCTATAGACTTGTACACTTATAAAGGAAATTGTTAATTCTTTTTAGTCATATGGTATTATTATAATCACAGCAAGAAGGGTATTGGGATGGATAGCAGCATATGACTTATGCTCCTTCTCAAGAGTAATTGAACAAAAAAATGGTTTGGGAGGCTCAACTGTAACATTTAGGTTATTTGTACATTCACCTTCGATTTTAGCCTACAGTTTCCAAAACCTAGCCAAGTGTGCAAGGTATCCCTGTAACCCCAGTGATCACATAGGCAGAGAGGAGGGTATCACTGCAAGCTTGGGGCCAGTGTAGAATCCACAGTGAGATCCTAGCTCAAAAAACAAAAAGGTCTGGACCTGAGTTTGATCTCCAATACTTACAACCAATTCTTTTGCTGTCTTCTGACCTCCACATTTGTGTGTATACACATACCCCCCCACACCCACACACATACACAAATACATGTAATAAAAATCTTCCTCCCTTTTCAAGACAGAGTCTCACTGCGTAGCCCTAGCTGGCCAGCAACTCACCATGTAGATCAGTATTGTAGAACTCAGAGATCCTCCTGCCTCTGCCTCATGAGTGCTAGGATCAAAGGTGTGTGCATCATGATGAGTGTGAAGTCTTTTGAAAATGTTACAGAACTATCTTGTTTAATCCACTCCAAATGAAATTATCTGTGTACTGAAAAAGAAGCTATCTGCCACTCAGTTCAGTTGGCATCACTAATTATTTTGCCCAGATCATGAAATAATTCCATACAGGTTCTTCATCAGACCCTTAACATTCACAGAGGAGACAGATGGAGAATCTTAAAGGGAGATGGTTTGAAGTGTTTGACAGGTAATCCATTGTGTTAGACTATCACCCCTCACTTTTGCATTTTGATTATTCCAGTCTTTGTTGGTGATGACATCAGTCTCTTGATGATGATGAAAGAATCAGGGGGTTGTGATCTTAACAATTCTTGTGCTGACGTTTATTTTTCATAGCCATAAGACTTAATTTGACTGTTTTAAATGTATTTGTTTGTGGATCTCATACATAACTACTGTGTTTACACCATTCCATCCCTCTAACACCTTACATATACAAAATCTACTGAGTCCACTTAGTGTTGCTTGTGTTTACATGTTATCGGGATGATCAGCTAGAACTGGATAACCTAATAGAGAGCTGCTCCTCCCTGACTTCTCAGCAGCTATCAGCTGCCTCCAGCTCTTCTAGCGCTGGAATTTGTCACATTTAGCCCATCCATAGTGGAAAGTTGGCATTATGTAAGTCTTATTTACACTGAGATTTCACGGGTGCAACTTTCCTGTTGTGTCTAGAAGACATTTATCTTGAAGCAGGCATCTCAGTCCTGGTTCTTAAAGCATTTCTACCCCTCTTCAATGAAGTCCCCTGAGTACTGGGTATAGCGTTGGGGCTAAGCATTATGTTCTGTGTTTGGCCCATTGAGCATCTCTATAATAAGCTCTATCTGTTGAAGAAAGAAGCTTCTTTGATGGGTGGTTTGAGCTACGTTTATGTGTGAGTACAAGAATACACATTGAGAATACAGTTAGAAATTAGATTGCTTTAGGAAAAATGGCAGTAGTAGGTTTTCCTAAAGGGTCTATGACCTTTCCAGTCAGAGATAGGTTAACAGAACCAGGCATGAACTCCCTTCGGTTTAACAGGCCTTAATCCAATTAGATAACTGTTGATTACCTCTAAGGTAAAAGTGTCACAATTGCACCATTGGGAGTTGTGTTAATCAGCGTTCTATAAAGAAACAGAATTGATAGATGTGTGTGTGTGTGTGTGTGTGTGTGTGTGTGTCTGTACATGTGAGTGTGTGTGTGTCTGTGTGTGTGTGTCTGTCTGTCTGGTCATTTCATTGTCTCTGCTCCTCTAGCAAACCATAATTATCTTAGTCACTGTTCTTTTGCTGTGAAGAGACCCCATAACCATGGCACTTCTTATAAAGGAAAAAAGCATTTAATTGGAGCTGGCTTACAGTCCATCATCATCACCACGGCAGAGAACATGGAGGCGTGCAAGCAGACATGATGCTGGAGAAGTAGCTGATAGCCACATTCTAATCTACAGGAAATAGGAAGGGCAACACTGAGCCTGGCTTGGGCTTTTGAAACTTCAAAGCCTGGCCTCAGTGACACACTTGCCCGAACATGGCCACACCTCCTAATCCTTCTCAAATAGTGCTACTCTCAGATGGCCAAGCGTCCAAGCATACAAGCCTATGGAGGACATTCTCATTTAAACCACCACACTGACTAATATACTTGTCTTTGTGCCCTTTGAGCCAATGTGCTGATAAGATTTTAGAGGAGATATACAAGGACTTTACTAGAAAACATTGTCAAAATGAATGAACAAGTAGGAATTCCTAGCCAAGCAACAGAAATTACAAGCACAATTGACATTCTAGAACTTCAAAGCATAAAACTTTGAGCTAGGTATAGTGCTATGTGTCTGTAATCCAAGTACTTGGGTGGCTGAGGCCTCTAGAGGATTACTATGGGTTCTTGGCTATGCTGGACTACAGACTGAATTTTAAGACCAGCCTGGGCTATATAGCAAGACCCATCTCAATAAGAAAATGTAAAAAATTCTAAACATGAAATAAAAAATTACTGACTAGAATTATCAACTGACTGAGCCACAAATAAAAGACCAAATAAAATGTCAATGTTAATCAAATTGCATGAAAAAGAGGAAGGTAACTGTGAAAATATTTGAACAAAATTCCTGACCGAAGAGATAATTATTAGGAAGTATAGCACATGCATAACTGGTTTCCTGGAAAAAATGGACTGGACCAGAGAGATGGATGCTGCTAAACCTGAGGACCTGAGTTCAGTCCTGGAGCCTACATGGTGAAAGGGGAGAGCTGATCCCCTAGGCTGTCCTCTGACTTTACAGGGCACCCACACAGGTGAAATTGATAAAACAATTTCTAATGAGAAAGAGAAGTAGAACAGAAATCAAATGTAAGCGCATTTTCCCCAGATTTGATTTGTTTAATCTTTTTAATGGTACACTTTTTTTTTTATTAATGTAAGATTTTTATTTCTTATTTGGAAATTTCACATCATGAACTATCACATTCTCTTCCTAGTCCTCCACGGTCCACTCTTAAGTCCTCCCCCAAAGCAAAAGAAGACGAAAATGGCCCAACACAGCTAAACACTGCCCCACTGGGCCCAGACCTCAATGTGAGCTTTATGGGGATCACTGTGTTCAAACAATAGCGTCCTTGGAGCAGAGAACCAATATGTCTCTCCTTTAACTCAGCATTACTGTCTGTCTCCCTCTCCTCCGTGCAATATATTAACTGTAGTATCTGTTCCTCTTCCTAATATGGCCGCATCGAATAAGCCTCTTTTCTGTGACTTTCACCATGACCTAGTTCTTTAATTAGCCTAGTGGGGATATGTGGCCAAGCTTAGTCCAGGGCCCAGACTCTGACCCTAAAATCTCCAATTAACAGTGAAATGAGCTGCCTGTGGGACTCAAAGAAGCAACCGTTAAATTCTCTAAGAAACCCAGTCCCTTGATATATCTGTAGACACCTGTATCCTGCTGTGCTAAAGGTTGCAGAAGGGCTTTGGATCTTGATTGGAGAACGTCTTTTGGGGTGTGTGGGAAGGATGCCAGGGTTCATAGGCAGAAGTGGCAGTGACGTCTCAGGGCAGACACCCAGTTATACGCATTGAGATGCTGTCACAACCACAGCAGCTCTTCTAGGGCGGCACTATTTTCAGTTTTGAGTCCCTCCACGTTCTTGATGCTTGCTCATGTCCTGGTTCTAGTGATTATGAAGTGTTCACGGGTGCTACAAAAGTGAGAGGGAGGGAAGGAGAAGAAAGATGGCCTAGGGTCTCACTGATTTCCGTGAGGACTCAAATGCAGCAGTGACGTCACCGATCAAAAGGATGCTTGTCAGTCATCTTTACCCCACCTTGTCTCCTGCAGGTGACTGCACCAGCCTTCCAGGACGCTCCTGCAGGGTTTAAATAGATCAAGGCTGCTCCTGGTCTTCATAACCAAGTTGTTTAGCTAAGACCATACATAACCTTCCCCTCTGGACAGTTATAGTCAAGTCATTGTAAATGCTCTGGTTTTGCATAATTTTTCATAACCACACCCCTTAATCTTGTCAGACTAGTTTCATCTATATGCCAAATCGACACCATTTCTACAAATATGCCAATTTCAATAGTGCCAAACACAGACTGTTTTATCCACGGAAGTTTTTAAATCACCTCAGAAACTGGCTATCTTTGAAACTCCTGCCCTCTGGTGTCTACTAGAGGGAACTCCTCTGTGTTCTGGATTCCAGGGAGGAACTGAGCTCTGGAAGTCCTGAAACTTAATCAGGCCAGTTCCCACATAAACAAGATGTTTCTGTTAGTGAAATCTAAAAGAACATGACATCAGGGTTCTGAGATTGGAACTACTGACATTTCTTGGGGTGGAGCTGTGAATCATTTAGAAGTATTCCTTGTATCCATCCACTGAATGCCAGTAGCACCCACACTCACACACCAGTTGTGACAAGCAAAAAATGCAGATATCGCCACTGCCAAATGTCTTCAAGGGTAGGGAGGGAGCAAGTCTCAAGCTGAGAGCCACTGATTTGCTGATGGAGCAAATGAATGCCAGGTCTATGCCCAGCCCCCTAATCGTCACCAAACCCATCAGCTCCAGCTTACAGACAGCCTGAAAACAAGCTGCAACCTTTGAGCTGCCAGCCTGTGAACCACAGGAAGATGGTTCTGTGTGTCAGACTACAGCAGGGACTTGGGTAGCTCAGTCACACTGCACCTAGTCAGGAAGCACAGAGAGATGCTAGGGCTCCGCCTGATTTCTTTCTATTCTAGTTCGTCTTGGACCTCACATTGACTGGTGCCATCCTCCAGCTAACCCAATCTAGTAACTTCCTTAATAACAAGCCCAATGTCCTTTACACTTGAAGGGTAGGGGAAGCAGGCCTGGGCTGGGAACATGGCTGAGTTGATAAATTTGATTCCTGAGAACCCACATAAAGTATCTGTGTGTGAGGACGTGCAGCCTTAGAGAAAGAGACAGCAGACCCTTGCTGGAGCTCACTGGCCAGCCAGTCTAACATCAGTGAGCTCCACTCACATTCAGTGAGACCCTGGTTCAAAAGATAGGATGAAGAACTGAGGAAGACATCAGCATCAACCCCTGGCCTCTACACACACACACCACACCATACACACACACACACCACAGACACACACACACACACACACACCATACACACACACACCACACACACACACACACCACACACACACACACCACACACGCACACACACACCACACACACACACGCACACACCACACACACACACACACCACAGACACACACCACAGACACACGCGCACACACACACACCACACCATACACACACACACACCACACACACACACACCACACCATACACACACGAACACCACACACATACACACCACACACACACACATACACACACACCACACACACACACATGCACACACCACACACACACGCATAACGCACACACCACACACACACCACAGACACACACACACCACACACACACATACACACACACGCACACCACACACACACCACAGACACACACATATACACACACCACACACACCACATACACCACACACACACACATACACACACCACAGACACACACACCACACACGCACACCACACACACACCACAGACATACGCACACACCACACAGCTTTGTAATTTGAGAGTGACAGTCACACCTGCACTTTGTGGTCCTGTCTCTCTGTAATAGGACAGGTCCAGGAGGTCATGACGGATTTTCTAAGCCTAAGGTCCTAAAATTCTATATGATTATAGATAATCATAATTGATACTTTTGAACATTTCTGGAAAAAAATGCATAATCCATGACCAGACCAGAATATACTGAGAAAATAATTTATTCAATTGAAAATTAGAAATTTTATTTTAAAAAATGTTTAAACAATAATTTTAATAACATCCTAAATTTACTCATTAAGAATTTAAATTTAGATGAATTTTTAAAAGTCAAGAAATTCACTCAATTTTCTTCAGCCTTCTTCCACACCTCAGATCATTTCTTTGGTTCAGGACTTAAGGTATTAAGTCTCCCAGTTAGTCTGGATTCCAGCACAAACTGAATGAAGGGAGATGGCAACGCCCACCAGCTACTCGGGACATTTGTGGGGTTTTGTTGCTGCTGTTGCTGCTGCTGCTTGTCATGTGACTTTTTTATCCATTGAAGAGTGAGAGGTGGTGCATGTAGACAAAAAGTTAAGATGCTTTTTATTGGAGCCATCACACTGTCAAGGCAGGTGACGGCTTCTTAAATAAATTGCTTGAAAATGGAAACAGATAACACAATGAGAAGACAAGCAAAACATAAATATATGGAAATATGAAAATGCAGACCAGCAACCCTTTCTTCAAGGAATTGTTACCATATAGACAGTGGTTCTCAACTTCCTAATGCTGCCACTCTCTAAGATAGGTCCTCACGTTGTTGTGACCCCCGACCACTAAATTACTCATTGCACTTTATAATTATAATTTTGCTACTGTTAAAAATCATAATGTGGATATGTGATAGATATGTGACCCACAGTTTGAAAACCACTGATGTAGAAGATGTCTAGCTTCTCCCGGAGAAAGGAACTGAATGCTTAGCAGCTTGGTTACGGTGACTGGTCTCCCATTGCTATTAAGTCAGTTACCCATGCTGTCCAATACATCCGTCTGGCTGTTGCAGTTGCATAGTGCAGACAGAGCAGGGAAAAATGAGGTCACGGGACATAAGAGTTTTTCCTCGTGTCAGCCCTCCAGGCTGGAATATGATGGGCTGAGGAACCTTGAGGTTCAGAGCAGGTGGTAGGACCAGATGGTGACAGTCTTCCAATAGATATAGGGTCTTTGTAGTCCATTGTGACGTTCTGCTTTCCTAATCCACTCACTCCACTTGCCAGTGTTCAACACTGACGATGACTTGGGCAAAACAAAGTATACCCTCTGTTCACTTCCTGCTATCAGTCATTGCTAAGAATGGTGCCTGCATTCGCAATTCAACCCCATGTCATATCCCTCCAATATAGCAGTCTCTAAGTGATCAGCTCCATGTTTACTAGCTCTCTGAACATGTGCCACCATGACACCCATAGGCGTGCTCTGCCTTCTTTATGCACAAAAGCCTGATAGGCTCTGCGCTGACCACTGCCTGAAGCCGTCCACTGTAAAGCCTTTGAGGACCACGCTGGTGTTCTTATGATGGGCTCTGCACTGTCCACTGCCTGAAGCCGTCCACTGTTTTTGATTTTTAAGTTAAAATTGTTATTACTTTTTAAAAAGGAATTAGCCAGAATAATTCTGTCAAATTTAGAAATCTACCAGCATGATTTGAAGTCAGACATTACTTCTAACCAAATTATACTCTTTTGTCTGCCAAGATATTTTGACATTTTTAATTTCTGGAGGCAAGCCTATCTGATAGTCCCAACAGTACTCTGGGGATAATATTTTAGTGGGTTTGTTAAAAAGGAAGTATTTGTTGAGGTGGCTTTCATCATGCCACTCTGCTTCTATGTCATTTTTCTTATCCTGGAGGATTCCCTCAAAGCATTCCCGGGTGAGGTTAAGAATGTGAATGGGTGTTCCTCCAAAAATAGCTGCATGGTAATAAAAATCCCCCTGTCCAAATGGGATGTACGCCGCTGACAGCTCCCGCCTTTCGTAGGTAAACTCGTCATGATCAGCCTTATACCACCAGGCCTGGAGCTGAGCTACCAACTGGCCCAGGGTCTCCACACCAAAACTGTCTTGAAAGACCTGATCCACATCCATGCAGAAGAGGAAGTCCACTTCATGCTGTATGTGGGCCAGGATGTGCTCCCCGATGGTCTTCATGCGCATCATACTGATGTCTTGCCACCTCTTCTCAGATTTGATCTTAAACACTTGTAAGGAGTGCAGAGGACTCAGGTGTATTAAAGGCATCCTGGAGACATCATCCATCATGACATAAAATATGACCCTGTGGCCAACCATGAAGTACCTGTTAGCTGACTCCAGAAAATCTTCCAAGTAATGCTCAATGTACCTGAAACAGAAAAGAACATACTTAACCACACATGATTACACTCAGAAGGTCTGTATTTTATATTTGGGAGGAAATGACTTCTCCACACTCCGACTCTCATGTTAGGGACACATGTTCATATAGCACCCTGGTTACTCTCCACCAGCTGGGTCACCCAGTCCTTCAGGAAAGTGGAATAACGTCTTCCACTGCCAACTTTGTATGAACTACTGGGCATGCACGGCGGTGCCCTCTTGCTCTTGGAAGCCAGCTAGTCTGAGAGGTACGTATTCTCAACTACTCCACTTTACATAAGCTCCACACTAAGGCTCTGTTCTTCTATTTAGAAGCCTGCCATCAAAGAAGGTGTAGTTGTTGAATAGCCCGGAATGGCCAGAGTTGCTACTACCAGGCCAAACACAAAGGCAGGTATTGCCTGAGTTCAGGCACCAGCACTGATTGATCCCCCTCTGTGATTCAGAGGATGGTGCACAGAATGTAGATCTACTCCCAGACTGCACGGTCACTCTACACACCAAATGCCAATGTGTCATCCAGACAAATGTGATGCTGTGAATCCATCCAGATACTAGAACAATCTCAGGTTTCACCTTATTGTAACTTTTTCTTTTTGAGACAGGTTGTCATGTATACCAGGGTAGCCTCAAATTCACTATGCAGCCAAGGATGGCCTTGAACTTCTCATCCTCCTGCTAGGAACACCTGCCATGACATCTGCAGTTTTTGTGGTGCCTGGGGTCAAACCTTCAGCTTCACACACACCATGCAGTTAACTGTCTAAGCTACAGTATGGCTATATTTTAACACTTTCATCTTTTTTTTTAAAAAAAGGCATTCTTTAGAACAATTTTGAGTTCTGAGCAAAACTGAGCTGAAAGTATTGGGGATACCCAAATACTCCCTGCCTAGACATATATGAACGGCCTCTCCTGCTAGGACCAGCCACTCTCCAGGTGTCAGGCTGTGACAGTTGTCACACTTCCACTGGAAATGTACAAAGGCACAATGTTAGGTGTGTCCACCTCTGTGGTGTCACTGCAAATGGCTTCACTGCCTAAGAACCTTCTAGACTCTTTTCCCCATCCCCCCCCCCCCCAGATTCTCAGTCCCCAGTCTTGTTCCTGACAGCATAGTTTTGCCTCCTTCCGGAATAAGAATCAGAAGCAGATCAGTACGAACCTGCCCTGGGGCTACTGTTGCTGGAACACCCAGACCAAAAGCAAGCTGGAAGGAGAGGGTTATTCAGCTCACACTTCCACGGTGCAGCCAACAAGTGAGAGTGGGAACCCAAGCAGGGCAGGAACCTGGAGGCAGAATCTGATGCAGAGGCCTTGGAGGGGTGCTGCTTACTGGCTTGCTCCCCGTGGCTTGCTCACCCTGCTTTCTTATAGATCCCAGGACCACCAGCGCAGAGATGGCATTGCCCACAATGGGCTGCCCCCGCATCAATCACTACTTAAGAAAATTCTATAGAGCCAGACTTCATGGAAGCATTTTCTCAATGGAGGTCCCACCTTTCTGGTGACTCCAGCTGTGACAAGGAGACATAGCACTGCTAGCACAGGATTTCCAGATTGGGTTCTTCACTTAGTGACAAATGACAAAAAGCTCTCCTTGCTTTCTGTGGCTTTATAGCTCACTTTTCAGCACTCAATAATAGCCTATTGTCTGAACTGACCACAGTTCAATTTTACATTTTCCTGTCGAAGGAAAATTGGCTTATTTCAAAGTTTTAGCAATTATGAATAAAGCTCCTAAGATGTATCTATATGCAGGATTTTGTGTAGACATGTTTTAAACTCATTTGGGTTAATACCAAAGAATTTGATCTCTACATTATGATAAGAGCATGTTCGGTTCTGCAAGCCACTGCCAAAATGTCTTCCAAAATGACTGCACTGTTCCCACTCAAAATGAGCAAGGTTCTGATTACTTCGGATCTTCTCCAACATTTGGTATTGTTGGCATTTTCTCTTTTCGTCATCCTAATAAGTGAGATATGTCACTCGAGTGACGTTAGAGTGATGCCTTCTATAAGCTCAAGCTGCAGACTGTCTTCCCGAGTCATGCCCAGGAGACCAGAGATGAGGGCATTTGAACCTCGGACGTGCACACAGAGAACAGGACCACAGTCAGTTTACTGAGCACACAACTAGGCAGGCACAGCGTTCGGAATGCAATCGTGCCTGGTATTTTTGCTCTGTTCTTCTTCCTTGACACTGGGGTTATTCTTTGCCATTGAAATAAAATGCACTCTCACTGTTGGCAGCAGGAAGCCCGGGGTCTACTATTGAGTCTTCAGAGGGGCAGATACACCCCAGTGGTAAGGAGGGCTCTGACAGGACTCCACAGACTTCCAAACTCTGATTTAAGAAAAATCAGTGAGCCCTGGTGTGTGGGGTGGTGTCACTGTGTCATCTAATGGGTCTAAGAAGTTAAAATATTACAGTTGGCTCCAGGCACTGAAATAAAACCTAAGCAAACCTCAGCCTGTCTGGCTGGGAGCGCAGCTTTCACCAGGAGGTGGGAGAGACTTGGGGGCTTTTTTGTTGCTTTGTTTTCTGCTTTCTGCAAAGTTGTGAGTGGATGGTGGATAGCACTGGGCACTGCGGGGGTACTGTGACATCACCACAGGGGTACTGTGACATCGCCACAAGGGTACTGTGACATCACCACAGGGGTACTGTGACATCACCACAAGGGTACTGTGACATCGCCACAGGGGTGCTGTGACATCGCCACAGGGGTGCTGTGACATCGCCACAGGGGTGCTGTGACATCGCCACAGGGGTGCTGTGACATCGCCACAGGGGTGCTGTGACATCGCCACAGGGGTGCTGTGACATCGCCACAGGGTGCTGTGACATCGCCACAGGGGTGCTGTGACATCGCCACAGGGGTGCTGTGACATCGCCACAGGGGTGCTGTGACATCGCCACAGGGGTGCTGTGACATCGCCACAGGGGTGCTGTGACATCGCCACAGGGGTGCTGTGACATCGCCACAGGGGTGCTGTGACATCGCCACAGGGTGCTGTGACATCGCCACAGGGGTGCTGTGACATCGCCACAGGGGTGCTGTGACATCGCCACAGGGGTGCTGTGACATCGCCACAGGGGTGCTGTGACATCGCCACAGGGGTGCTGTGACATCGCCACAGGGTGCTGTGACATCGCCACAGGGGTGCTGTGACATCACCACAGGGGTACTGTGACATCACCACAGGGGTACTGTGACATCACCACAGGGTGCTGTGACATCACCACAGGGGTACTGTGACATCGCCACAGGGTGCTTGTGACATCACCACAGGGTGCTGTGACATCGCCACAGGGGTGCTGTGACATCACCACAGTACCTTCTTTTCAGTCCTTGTCAAAACTCAAGGTCAGGCCAACCTGCTCCTTCTACTCCTTTTGAAGAAGGCGGGAACTCAACGTCCTGTTGATTTTGTGGCTTTTTCAGAAGAAGTAATAACACAGAAGCCCAGAGACAAAAAGGAGACACAGCCAGCACATGCCCAGTGTGTCAGGGCACTTGTTGCTGAACCTGAAGCCCTGAGTTGGACCCCAGAAACACACGGTGGGAGAAGAGACAACTGAAGACACCCGTCCTCTGACCTCCCCACACGTACTAGATACAAAACTCCTTTTAAGCACAGAGTGATTCTCTCAGGGAAGCCCACACCACTCTCCAGTATGTCTTATGTTGGGAACTCGCTCCATAATCCTTACTCAACCTTCCTTAAACCATTCTTTAAAACCCAACTAACTCTGCCTTAAAAAGAAAAAAAAAAAAGAATAGAAAAGAAAGAGAAAAAAATAAAAATTAAACCTAATGTTTTATTTTAGGGGAAATCATTTAATTCACTAAGAAAACAAAATGGATTTCCTTTGCAAGCAATAACATAGCTCAAGCTCCAGGTTAGAATGAGTACAGTTTTTCTGCATCAATTGTTCCGAATAAGGAAACCAAGGTTGCTGCAGCCAGAACCTATCCAGTCTTAGCAGGTTATGACCATCCAAACACCAGGGTCAAATCCTCCAGGACGATCAGGACCAAAGGAACCCACGGAAGGGCAACAGCCACACGGTGGCATGGAGACCACGGTGCACAGCGCACACTCCTAGAACTGTAAACCCCTGTCCATGGTCTAGACATTAAGAGCACAGCAGGAACGCTCCCATCCTGGCCAGCCAACTGCTGGCATTTGTGGCCTCCCTAGGAAAGTCCTGGAGGTCAGGGAGGAGGGAGTGGTAGGTATGCTGTTGGCTTCTGTTCCAAAGATGACCATTTCCCTCCCCTCTGAGGTGGGAATGGTGAACTTACCTGCTACTGATTTGGTTCCTCAGCCTTCATCAGAGAGAAGGTGGAAGCCTCCTGTCTAGTAACTCAAAGTAAGGCCTCAGTGGGGCTATGGGTCCCTCACAAAGACTTTGCTGGTCGAACAAGAAAAGCAATAACAGGTAAGTTTGTCAATTTGCTTACTTTCCCACAGCAAAAACCGTCAACCCCACGGTGACTTTCTGTTTGCCATAATGCTTTTCCAGCAGAGCTCTGTTGTAAGTGCCTTCCCACACAATTGGCGCCTTCCATGGAGTCACCGTCAATACTTCAGGGCGGTTCCTGATGGCAAAACATGAGACAACATGAGACAGATCCTCTCTGCTAAGGGTAAAGGCCCCAAGGAAGGGGAGTGCAGCAAGATCCATGATTGTCCTTGAATTCTGACTGAAGCTTCATCTCAAAATGCTTGATGAAGCACTCTGGCTCCAGGCACCTCCTCAGATTCTAGTGACATGGTGAGACACTGTCTATTCATGGAGCCAAGGCTGACCTCAAACTCCCCACATAGCCAAGGATCTCTCTGAACTTCTGACTCTCCTCATTTTTCATGTGCTGGGATTACAGGCATGGACAACCATATCCCCTTCGTGAGGTGCTGGGAATAGATAGGTTCCCTATACACTTGGTAGGCATGCTACCAATGGATCCACATCTCTGACACCTTTGTATTTCTCTCCAGCCCCTGACATGTTAGGGTTGTTGTTTGTCCTTGAGACTTTCATCAGAGCCTATGAAGACCCTCAGATGTGATGCAGGGGGATGAGAGAAAGAAGTTGAAGTCCGGAGAAAAGTCTCCCTTATCTGGCCAGAAAGAGCCCCTAATTCAGGGGATGCTGGTGTCATTGTCCTGCGGGATAAAGAGACTCTAGAGACAGGTGTGTCCCTTCCCTTCGGCTAGCAGGCTATTGAGACAGTGTACTTTGAGAAATGGGAAGTTCTCCAGCATTCACCTGCTTCAGGAAGAGAGAAGCCCTGGCTTGTACCAGCAGGAGGGGGAAGCTTGTCTCACTAAGAAGAGATCTCACAAGTTCTAATAACGTGTGACACCATGCAGAAGACAGGCTGCTGTGGTGACAAGGACCAGTCAATGGTGGACAGTTATGCAGGCCTCCTGCCTACTACTTAAGTCTAAATGGCAGCCAGTGCCTCCAAACAGAGCTGTGGGGTCACAGACCTCCCTATGTGTTCCTTTTCCCATTAGGGACATATCACATAACCCCCCCCCCCTCTCATTTTCACTGTTCTCTCACTTTTTTGGAATTTGGGGGAAAAAATTGTATGGGATGCATGTATGTATGCATGTTTGCATGCAAGTAAGTGCACTTAAGATTTCTATTGGGAGTTTTTAGTCACTGACAGGGTCTCTCAAATGCATCCAGAGTTCAACAGTATGGATGAACCAGCCAGCTTGCTCTGGGGAATCTGGTTTCCAGCTTCCAAGCAGAGGAATCACAGGCAGGCTACCACACCCACTCAGCACTTTATGTGGGTGCTGAGACTCCGGACTCATGCTTGTAGAGCAGAGCAAGAGCTGAATCCATACGCCTTCTCTCCAGCCCCCTCTTGTCTCTTTAATTAGTATGTCATCAGGGCTGCCCTGAGTAAAAGGGAGTCACCAATTTTATTTTACACACAAGGACATAGAAGTGCCCTGTAAAGGACTCCGTGAAGCACAGCACAGCAAGGTTGGAAAGCAGGACTCTGGCAAAGACCCTTCCCCTGCCTACACTGTCTGGTCTCTAGGAAGCCAGGAGTGAGCAGGAGGTTTGTCTTCATCACTCAGAAAACTTGAACTAGGTCAGCAACACCAACATGGGGAGCCCAGGCTGGGAGCAGCAGTGACTGTGAAGGCTGAGAAAGCAGCAGTACCTAGCAGGGGTGGAGTCTAGGCAGGGGTGCAGTGTAGACTCATACTGGGTCTCCAACTCACTGGGGGACAAATGGGACCCACTTTGACAAGTTTACTTAGCTTTGCACAGCATTTGTCTGATATTTAAACCTAAAGATGACTGGTTTCCAGTGCTAACATCCTGTCCATACGGCCCTTGAGCTTCACGGCGGGTGGGGCGGGGGTAAGGGAGGCAAGGAGACTGAGACACTCTGCTCCTTGCAGGCTTCACACCTGTGGCCCTGCTGCTGCTAGAAGCCAAGAGGAATATCCCCTGCACCTTCCACAGTGGCTGGAGGGCGGAGTGAGCATAAACTTGTCCTTGCTGTCACCAAAGCTGCCATCTGCTACAGAGAGCCTGATGAGCAGAGCAGGGAAGGTACCCATCACCAGTCTCTGCCGACTCTTGAGGTGACCTTGCCCCTCTTCTCCAGCCTGTGATGCCTCTGGATGGCCTTTCTTTCCCAGGAGAGCTGGAAGTACCTTCTCTTGGTGTAGGGACAGAGTAGGGAAAAGTCTACTGGCCACCTGGTGCCAGCTTGCTTGGAGTCTCTGATTGAAACTCTGCTTCATTTCCAACACGCCAGAAGTGCCTACTGCAGTGTGGACACAGGTGCCTGGGCACCCTTCTGTCCTAAGAGATGCCACAGTGGACTCTACCAACCGTAGCCAGGCTTATCCTTATCACAGGCCTGTGACATGTTGTATCCATTATCCAGGTATAAAAAGCAAGGCTCATGGAGACTTATTAATTTGTCCAAAGTTCACAATCACACGAGTGATCATGAAACACTTCCTATGAATCTTGGTATCATGAGTTCTTCTGAGACAGAGTCACATCTGAAGTCATCTGTACCCGCTATCTCAGTAAGCAATAATGTCTGCCAGTGCTCTCAACCAGAATCTATAGGGGGTTATGCTATGTCAAGGTCATGTGCAAGTAACCAATTGATTTCTATCTTATAAATTAAAATCTGTAACAGGAAGGTTAAGTAATTTGCCTGAAGTCACATAGCTACTAAGAAGAAAAGCCGAGACTCGAACCCAGAGAGGCTTTCTCTGGAGTCCAGTGCTTTGAGCCCCAGTCCCTATTGCTCCTTAGAGGATACTCGCTGTGCTGATAAACTCTGGTTAAATGCCATATTTGTCTCTGTCAACTCAGCAGCTACTGTGACATCTCACCAGCACTGGTGTGATGAGCCTTGGGAGCTGGTGTCAGGCGCTTGCAGGGCCCAGCTTTGTCCTGGTGGGGGATGAGTACTACCGTACTCAGGCTTCATTGAATGGCAGGATTTCAAAAGAAAAGGAGAGAAGAAATAAACATATGCAGATTTGATTTCTCAAAACCAGCACTTGTGGGCTTTCCCTCCCTCACATAGCAGGACCTTGTGTGCTGGGCTTTAGTCTGGGCCCGTCAGTAGCCAACAACTTCCTCAGTCAGTCCTGCTACTGTGAGAGCCACAGTATGGCCTGCTGCTGTGCATGAGCAGGCAAGCATCACTCTCTTTTTAATGAAGAGGGAGCCGGCACATATTTAATGTTTCATGCATACTAAGTACAAGTCTTTCACTCCTGCATTTAATCTCCGCACCAGCCACCACCAGCACCCACTCTACAAATCAAGTGAAGCCTTGGAAGGGGAAGAGGACTGAGCCATCAGTGACGTCGTGTATACAAAGAGCCAAACTGAAGCTAAACACTGGTATGCAGAAATGACACCTAGTCCTTCCCCTTGGGAACCTCTGAGTCCTGGTGGCCTGCATGGCCTCTCAGCCCCGATCTCTGGAAACCGAGTAAGGATCCCAGAGTCCACTTTGGTTACTTGAGCAGGCAGACAAAACAGCAGCATTAAAAATTAATGCTAAATTAAAAATTGAAACGTTCTATTTCCCAGCAGTTAATTGTTCAGTTCCACTGACAGGTTGGTGACCCTTGACTGAGAAGCCAGATAACAGTCTGGAAGTACAGGTGTGAGAAAGGAGAGGAGGAGGGGGAGAGGGGGAGACCAGCTTCCAGGAGCAACTTGCACCTGAAGCAACTTAGTCATCCAGTCCCACAGCCTCACCTCCCAAAGAAGCCCCGGGATCTGTCTACTTACTGCCTTAGCCAAGATCACCACAATAGAGTTCTAAAGAGAGGAAAGTACCAGCAGAGAGCCACTCAAATGGAGGGATTCCTTCTAAGCAGGTGCTCAGCACTGTGTGACCTCATTGCTCCCAGATCCATCACACAAGGCAAAGCTTCCAGGAAAACCAGACCTCCTGGAATAAAGCATTTGGGTCTCTAGATTACTAGGAGTTTTCAATTATATGTCTTTATGTACAGGTGCATTAATAGAATCCAAGGATTAGCTAGAGAAAGTATTAAAATTCTGTGAATTAGGCCAGCAAGATGGCTCAGCAGGCCAAGGTACTTTTGGGGTAACCCAAGAAGCAGACTTGATCCCCAGAACCCACACAGTAGGGGAGAGAATCAATTGTCCTCTGACTTCTCCATCGAGTCACATTCACACAAATAAGTTAATATTTAAAAATTTTTAAGAATCACATAGCGAACTGAAGGAAAGATGTGGAACACGCATCACCCAAGCACTGAAGAGCTGAGGGCACCATGAACAGGACTGGTGGCCGCAGGGTGGAGAAGGATGTAGAGGGATTTGGGGGTAAGAACTGATAAAAGAATTAAGACTTGGTGGACAAAGGAAAAATTCTCCCAGACTCAGACTGAACTATTATTTGCTGAAATCGGAAGTGAGAAAGAAGAGGGTGAGGTGGATTGAGAAATCTATGAGTCGTATGAAGCCGACAGAGATGTCAGGCAGGCTGGCCGATACCAGTCAGGACTCAGAAGCACGAGGGCCAGACACACTGTGAGAGTCAGCCTCTCCCTGCTGTCCGATGCCAGGAGACAGACAGAAGAATGGAAAATGGAGCACAAAGAGGAAAGGGATGCAGTGTGGAAATGCCCAGAAACTCCCAGGCAGGAGAAGGAGATGCCTATCCTGAGACTAGAGATCCATGGCCAGGAGGGAAGAAAGATGTGGAATCAGGATGTGGAATCACATATGCACTGCACTGCACCAGCTCTGCAGCAGTTTACGGGAAAGGATACATTCCTACAACATAAAAATAGTTACTCTTTTCATCCATCCGGCCACTCCAGGCTTTAGTGTGATGGTGGCTCAAATGGATACTTTTTATTTGTGTGTGTGCATGTGTAGGTGTGTGTGTGTGTGTGTAGACAAATTTTTCTATAGCCTAGGCTTGTCCCACTCACTAGCTCTTATAACTTAAATTAAGGCATTTCTAGTAATCTATGAGCTGCCACAGAACTCTTGGCTTTTACCTCGCCTCCTGCATGTCCTGCTTCCTTCCCCTCTGTCTGGCTGGTGCCTCCACCTTTCTCTTCCCAAAGCTCTGTCCAGAAATCCTGTCTATACCTTCTGCCTAGCTATTGGTTGTTAAGCTTTTTATTAAACCAAAACCAATCACAGTGACACATCTTTACACGGTGTAATCAAATATCTAAAGAGGTGTGTATATTTGCATAAAAATGAAATTTGTATGTATGTATGCATTCAGTGTGTGTGTGAGAGAGAGAGAGAGAGAAAGAGAGAGAGAGAGAGAGAGAGAGAGAGAGAGAGAGAGAGAGAGAGAGAGAGAGAATATAGTAGTTCAGAAAGTAACCTTAGGTGTTCTTTCTCAGGTTCCATTCAGATTTTTTTTTTGTTTTTGAAAACAGTTTCTCACTGACCTAAAACTCACAAACTGGGACAGAGTGGCTGACCAGCAAGCCCTAGGGATTGTCTGTCCCCACCTTCCCTGCGTAAAACTACAAGTGAATGCCACCACACCTGGTTTTGCTTTCTTTTGTTTTGACATGCATTCTGCGGGCTTAACTCAGGTCTCATGCTTGCAGGCAGGCAAGCATCTTACTGACAGACATCTCCATGACCCTCAAAGCTTCGTTCTCTAACAGCTACGTTTGGAAACTGAGTGGGTTAAGGGAGAATGGCGGAAGGGACGGCTGGCGGCTATGGCCTGTTTCCTCTCTCTGCAGATAGTCACAAGTGCAGCAGTAAAACTGTCACATGCTCTGAAAAAAGGTGCTCAGTGACCATCTCCAGCTGTCCAGCCCTGGACCTCATCCCCACAGTGACCATCTCTATCTGTCCATCCCCTGGACCTCATCCCCACAGTGACCATCTCCAGCTGTCCAGCCCCTGGACCTCATCCCCACAGTGGCCATCTCCAGCTGTCCAGCCCTGGACCTCATCCCCACAGTGACCATCTCTATCTGTCCAGCCCCTGGACCTCATCCCCACAGTGACCATCTCTATCTGTCCAGCCCTGGACCTCATCCCCACAGTGACCATCTCTATCTGTCCAGCCCTGGACCTCATCCCCACAGTGACCATCTCTATCTGTCCAGCCCCTGGACCTCATGCCCCGTCTAAGATACTTAACAAAGAAACAATGCTCCTAACTTCCTACACTCAGTGTCTTCCAGGCGGCTACCCCACTGCCCAGTCTTTCAAAGGATACAGGTAGGCTGGAATTCCCATTCCTGCACAGTGGGAATTTCTCTTATTTCGAGAAATAAGCCCGCAATTCTTCCAAAGGACAAGATGGCATTCTCCCTTTCTCTGCAGCTGTTTCTGCTCCCCTTGAGAGTCCTCCTTCTCCAGCAGCTCCTCCAGTACTGAGACAGAACAGACATGACCCCATTCCTCCCCCTAGATGACCTCATCTAGGTCTCACCTCTCCCTGCCACCTGTACTCTGCTGACATCTCATCCCCATCTCCAGTTCACACCTTGAGCCAAGTTCATGAGCACCGGAGGGTCTCCATCCAGACGCCCCTTAACACCTTAACATACACCTTAACATAACACCTCTCAATTCCTGAGCTGTGTCTCTCCCTCTCATCCGTTCCCTAACCACCATCACCAGCACTCACACGTCTGCCAGGCCCCACAGTCACCCTGGGCAGCTCTGATCTTCTGAAGTCTCTAAACCACATCTTTTCTATCAGTTGGTCACGTGACCTCAATAAGTGTGGCAGATACTCTAGCGTTCCATCGGCTGCCCTTCAAGACTATGAATAATGGCCTTCCTCCACCTTCTCGCCACATCCTGCCCTCCTCCGTCCTTCTTTGGGTACTAGTTCTTGGTATTAAACTCAGGGTCTCATGCATCCTAGGCATATACTCTGCTACTGAGCTACACAACCCCAGCTCCAACATCAGGAACTTAAGTCCCCAACACAATGCCCATCACAGTATTTTTGAAGCCATAATTCATGATGAGAAATATAGATTTGGTTGTGACCAAGTGAAGAAATAGCTTATATTATACCCAAATAATATATATATCATATATATATATATATATATATATATATATATATATATATATGCCAAAACAAATTTCACTTACTGATACTGATCCTTAGTGTGATGCACTTTGATAGTCTTTCAATCTTGTGTGTACACTTCTTGGGTGGTGTGAAAATACTGTATGAGCATGGCACACATGTGGAGGCAGGGGGACACCACAGTGTCAGTTCTCCCTTCCTACCTTATTTGAGGCAGGGTTTCCTATTCTCACTTCCTCCTCCTGGCTGCTGGCCCATGTCCTTCCAGGGATTCTCTGGTCTGTTTCCCATCTCAATGCAGGGGCGCAGCATAACATATGAATATGCGAATGGATACGCACAGCTTCTAGGGATCTCAACTCCCCTCTTGTACAGGCATGGCAAGCACTTTGTCCACAGAGACAACCTCCTAGTCCTTGTTTTGTTTTAAAAGTCAGCTTAGGCTAGTTTCTGAAAACATGAGTAGGTAATGACCTGAGCTTGGAAAATATCAGCTAACATATCCAAATTTGTGATATACATTGGTTGTTTGCTTATGTAATAAGTTTATTCATGGCCCTGCATCTCTTAGCTCATGATTCCTACTTCACAGAGGAGTTATTAGATCTACAGAGAATTTTCCTGGTCCACGTCGGATCTTGTCAATTCCACAGCATCCTATGTGGCCTATATGCTTTTTCTGGCTATTTCTTGTTGCAGTTACCACAGTGCACAGTCTATTTGGCTTAAAGAACCCAGCTCTCAGGGTTTTAGCCAAAGCCCATTGATAATGGTCTGACAGATAGTAAGACACCCCCTTCCCACCAGCACCACACTTAAGAGTGCCCCAGGGTGTCTGCTCCCACCTCTAGCCCCGACCAGTGTGCCTGGCCTCCATCCTTACTGAGGAGTGAACCAGTCCCACAGCTGGAGCTGTTCCATCTTGTCTTCATTTTGTTCCTTTTCGGTCCCTCTTTCTATGTCCTCTTCTTGATAACTGTGGTTCCTGAGTCCAGAGAGAAAAGAAGCTGGGTGAGGGCGGGTGGCTGGGCCGCAGGGCGCATCCCTGACTCCCGTCATGAAAACGCATCACTTACAGTTGATTCTGCTTCAGGTAAAGGTGCATTCGCTTCTCTTGGCACTGTGCAGGTCAGCAGCTGGGTGACAGCATGTGCCAGCAGTGACCCTGTAACCCTCCAGTATGCCAGGAGTAGGACACCCCTCAGGAAATGTCTATTCTGAAACTACAACTTCATCCTGAACTTCACCCTTAACTGGAGAAAGAGTACAGGAAGGAGAGAAAGCAGGAGGGAAGAGAGAGAGACTGACACAGGATTCCACTTGTAGGTGAGGCTCCCTCAACTGTTGTGATGCTCCCTTCAGCAAAACTGCTTGTCACGAAGGCCTGACCCTATGAGTTAAGTTTCCAGAACTCATTAGTGGGAAGACAGGATTGTTTCCTGGAAGTTGTCTTCTAATAATCTTATGTGTGCCGTGGCACGCATGTATCTGCATTCATACACACATCACACACACTCACACAGCCCCATCACATTTACATTCACACACATAGCACTTTTATACACTCGCATACACACTCAACATATCACACACAAACACACAACCACATACATACATCATACACACACGTTCCATCACAAACACATCACACATACTTATCACACACATATACAGCATACACACAATGACAACAGAAATTAAAAATGAACAAACAAAGGAGAATTCCAGAATGAGTTCACTCAGCCAGAAAGAGAGAGTGAGAAGGCCATGGCTCTGAGTACCAAGGATGATGAACCCATCCTGACCCCTTACCCACTGTTACCCAGCCTGGGAACCACCTTCCCTCCTGCCCTTCACTGTCACCAACCTCTGGGTTTCTAGGAAATGGAAAAGAATATAAACACTTCCAGAAAATGAGGCAGTCCTCAGCTGCATGGAGGGAGTTTCCAGCCTCGTCGTAAGTGTCAGATATGACTATTAAAAGTGAACTTCAAGTTGTCGGTTCATAAAACAGACAGAAACAAAAGCCTGAAATGAATGGGAGAACAGACCCAAGAAGCCTCAGCTGTTCCCTTCCAGGAAGCCCCAGCACTCAGCTCATCCCGGGAACTCCTGAAAGATATACATTGATGAGGGGCAGGGGAAAACAATTATGGGGACCCTTATGGCATGTAGGCCTGTGGTCCAGAGCTCTGCTTGCTAAGGGGGTGACTGTGGTAATGACCGGTGAGACAGCAGCACAGAAGAGCTTGGTGAAGTCAACATAGCTGTATCGAAGGAATCCTTATAAAAACAAAAACAAACCATGCACTTTCCCAAGAACATTAGCACAAATATCTTACAAAGGCCAGTCAGAGTAAAATCCCAGTTGTCCAATCAATGGCCATTTGGGAAGTCCGAGGATTACCAAAGGGGAAGTCACAAAACTAGATAGAAGCTCTCTTAGCCCCAACAGGAGAGAGTTTGCATGTCTTCTCATTGTGAACATCTCTATTTTGGGGTCTCTAGGATGAAAAAAAAGGGGTAAGTGGGATAAGGTGGCTAGGTAACCTTGAACAGGGATACACCCTTGGAGGAGATGGGGTCCTGTGTGCAGTTCAGGCTAATCTCCCCACTTGGTCTTTGGCTGAGATGACAGGCACACTCCACCATTCTTGGCTAAGAAACACACTAGAAGTTCATCTGGAAGTGTCTGAGAGGGTTAATGAACCAAAGTTGTGGTTATAATAAGTGGGAAACAACATAAGAATAAAAATCATGAGAAATAGAAAAAGGAAGGCCAGCAAGATGTTTCAGTGGGTGAAGAGGAGCTCGCCACCAAGTCCGATGACCTGAGTTCAGTTCCTGGGACCCAATATGGTAGAAGAAAAGAACCAAGTTATCCTCTCTTCACCACATGTACACACGTTCTCACACAAGCACACACACACACACACTCACACACACACACTCACACTCTCACACATGCACACACTCACACTCTCACACACAAGCACATGCACATACTCACACTCTCACACATGCACACACTCTCTCACACAAGCACACACACTCACACTCACACACTCTCACACATGCACATAAGCACATGCACACACTCACACTCTCACACACAAGCACATGCACACACACACACACACACACACTTAATTTTTATAAAAGGAAATATTAGTGGCTGGAAATACTGATCCCTAGGGAAAGTACTTGTTTCAGAAGCATGAGAACCTGAGTTCAGATCCACAGCACTCACACAGAAGTCAGGGAGAGTGGCGAACATCTAGAATCCTAGCACTTGGTAGGGAGGTGGAGATAGCCAAAAATGATAGTCTCTGAGTTCAGTGAGAGATTTTGTCTCCAAAATTAAGGTAGAGAATAATAAGAGAAGATAGTCACAGCATTCTGGCCCATGTCGGTACACACCTAAGGCAAGCATACCTATAGATACATGGCACCTACCACACATACACTAATCCTCACACACACTGATTTGGTAATCCCAGTATGTATACATGACTTTAGACATCCCAAATAAAAGTTTCACATTTATTCTCATTTTTAAAGATGAGGTGAGGGCTTAGTGGGTTTGAGCATGAGGCCAAGATCCCTTAGCAGATAAGGAGACAATTCAGATATAACACCTAGGAATGGGTTACACTCTAATAAAGGCCAACCCATGTCACAAGCAGTTGAGAAGAATTTTTTTCTGAGCATTCTGGCCACCACACCAAAGACAGGAAATAGAGCTTAACATAGCTCCTCCCTAACCCAGACCCAGAAAGACAAACATGATATGTACTCACTCACAAGTGGATATTAGACATAAACAAAGGATAACCAGGCTACAATCCACAACCCCAGAGAAGCTAAGTCACAAGGAGGACCCTAAGAGGGACAACATGGGTCCCCCTGGAAGGGGAAATAGATGAGATCTCCTGAATAAATTAGCGGTATGTGGCGGAGAGGTAAGGGGAGGTGGGAAGAGAACATAAGAGTTGGGGGAAGAATGGAGAGAACAAAAAAATAGACAGAGGAAAAGGGATCAAAGAGAAATCTTGTGCTAGGGAAGCTCCCAGGAATCTACAGGGATGACCCCAGCCAGGACTCTGAGTAATGGTGGAGAGGGTGCATAAACTGGCCTTCCCCTGTAATCAAATTGATGGCCACCCTAATTTTTATCATAGAATCCAGCAACTGATGGAAGCAGATTCAGAGAGCTGCTGCTAAGCACCAGCCCGAGCTCCCAGTCCAGCTGAAGAGGGAGGAGGGATTATATGAGCAAAGGGATCAGGATCATGATGGGGAGACCCACAGAGACAGCTGACCCCAGCTACGGGGAGCTCACTGACTCTAGACTGATAGCTAGGGAACCTTCATGGGCTCTGAATGTGGGTGGCAGTTGTGTGGCTTGGGCAGTTTGTGGGGCCCTTGGCAGTGGAACCAGGATTTATCCCTAGTGCATGAACTTCCCATTCCCTATAGAGGATTGCTTTGCTCAGCCTTGATGTGGGGTTGGGGAGCTTGGTCCTGCCTCAACTTGATGTCCCAGACTTTGTTGGCATTCCCATGGGAGGCCTTATCCTCTTTGAGGAGTGGATGGAGGGGAGGAGCTGGGGAGTGAATTGTGGAGGGGAGGGAAGGAGAACCATGGTTGGTATGTAAAACAAACAAACAAAACTTTTAAATGAAAAAAAATATATAACAAAACCCTCTAAAATATAGCTCCTTCCTCAACCCCTCAACCTGCATTACAGGTGTGTACTTCAACACCCAGCTGCCCCATCAGTCAGACAAGAATGATTCCCCAATGGTGACATTTGAAGAGTCCCCTGATCAGAAGAACTGAGGGCACAACATGTCACTATTCTATAAAGACCAGTTTGGCAAAGTACAATGTTGGCCCCAGGGCCCTCCGTGTCTGGCTGCCCTTGCCTCTCTCCTCTCTGCCCCAACACTGGCCTGAGCACCCCTAGTGGCATGTAGAAAATCAAGTGAGGGCTAGTGCACACGTGACAGGGACATCTACTGGACATGCAGAGCTCAGAGCACTTACTTTGTGTGATATATCCACAAGAAGGAGCCTTCAGGGCTAAAGATAAATAAGAAACAAAAACATGTCATTTTTACTTTTCATTCTCAGAGAGGCCTCACTGAAATGGTTCTAACTTTTCCCAGGCTCCACCTCCCCCCCCCCCCCCCAGATCACTAACAAAAGCCCTGGGGATTCCCACAAGCAAAGTCAAAAAAGAGAAAGCACATCTGACACTCCCAATTCCTGTTTTTTTGTTTTGGGGATTTTCCTCTCTTTCTCTCTTTTAAGGTTAGACAGCTGTTAAGGACAGGAAGGTCCACATTCTCAGATGCTGGTCATGAGACAGCCTGGCTACACGGAAGCATCATGGCCACTATCCCACACTGGGGATTTATTCCCACTTACCTACCCCTAAGGAAACAGAGCCTGGGACATTCAGCTCGGATCCCTTCTGCGGGGCAGACCCAAGGGCGTTGCTTTAACCAGCCATGGCAGTGAGGCTAACTTGATGCCCAGAAGGCTTGGCCAGGGACTTTGGAGCATTACCTCTATCCAGTCATCTCTAAGTATTTGTGGGCATGCCATCCACACCCAGTGAAGGTACTCACTACAGACCAGGGCAGATGTTGTCCTATGCAAGGTAACAGAGAAGGCAGGCCTGACACACAGCTACTTATGTTCCTAATGAAGGAGTACAAGAGAGTGCAAGCAAGCATGAGCCCTCCTCAGGAGAACCCAGAAAGCTTCCTGGAGAAGGCAATGTATTCGGAAGGATGAAGAGACACAGAAGTGTGGTCCCAACGGGACAAACAGCAAAGGCCCTGAGGCAGGAAGCATCAGCAAGGAAATGAGGTCAAAGTTTGCAGAACCAACTGGGGTCTGCCTGTGAAATGTTAGAAAGCAAATGCAAAACGTTTCTAGAGAGCAGCAATGTCTAAGAGCTGGTGTGGAGAGCAGTTAGGTGTGGCAGTGGTCAAGGCAGAAAGACTTCTGGGGAACATAAGTTAACAGGACTTCCAGATGGGCATGGTGGCTTGGTGTCTGTAATTCCAGCCTTGGCCAGTAGAGGCCACAGTTTGAGGCCTCCTGGTCTGTACAGCAATGACCAGTCAGGACTACATAGTGAGAACCTGTCTAAAAAAGTGATGAGAGGATTCTGTGCAGTCACTGCCCAAGTCCTGTGCCTGAATTCACTCATTCCGTAGATCCCACCAGGGTCTCCTTGGCCCTTATTTTCCCTCCCCACTTCCTTCCTGTGCTGGAGCTCAAGCCTCCTCCTAGGCAATAAGCACCTGCCTTCCTGCCCTCTTACCCTCCAGCTGCCCCTGGGGCCATGGCTTAAAGTTCCTGGTTCCTGGACCAGCATCTTGGTGCTGTGTTTCTGTGGTCCTAGCCAGGCACTATTGCAGGTGATTTACATACAGCAGCGTAGAAACCCTCATAACACTGCAGCCTCTCCATCTCCACCCTCACCCTGAAGAGTGACTCCCTGAGCCTTCCCGAGGTCTTTCTGCCAGTGAACTGCAGAACCCCATGTCTGAGCCCGGGGAGCATCTCCACATCTTGCCATAGGAAGACAAAGAGAGAAAGAAGACAATGAACAGGGGGACTGTGGGGAGAAGGGACAGTGGGGAGAAGGGACAGTGGGGAGACAGGAAAGAAAACTCAACAGTCAGAACCCAGTCTGACACTCAGAGCACTATTTTATAGTTAAAGGTCTCCAAGTTGTCACACCTCTTTAGCGGCCCTTCTTTCTAACTCCTCTCCTGCAATCCTCAGTGACAGCCACACTGAACTGACACTCTAACATGCACTGGTCTATCAGGCCCAGCTCCTCTGCTTCTCCCATCCTCAGGTCCCAGGTACTGTAGGATGTTCTTCCTAGGTGTCTGGGAACAAATGCATGAACTGAACCTCCTTCCAGGCCAGACAGTCTCTGTGTCCTTGCTCTCAGGTGTCCTCTCTACCTCTGTGCCCTTCATCCATTTTGAATCACAAGTCTCGCCCTGTTCAGATCACACCATGGAGAAGAGCTCTCTATTTGGCAGACAGACAGGAGCTCCAGATGGACGCTAGAACAGAGGATCAGCAGGTCCAATTCTACTTAGGACAAAGATAACAGAGCACTGCTCAGCCACTCCCCAGGGCTGCTCTCTGTTTGGTCACTTATATGGTAGGGTTGTGTGGTAAGTAAATGACTGACTCATAGGCAGGTAACAGGGACCTATGTCTTCCCAAAGTGCAATCGTGAAACTTAATGTCAAGGTCACATAGGACATTAATGGAGGCCTAGGACACAGGAGGCAGGATGCTCTTCAACCCCCTAGCCTAAGGGTCACCACACCCAACTAGTGAATCATCTCTTACCATTCTAGACTTGGGGTCCTCATCAAGACATCCAGAGTCATTCCCACTTTGCAGAGTTATCCTAAGAACAGATGTTGCACACAGACTGGGGCTTACTTCAGTCCTGACTTCCCTAATGTTATTTTGAAATGATTTATCTACAAGTTTCTGGATGCAGTCTCTTAGTTATAGTTAAAACCCTTTGAGCAGAGCCACCTGCCTCTCTAAGGTGAATGCCCTTGTGCCACCTGAGGTCACTGCATGGCCAGTTTGGACAGTGGCAGAGACAAATTCCCTCTCAGGGAACTCTTGCAGAAACATCAAGTGATTTCATGAGTCAACAGACAATGTATCAAGACTCTCAGCATTAAACAACTGCCCTGGAGCAGTCAGAATCTGCTGTAGCCAATGATGCTCAGAACACATGTCTGGTGACAACAAAATGACTTTTCATGAGATGTCATGCCCACACGTGCTCTTGAGCCTTCATTTGTGTGTGTCTGTGTGTGTGTCTGTGTGTGTGTCTGTGTGTGTGTGAGAGAGAGAGGCATGTGTGCAGTGCCTATGAAGACCAGAGGAGGGCACTAGAGGCCCCTGGAGTCACCCAATGAGGATGCTGAGAGCTGAACTCTTGGAAGAGCAACAGCACACTCTAGTCAGTGTGTCTTCATTTAGTGACCCACTCAAAACACAGAAGCACAGTTCTAATTTGTTCCCAGAACAAACTCAGATTCAGAGCTTGAGGGTTATCCAAACAAGCACTCCAGCCCCAGAGGGTACTTGTTCTCTTGAACAGATTCAGTGGCTGGAGTCACCACTTCTACCTGCCACAATCTTGATGGCATGTTTTGGCCATCGGTCCAAATACTGCTACTGTGCAGTGAATGTCTGCGGCCACCCTGTGTCTACTAAAGTCCTTTTCCAGTATGAGGCACTTGGAGGTGGGCCTCTGGGAAATAACTAGGTTTAGATAGAAGTATAAAGGGGGGGTCTCATGATGGATTTGGTGTTTTATAAGAAATACTAATTACAATTTGCTGTTCTCCGTTATGTATGGGCCCAAGGAGAAGGTGGCTGTCAGCAAGCCAAGGAGAAAGCGTCACTTGGGAACTGAGTCTCCGGCCTCAAGAATACCAAGATATAAGTTCCTGTTGTTGAAACTACCCAAGTTATGGTACCAGGTGATGAGGGTGGTAACAGCAGCAGGGGGAATGTTTCTTATTTGCTAATCTGTGGTGTAAGTGTTGAATCATGCTGGTGCACAGGATGGGCAAGCACTCTACCACTGAGCTATGGTTTTGTTGTTTTATTTTTTAGGGTTTTCTGTTTTGTTCTGTTTTGTTTGTTTTTAACATAGAGTCTTATTCTGTAGTTTCGGTGGGCCTTAATCTTACTATGTAAACCAGATTGGTATCAACTCATAGTGATTCTTCTGCCTCAGCCAATCAAGTGTGGAAGTGTAGGTATGATCCACCACTCTGGAATACTATTCTCCATTTTTAAAGGTAGGGCACTGAAGAGTAGGGAAGCTGAGTGTAGTTCACCCAAGGTCGCATAGGACGTAAACGGAGGCCTTGGACACAGGAGGCAGGATGCTCTTCGACCCTCCAAGCCTGAGGGTCACCACACCCAACTAGTGAATCATCTCTTACAATGACCCACTCTCCAGACCTTTTAAATTAGTCATATTCTAGATTGTCACACCTTTTCTCAAACTTAGCTTTCAGAATGAAACAGCAGAACAGCCTAGAAGTGGTCACATGTTCGCCACACCTTGAAACTTGTATTTTTTTGCATTCTGACTGCACATTGCCCTCCTTTGGAGACCATTTCTTTTTACGTAAGGAGAACACTTCTCTTTTTTTTGTAGCCAAGCGAGGTTTGCTGGCTCACCCAACTTTAAAATTCAAACTTCTAAAGAGATGAACTCTTTGGTCGCTAAAACATTCCCACTGTAAAAATACACTTAGCTGTTGAAGCTGAATGGAGCTCAGCTAATGTCCCTTCTTAGAGACCTGCTGAGGCTTTGCTATGGAGCTCTGTCCCGTGTCCTGACTCCCCCACCCCCCACCCCCGCTGACACTGGAGCTTCCAGAAGCAGAGGTTGCACAATAGATTTTAGTGCATAGATGAGTTTGATGACTGAGAAACATTTAATTCAAAGCTGAGGGGAGGAAGGAAGAGAGAGAGGGTATTTCATCCAGGCACAAATGAATCACTAGTAAAACTGAGTATGTATTTTTGTACCAAAGTCAACTGCTTGGACAGCTACTTCAAACCTTACAAATATTTTAGGATTGCAAGTCTTGGCTGGTTTCTTGTGGAATTCCTATGTGAATTTTATTTATTTCTCTTCTTTCCTTTTTTATTACTTTAAATCTTTATGTGTTTGAGTGTTCTGCCTGTATGTATGGATGTACACAGGTTGTGTGTCTGGTGCCCATGGAGGCCAGAAAACAATATAGGATCCCCTAAATCTGAATTAGAGGTGGTTGGGGGCCACCATGTGAGTGGGAATCAAACTTCTGAAAGACCAGCCAGTGCTCTTAATTCCTGGGCACCCTCCAGTCCCTTTATTTATATTTATTTATTTAGAGTCAGGGTCTCTCTGTAAAGCTACAGCTAGCCAAAAGTTCTATATAGACAATCCTGGCCTCAGACTTATATGATCCTCTTGCCTCTGACTCCCATGCACGCACCACCCTGCCTGCCTTGAAGTTTCTTGTATCTGCTTATAGAAGTTACCTGAGATTGTGTTTTTGGCTTAATGTGTCCTCTCTCTGGGTTCAGTCTACAGAAATGCAAGGTACTAGAGCATGGCAAGAAGGGAGATAACTATTTAGGCACAAGTTACCTGGATGGTCTGTGGTGAGTGACCATCCAAGGCAGGGGAATACAGGAAGGGTGGAATCCTGCTTACAGCTTAGCTCCCCATGTTCCCTCTGCCTGGACACTCAGCTGGCAGTCACACAGAGTGAAAATAGCCTTTCCATCTCCATAATTCCGGCTGGTTTCATAATTACCTGTTGACATATTCCCAAAACACGACAAGCACAGTGGAGACAACCAGCGTGGACAGGACCACTCTTCCCTTGACATTCATTATCTCCTGCGGGGGAGGGGAGAAAGAAGAAATAAGTTAACCAAATCTAGAGTAAGAGATAGCTTCTGGGGCTGGAGAAACAGCTCTATAGGGGATTATGTTGTTCCATTGTAAATAATTGTCCCACCCACTGGTTTAATAAAAAGCGCTGATTGGCCAAAGGCAGACAGTTAGTGTGGGCGGGGCTACCAGACTAGGAGAACTCTGGGAACTGGAAGCACAAAGCAAAAGGCCAGAGAGAAGCTGGAAGAAGCAGAGGACAACTATGCTGCTCTGAGAAAAGGTACCCAGCCACATGGCTGAACAGGATAAAATCATGGGTTAGATTAAGGGTAAAGAGTAGCAAGTTATATGCCTGGGCCTTAGGCCAATCAGTCTAAAACTATTGTAAACATCTGTGTGTCTCTGCGGGTCTGTGGGTCTGTGGGCCTAGACCTTGAGGCTAAGCCTGAAAGTCCAGGCCAGAAACCGCATACTACACAGCTCAGTGGCTGGTTACAGTTCCCAGCATTCAAATGGCACTCAGCTATTGGTAACTCTGGTTCCAGAGGATCTGATACCCTCCTTTTTCTGGCCTCCATGGGCACCAGACATATGGGTGGTGTATATACAAGCACACAATCAATCAAAACACTTTGCACACATGAAATCTTTTAGATAATAAAAATAACAAGGCCTTTGCCCACATCGTTTCTAACAGGACACACTTATGTGTGACTCACTGGAGATGAGATGTGGGTCCCCAATCAAATGCACAAACTAGTCACAGAAAATTGGGCCAATGCAGCTAATGAGACAGCATGCTCTGGGAAGGATGCTGCAGCCCCAGATGCTGTCCCCAGCCCCAGCCCTCACCATGTGCATCACCATCCTCATTAGCAAGTGAGGAGCTGTCCATAGACCTCCAGTTACCTCAGATTCAGAACATCTCGTTCCGTTCCTTAACTCTGCTGTGCCTGGAGTCATGAGGGCACATTCGAATGCTTCTTTACAACCTAGGCCTTGCCCACTTTCCAACCCCACCCAATTACTCTTCCACACACCCAAAAGCAAGTAAAACAACTGGAAATACAAGAGGAAAATTGTGAAAGAAGGGGAAAAGGTTGCTGGGCAGAAAATAACAGGCTGGGAAGTACTTCAGTGTGGAGGTCAGGAAAGGCTAGAAGTGGAAGGGACATGGACGTTGAGTGCTGGCGACAAAGACAAGACAATTCTGTGGAACAACATCCATAATGGGCTAGCCGGAGAGAAAGCTTTAGAACATAAAACAAAACTGAGCCTCAAAATGCTGCACAAGAAAAAAGTGTGATGGGCAGGGAGAGAGTGAGCAGGGGTGAACAGGGCTCTCAAAGGCCCATGGGGAGTTTGGGGGGTACCAGAGCCTCTGGATGCTGAAAAAGAGCTGGATCTATGTTCAGAGAACCTGTTTGATGTGGGAATGTCTTTCTGTATGCTGTGGATATCAACCTTTAAATGAAGGGGCTGTTTTGGCCCTTGGTGAGCACTGTAGAAGTAGGTGGGGAATCAGAATAGTTAGGAAAAGAAGGGTGGAGTCAGAGACAGTTCAAGTCAGATGCCCTAGAAGAAATAGGTAAGGAACACAGGTGAGCCACGGGCCATGTGGCAGACAGATTAATGAGAATGGGTTGAGTTAAGATGAAGGAGCTAGCTAACAATGTGCCTGAGCCACAGGCCAAACAGCATGACGTTAATATAAGTGTCTGAGTCATTTTGGGGGCCTGAGCAACAGCAGGCAGCTAAGGGGTCTGAGACTGCAGGTCTGTGGGTCTGGACCTCAGGCTGGACAGGGCCAGAAACCTTATTGTCCCAATGTGGGTCGAACACCCACATAAAGCCTGAGAAAGATTACAAAGGGTTCTAGAGCACAGAAACTGAGCCAAAGCAGCTTTCAAATTGTGTATCTGAAGCGGGTCATTGTACAGAAATAGCATGGCATCCAGACCACTGGTGGTAGACTGGTGGCAGGCAGCATAAGCTGCAACCAGGCCAGTTTCCAAAGTCTCACAGAAGACTCGGTAGCATGTGATTAATTTAAGGTTTCTGCTTATTTTGAACAAAAAGGAAACAGAGTCAAAAATGGTTTTTTAGTAGCAGCATTTCTTGGGTCTGCTCTGTTTATTGGTGGCGAACAGAGACGCAGCCCCTTTAAGAGAACTTCCTGACTCAGCTTTTTCTGCAAAAACTATGTGGCTCTTTAAGAGAGTGCGAGTATTGTAAAAGCTCTTCTGGTTGGAGAATGATTAAGGATTCACAATAAAACAGATTCAGATGGAACAAAAAAAAAAACCTGTAAACGGGTTACAATGTGTGTAAAAGGTACATAGGCTTCAGAAAGTCTTTAAAAAGAGAAATAGAATAATAAAAATATACTAAGCCACATAAAGATGGGAAATAGACATAGAATCTGGATTTTGGTTATTATTGTGTTTTCTTTTAATTTCTTAACTGTTAATGAGCTAACTGCATAAAGACAATGGATTGCAAAGTTTGCTAAGTTAAACAAGATATTTTAAATATTTTAAAGGTTATCTTGACTTTGAAATTTGTGTCTAAGGATTTATTGCTTTGGAAGAGTTCTGCTTTTGTTTCCACAGAAGATGAGAACCTGGGGATTGCTTCCAGGCAAATATGGTTTCATCAACCAAGACCCCCTGAAAATTCTCTGATGGAAAGAGATGGTCGTATCAGCTTCAGAGCTGCAGACTAAAATGATCAAGTCTCAGGACCCTCAAAAGATTTCCAGTGTCTCTTAATCAGCAGGAAGTAATAATGGAAAACTATACCCAAATTCCCAAAATATTGTTCATAAATGTTTGTTTCATTATAAATGGTTAATGGTCATAGTTAATCTCTTTCTGAGAAAAGAGAATATGGTATATGAATGATTTTTAAAAAAATTAGATTACTGAATTTACTTTAATCCAAAAATCAGCTGTTAATCTCAAAATATTTTATATTGGCATGGATTTTGATTTATTAATAAAAATTTAAGATCAATTTTGTTATTCTGTATGTGTTTTTCTACTCTTGTTTAAGGTATGTTTACGTAACTGATTTAGAATTGTAATGTATAATTAAGAAATTCATGTTAGTAAGATTTTTAGGTAAATAAAGATATATTTCAATTAGATAGGTAATCTTCAAACACTTCTAAGACCTACAGAATATGGCATTTAAAATATCTTAAGAACTTAAACTTGTCTGGCCATTGAGACAGGTCTGCTCCTGGCAGCACCAATCTACTTCAAGAGAAAAATGGGCATCAAAGAGACTTCATACGGAGTTTACTTTGAATACAGAGACTGGATCCAGATGCTGTAAATTAGCTGAGGTTAGCTCAGAAGCCTTCCTCTTGCACATGAGCACTGGGCCTGGCACTGAGAACACAGTTCATTCACTGAGTTCAGGCTGTGGACTTTAAAAGTCTGAGTGACTACAACAGCACCTGGTCCCCAGCCCTTACTGTGATGGTGGCTGATCCCTACTCCTCACTCTCTCTTCCTAACCCTACTCCTATTTACCTCCCACCAACCCATCCTGAACCAGTCAGAAGCCTGCCCTGGACCCCCTAGTTTACTACAGGCTGAAGCCCATCAGGTTTGGGTGCTGGGCATAAGAAGCCTCAACTGAGGTCAGGTTAGCAACTCATCTTTGGACTCTCCCTGACTTTTTCAGGAGCTGTTTTTCTGTTTCCAGGAAGCTTTGCTCCCCCACCCCCACCCCAGCTCCTCATTCTCTGTGGGAGATAATGACTTGGGTGACTGTGGAGTAGTTCTCTGAGCCAAGTCCACCTACACCAAGAAATAGACTTCATTGCACTCAGACCAAGGACCAGAGAAGTCCTGGGTCAAAGGTCACAAAGATCTGATGCTGGGGTAGTAGATAAGGATTCAAGGTCCTCAGCCCTCATTCACATCTCTACAAAAACCTTGGAAAACCAAACCAATTAACATTATACCTCTGCAATCTCTGTCCCCTTTGAACATTTCTATGGATTAACACTAATGTGTCCTGTTACTTGGTTTGGTTGCATGGCAATTCACCACAGAGGCTAAGCAATCTATGTGCCCCGAAGTCTGAATTCAACCTCTCTGGGCCCAGAGTTTCAGACTACAGACTGGGGACCCTGATTAGATCAAATTAAACTGGTTTTCGTGTTTTGACAATGGGGGATAAGAACAGTGAGGGAGGGAATGTAAATATGAGGCCAGCCTGGGCTATATACAGCAAGACTATCTCAAATAACATATAAGGGCCATTGAGATGCACTATGTGTAAACCAGCTAAGAAAGCATGTGACCTGAGCCTACATACACACACACACACACACACACACACACACACACACACACACACACACACACACACACACACACACGCCCTTAATCCCAGAACTCAGGAGGCAGAATCAGGTAGATCACTGTGAGTTCTGCGACTACGTAGTGAGACCCTGCCTCAGGAGAGACAGAGACAGACAGAGCGACAGACAGATGGAGAAGCACAGTAATTATTTCAGAGCAGTGCCATAATATAGAATAAGGGCTTTTTCAAAATGTTAGTCTTCATTACTGATGTTCATAAAAGAGGTTGCTAGGGGGGTCTGCTGAAATGGATACTTAGAAAGTGCTTAAACATTTGGATGAAGAACTCTGGAATAAGAACAGCTTATATAGATGGATGCTCCTCCAGGTTTCACCATTCTGTTCCAGCTCACCATGAGTAAGACCTGCTTCAAAGGGAGACGAACGTCAATGTTCTCTAATCAAGTCCTAGGACCGTGGCTGCTGAGGGTCAAGCTGTGCCAACCCCACTTACCAAGGATCAAATGCAAAGCCTCTCCCAACTAAAAGGGACCTGACACAGCAACAGCATTGCATGTGCCACCAGAGACCGGTACACCTCCCACTCCACACTGAACATCCCAGGAGGTGTGGGTAACTTTTCTAGATTTCAGGAATTTACATCAGAGGTGACTCTTGTTGCTCATTTCTTTCTAGGCTTGAAACCTGTTAGCTGTGGCTAATCACTCTGCTGGTGAGGGCCTTGCAAACTGAAAAGCTGTCAGGGCAAAGTTTTAAAAATGGGCACAATATGCTTCCTAGAATCTTCCTAGAAACCCAAATCCCAGGGAAGGAAGGGCTGGCTGGTTGGCCAATTAGTCTTTTTAAACCATCTTGTATTGTTTCTCTCTGGATCAAAATGAGACATTTGACAGACGATGTAGCTTACAACTCCTTCTCTGTCCCTTGGAACCCTCAAAACTGCACTTCTGTAAAGTGCTGGGTGGCTCTGTTCCCTGCCAGGTAAGAAATAAGCTTGACTTCTTTCAGGTCTTGGCTCCAAGATGACCAAAATAATAATAAGAAGAAGAAGAAAAGAAGGAAGGTTGATAGATAGATTGAACCAGAAAGGAAATCTCGGGCATGCGCTGTCAAGTCTACACCCAATGTTCCTGGGGTGTGCCCATGGACAGGCCATTGAGAAGTTCATCATTGGAACACTGTAGAGACTGGTGACATCAGAGACATTTCCTAAGCAAGGGTCTTCAATGCTTATGAGCTTCCCAAACTCTATGTCAAGCTATATTTCTGTGCGAGCCATGCCGTTCATAGCAAGATGGCCAGGAACTGATTCATGAAGCCAGCCTGGACTAAACACTGCCACTGTGATTTAGACCCAAAGCCTATATAAAGAGATGGCTTCAGACAGGGCAGGGGAAAAAAAATCTTGGAAAAATAAAAATGGAGATTATACTTTAAAAATAAACAAAGAAAAGAAACGAGTCTGAACCTCATAGGGGACCTTGGGTGGTCTTAGCTGGCCCAGGGGTCCAGTCTGTGGTGGTGTGCAGCCCTCCTGCCTCTTCCAGGACCCTCTGACTCGATGCTCTCTCTCTCTTGTCATTTATCTCTAACTCCATCCTCTGGCCACTTCCAGACTCAGTCAACCGTGCAGAGCTCCCACATAGGTTCTCAGATGAGCATCTGCACCTCAACTCCTGGGACATATACTGACGCTGGTGGCATTTCACAAAGCAGAGCCACACTGCTGCAAAGCCTCCACTTTCCTGGCTCCACCCCACAGAGAACCTCACAGAGCCACACCAACCAAATAAAAACATTCCTTCCAAACAATTCCTCTTTGGAAGGGCCACTGGGCAATCCTGTTTTCTCTATTTTATATCAGGGTGAAAGGTAAACCTTAGCTGGAAGCTGGATGCAGAAGGGCCCTGGAAAAGCCATTATCATTTTTGTAGAGAGCTGGGGACAGGCAGGGAGAAAGCACTTGCCAAAGAATCCAAATTTCCTAGGAAGCACTTGCCTTCCTGCCTGCAACCCTGCCACCATGGCCTGGAGCCTGCTCTTCTTTCCCAAAGAGTAGCCAGATTGGCATAGGCCATGCAGGGTACCTAGAGGTGCGAGCCACCCAGACCCATCAACCACCATGGACCAGGATACTGGGTACGAGTGGGTTCTTGAAAATGGAGACACATCAATAAACAAGGATACCATGGAGCTCCATTCCAGAGAGAGAGGCAAAAGGCTAAACAGGCTACAGAGTGTCTGGTAGTGACCAGTTTTACAAAGACAAGGATATTGTCTGCTGGCTGCACGCAGATGTGCGAGTGCATGTGTGCGTGTGTGCGTGCGTGCTTGTCTGTGTGTATGTGTGTGTGTGTACGCACAGTTTATCACAGCTGATAAAGAAGCCTTTGGCCTGGCCTTCTCCGGGTTTCCTCACTCACCCAGGCCCAGACATAGCCCTTAGGCACAAGAGCTCTCCCTGTCACCACGGCCCATGTGCTTTTCCTAGACTGACTGGATGATCAGACGGTAGAGTCCTTGGCCGACCAATGTATCTGAAGTACAGAGGTGGGCTTACCAGACCTCATGAAGTTCTGGATCCCCCACAAGACGGAGCTTTATCACACCAGAGTACAGGTAGGAGAAAACACAAGCACTTTCTAGAGAACAGTCTCCTTGAGTCTGGAGGAGTCCCTGGCTAGCTCTGGCAGCTTCAGGAGGCTACAGAAGTTGGTCAGAAGCTGGTCAGAAGCTACCCCCATTTACTCACCCACTGGGCTACCACCTTCTCCCTGCTCAGAGGTCATGATGGGCCAGGCCTCTAATGCTTCCACAAACTAGTACCCAGACATAGCTGCCCTAGTGCACCACCTATCGAGGAATGAAGGACTACACTCTCTGAGGATCTGCCTGAAGCCAGCTGAGCAAGAAGCTGTCCAGACCATCCCAGATGTGGAGCCAAAAGCAACTCTACCCAGTGCTTAGTAGGGAGCTATGAGCGCTAGGAAACCATGATGGAGACCAAATAAACGGATCTGTCTTTTGGTTTTCTTTCTTTTGTCTTTTTCTCCTTTGTTTCTCTCCATCCCCAGGTCCCAAGGTCTTACACAGTGGAGAAACATGCATCTTGAAAGTTGTCCTCTGACAGCCAAGTGCCCTCCCAGCCCCAACACGCTAAATGGAGTTTAAAATAAAGAGGAAAAATAACACTAGAACAGCAGTTCTCAACCTGTGGGTCACAGCTTCTTTGGGGGCCAAATGACCCTTTCACGGGGGTCACCTAAGATCATCAGAAGACACAGATTAACAGTACGATTCCTAGCAGGAGCAAAATTAATTATGAAGCAGCAACAAAAATAATGTTATGGCTGGGGGTCACCACACATGAGGAGCTGTATTAAAAGGTTGCAGCGTTAGGAGGTTGAGAACCACTGGCCTAGAGTATTTTAGGATATTGATAAGAACAAAGAGTCTGCAGCCCTCAGCTGGAGAGATGGCTCAGCAGTCAAGAGTGCTCACTGCTCTTTCAGAGGACCGTTTGGTTCATAGCATCCATATCAGGCCATTCACAATCACTGTAACTCTAGAGATTCAACGCCTCTAGCTTCTGAAGGCACCTGGACTCATGTGCACGCACCTCGCACAGATACACATGCATAGACAGAATTAAAAGTAATAAAAATATTTTTTAAAATTTGCAGCCTAATATAGCAGGTGCATAATGCTGCTCCACATACCTCATCCATTTTCCAATTTTTCTACCATTTTATTACTGCTTTCTGAATGTTGTGCTTGAAGGACTTGGCCTTTTTGTACCTACTGTGATATCTACACATTCACTTCCCTACCTAATATTGTATCTAAAATTTTAAATTCTTTTTCTTAAAGCACCCTACCCCAATCAGAGTCGGCTTCTAGACTACAAATACCTGCATCCTCCCTGAGCCAGACCAGGCCAAGCAGGACTAAACTATGCTCCAGCTATTTTTAAATTCTGCCTCAATGATCCTGTGATTTAACTCTATTACTAATCCCATTTTGCAGACAAGAAAACAGGCTCAGAAAGGTTAAGCAACTTGCCTCTGTGCTCAGCATACAGTATTAGGGCCGAGTTCCACCCCAAGGCCATGACAATCATCCCAGAGAGACTTAAGTCTCTTTATGCCACTCAAGATTACCACATTGTGACTTACCCCAACTGGCCAAACACCAACTAGGCTCAGCTTTTTTTCAGATCAACTGGGGAGTCTCACCAGCTCCCTGCCACTGGAGAGGTATCTCCTGTGTGTCTGGTGTAAGACACCCTCACTTGTGTCACCTCTATGTTACAATGGCCAGTGGTCATTGTGGTGACCATGGCTCTGCTTTCTGGCTGCAACCAAGTTTTGAGTGAAGGGTAGCTGGCATGAGGTCACTGAACACACTCAGAAGCAATGGATTTTAAGGTCAGAGTAACTGCCTCTACATCTTGTTTTCGGCAGTGGGGAAGTGCCAGAATAAGGGGGGAACCCTTTTATTATAAAATTCTCTGTAGGGAGAAACACAAGACAAATGATAGAGAAAAAGAAATAAAAGCCAGTTTCCAGTTCTAGTTTTCATTAAGAAGATTGGAATCCCTGCTGAGCCTGGAAAGCCGGCTCAGTGTGCAAGAAGCTTTCCACTCTTACAGAGGGCCGGCAGCTTGGTTCCCAGCACCCACATCAACTGCATGTAACTCTAGCTCCAGGTGATCCATTGCCTTCTTCTGGCCTCTGTACTCACGCGCGTGCGTGCGTGCGTGCGTGCGTGCGTGCCTGTGTGTGTGTGTGTGTGTGTGTGTGTGTGTGAACACAAACGCGCATGCGCGCGCACACATGCAAAAACTATTAATAACAATAGGGTCAGAAATAATTACAAATTCAAGAAAATAAGAGCCAAGTCTCTGACTATCCACAGTCAATGGTCACTCCAGCCATCACACACTGTCATGAGCAGTACAACTTCACTAAGAAGTATATCCCCCTACCTCCACTTCAGTCTTCTGCAGGAGATCTAAAGTCACAATCCAGCTACTATTTTTCATGGTTGTCCCCGGAATCACTCATCAAAACATTTTCCACAGCAAGAAACATGCTAGGGGAGTGCTGTGCTGTCCCACAGTGCCCTGCCCTGTCAGCTGCAGGCCTTGACTGGTACAACAATGAACCCTGCCAAGGGAAGCAGAATAAAATAGAACTTACACCCCAAGTCCCTAAGGCAACATTCCAGCAGCCCCTGCTTCCAGAGCCACTGGAAAGAAGGACCAAAACACAAAAAAACAAAAAACAAAACATAAAACACAAAGCAAACAAAAAAAAACTACAGATAAAACCAGGGAAAGATTAGGGAGAGAGCAAGGATCCTCTCTCAGGTGGGACCGTTTGATTGCCTAACAGTAGCTCCTGGCCACCCAAGGCTGGCAGACACAAATCCTTTCAACAAAACACAACTGTACCTCCTTGTCCGCCCGTGTTCCCTCCAGAGCAAATGGCAAAGTTCTATTGAGCCCCTGCCTGCAGGAGGCAGGGCTCAGAGGAAGGGAAGGTACAGTGTTCCAGCTCTCGTCAAAAGATAAACAGCTGTTTCAGGAAGGGAGGGGGACATCTCTCAGCAGCAGTCAGCTTTGTTTTCCCAGCCCCGGGAAATGGGCTATTGACTCAGATGGACATCCCAAGGCAGAATTGGTGCTCTGGGCCATCCTTGCCAAGATAAAAGCCACAGGACCAAACCAGGCCAGGAGTCACTGGAGGGGGAAACCAGGGAGCCATATAGAGTGCAAACAACCTCAAATAACGCCCCCCCCTCCCCCAGGAACAGCCAGTGAAGAAGTGTGTGAGGTGAACGGACAAGGCTCTCTGATGAGATGCCTAACTGCAGCTCTGAGAGGGCTCTTCCTCCACTGCCTGGCTCTGGAAGCTGGACTGAACACTGTGCATGAACATATAAACCTACTATATGAACGTGGAAAGGCCACAAAGCTACATCTACCCTGAAGTGGCAAGGCTCATCCCTTCCTACCCCACTGGAGAGCGGTTCCTACTAGGGCTTTTTCTTTTCTCTACTTCCCCCTTCTTTTCAAAACAGGGTCTCAAGTGGCCCATGAACTCACTGTGTAGCCAAGGATGGGCTTCTGATCTCCTTGCCTGCCTGTAGGTGTGCACCCCACATCCAGTTATGATGCGAGGGATGGAACCCAGAGCCGTGTGCATGCTAGGCAAGGCCCTTGTCACCAGCTGAGCTTCCCCAGAAGCCCATTGTTCCCAGCAGTGCTGCAGATGGTAGGGAAGTGATACTCAAGGCCCCTGCCTCATTCCCTTCCCAAGTGGCTGGGACACTGCTGGGAAGTCTGGGAATCCTAGACGATAGGAAGGGACCAATGCCAGACAGGAAGGAGTCAAGGCCTGCCCCCAAGTCACTCAGCCTCCTCCTCCAGGTCTCAAAAGGAAGTGTCACAGCTTCCTCCTCTAAGGGCAGAAGCCCGTTGACCACCACCTTCAGGGACTGGAAGTTTTTCATAACAGCTGGCTTAAATCCTTCAAATAACATCAGAAATGATTAGCTGCCACCAAATGCCACAATGTCATCCTATCTGTAACAATGAGAACCGGCAAGCTGCTGGCAGGACATCACATCAACAGAAGGACCTCAACACTCAGTATGCAGTGAAGGGAACTGACCCAAAAGGATGCCCCGGAGGTCAGGCATGCATGGTGGTGTACACCCATGATCCCGGCAGTTGGGTCTGGCATGGTGGTGCATGTCCATGATCCCAGTGCTTAGGAGGTTAGGGTAGGTGGGGCAGACCCCATGGCTAGTCTTGGCTACATGGTAAGTTAGAGGCCTGTAAGCATTAGAGGTTGGATGGAAAGGTATCCTGGCATCCAGGAGCCAAGGAATACCTCAAAGTCACACATGACACAGGAAACGTCCCCAAACCCAGGAGAGTGGCTGCCTCTGCTCAGGGGGAAAGAGCAGCACACTCAACAGGGCACAGGGCTGATCTAGTTCCTTGGAAGGGGTGGAGCTTTCCAGAGTGGAGACTGGTAGGATTTCATGTTCAGAGATTGAGGTTTTTACTCTTCAGGGTGGAGGCAGGGTTTAGCAGTTAGGGCAGTTAGAGGTCCTTTGGGAGGGGCCTGGCCATTGGCAGCCTGGGCTACATGAAGCCTAGTTTCAAAAGGTGAGGAGAGGTAGGGCCAGGGCATGAGCATACATGCTTCCACTTAAAATTCTATGTAAATAAAATTAACCTGTTGTTAGAAGTTGGGATACCAAGTTCTGCTCTGGTTGGTACTCACACAGACCTGTCCACTTGATGAGGACACACAAGTGACCTCATTAACAGGCTTTTACCATGTGTATGTTAAGGGTGGAAAATTCCAGAAAGCTCCCTGGGGGAAACTGTGTGCACTCTGCTCTAATCCCTCTGCCTCCCCCATGAGGGCCCAGAGATAATAGATAAGCCCTGCCTCTTCCTTCTCCTAGATTCCTCAAGCAGATTGAACCCCTTAAGAGGATGCCACTATGGTCTGCTATGGGGCCAAGGCCATTGTGGGGTGAGGCAGCAGGGTGGGGTTGAGGGGCTGTGCTAAAATGAGCAGGACCTCTTTAAATGTTTGCAGCGCTGGCAATGGAATCCCAACAGAATTCTGTGCATCCCGGCAAGCTCCTCACCAACTGAGCCATACCCCACCTGAGGATCCCAACTCCCCCAGCAATGCAAGCAGCCTCCCTCCTTTACCTCAGTCAACCTTCACTAGCCCCCTCCACATGGCCTTCAAGTTCTCCATTTTTACAGATGAAGGGAGAAGTTTTGAGGTTTGGGGCACCCAGGTGGGATCCTTTCTCCTTGGGGCCTCCTGGGCATGCTCTCCAGATCAGCTGCTGTGCTCCGAGTGACAGGCAGGTGCTACTCAGAGGGAGGGGTGAGGAATCGTACCATGACACCCTCAATCCTTGGGTCTGTCCACACTGTCCATGCTGAGAGGTCATCAGCTGCTACCCCAGAGTGGGGAGCCCTGGTTTTACTCTCATTCACAGAAATGAACATGAAGACCGAGTGGGAATGTGAGGATTACATGTTCTTGGCAGAGAGTACTACCACAAGACTTGATAGCTGTCATTTGTATAATCCCAAATCTGCTTGGGACGGTCACAAACACAAGCTTGCCGAGCAAGGAGGTAAAGTGACTTGATGGGTTTCTTGCCTTTTGTGATGGGGATGATCATGTCTTAGGGTGACTGTACCACACCAATAGTGGCTTTGCCCCATGGGCCATGCCATTCTGGGAGACTTGACACCTCTGTGCTTGCATTGCTACATTTGTAAAACGGCAATGCTAACATCTGGATGGAAGTCATCACCCAGTAAGAGCTGCAGACACAAAACATCACAGGCTTGTCCTTGTGAAGGACACATCTTTGTCTCAGTGCCATGGTGACCCTGCAGCGTGCGCAGAGCCCTGCCACTCATGTGCATGTTGATCTATCAGCCTTGGAAGAGATTTCTAGAATGACGCTTCTCCCATGGCCATTAGAATGTTGCCTACCTGAATGTACTGGGCAGTTTTTGTCAGCTTGACACAAATTAACATCACCCATGAAGAAGGAACTCAGTTTAAAAATTGCCTCCACTAGCCCGTCTGAGGCATGTTCTTAATTACTAATCAGTGTGGAAGGCCCAACCCACTGTGGGCAGGGTCATCACAGGCCAGTGGGCCTGAATATATAAGAAAAGCAGCTGAGCAAACCCAGGACAGCAAGTCTGAGAGCAGTGGTCTGCCGTGGTGTCTACCGCAGCTCCGGCTTCCTGCCCCGACTTCCTCACAAACTGTGAGATGAAATAAAGCCTCTTCTCCTCAAACTGCTTTCGGTCATGGCGTTTTATCACAGCAACATCTCCAAAATGGTGGTGGTGGTGTCCTCAGAAAGGACTGTCTGTACTCAGGAGCTTTTGCTCCGATGAGTCTCTCCCAGAGAGGACACTCGGGCCTCTCTGAGAAAATGTAATTATCTTTTCTTTTTCTTTCCGCTTTTAAAAATTACATTTGTTAATTTTGTTAATCACAGCACACGGTGGGTGGTTGTAACCAACTTTTGAGGCTCTGCTATCTCCATCTCTGTGAGACTTGGGGATCAAACACGGGTCAGCAGGCTTGGCAGCCAGCACCTTCACTCACTGAGCCATTTCACTGCCCCCTGCTGAGTCTTCCCACGCAATACATAGTCATACATCTTGCCTATCCTGTCTAGCTCCAAGACAGACCTCCCCCTGTAGCCTAGGGTTAATCCAACCCCTCATGCTGTAAATGGGGAAGGGGTGGGTCCTGATGACACCTTAGAAACTATGGATGCTGTGCTCCAAAGTAGGACTGGCAGGTCTGTCCTGGCTCTGACTTTCCCTCAGCTCAGAACCTGTGTATCGTGTACCTAATCAGTTCTTCCTTAAACCCTTCCAGATGCAAAGGGTGAGCCAACTTTTCTTTCTCATCATCTGTGATGTAGCCCGGGGGGGGGGGGGGGGGGGGGGGGGGGGGGCGGGGGGGTCCCTGGCATCTGGAACACACAACAAGGTGAAGGTCCAGGGCTTTGGTGGTTCCTTCAGAGCTAGAAGACATGCTGTAGCCCCAGAGCCTGCCAGGAAAGCTTCTTAGCAATGACGGGAGAGGTAGCGTGTTCCACCCAGGCAGGCCACAGAGGAGAACATGCTTAGTCCCATTCAGGAAGCGCAGCAGGCTCACTTCGCTGGGCTCCGGAGACTGGGAGTCTTCCTCTGGCCTCTCTGTTTCTTGTCTCCCCCTCCAGCGGACATCATGTCTCCAAGGGCTGGTCCCTATGCCTCGGCCTTACTGAGTGCTAGGCCCCAGCTGGCCAGCAGTAAGGCTCTCTAGATGACCTGAAGGGATAAGCCACATTTATCTACCTGCTTTAAACCTCTTGGGCTTTTTATACCAGAAGTAACCTGTCACTCCTCCTAGGCTTCCACTAACCCTCTCTCCCAACCCTGCTTTAAGCCTTCTAGGGTCAAGGAACTTGCCAGCCAGCTGCATATCTGTTTTGACTCTCATTCTCCCAAGATTCACAAAGAAAAAAAAAAGTAAGGCCAGGTATAATGACACACACCTTTAATCCAGAACTAACAAGGCAGAGGGAAGCTGCTCTCTATAAGTTCAAGGCCACCCTGGTCTACATAGCAAGTTCCAGGCCAGGCAGGATGACAGAGTGAGCATTTTGCTTGTATATTATATCTATGTGTGCAATGCCTGCAGAGTTCAGAAGAGGTCATCAAATGCCCTGGAACTGAAGTCACAGATGGTTGTGAGTGCCATGTAGGGGCTGGGAATCAAACACAGTTCTCTGCAGGAACAGCAAGCGCTTTTAACCTCTGAGCATCTTTCTGGCCCCGAGATAATTATAATAATGGTCTCATTCATCCTCAGGACAGACAGCCAGTGCGGAACTGCAGTTTCCCTGCCTTGGTAAACCTGCAGCTCAGGGTTGGGTAACATTGGCAAGACCCCAGAGCCAATATCTCTTCATATGAGTGTCACCAGGTAAGTGCCACTCTTCCCACTAAATATAACAGCTTCTTTCAAACAAACAGCTCCTTCCAGACACACTTCAGGGATGCCTTGCAGTTCTGACTAGTTTTATGTCAACTTCACACAAGCTGGAATTATCTTAAAGGAGAGAACCTCAACTGAGAAAAATACCTTTTAAGACCCAGCTGTAAGGCACTTCATGACTGATGGGGGAGAGCCCGGCCTATTGTGACTTGGGCCTTACTTAAACTGGCAGTTCTTTGTTCTATAAAAAAAAAAAAAAAAAAAAAAAAAAAAAAAAAAAAAAAAAAAAAAAAAAAAAGCTGAGCAAGCAAGTAAGCAGCACTCTTCTATGGCCTCTGCATCAGCTCCTACCTCTGGGTTCCTTCCCTGTTTAAGTTCCTGTCCTGACTTCCTTCAGTGATAAAAGTATAGAAATTGTAAGTCAAATAAACTCTTTCTTCCTTAGCTTGCACAGAATTGCATTCTGTAAAAATGATTCAATAAACTATGATTCAATGGTATCATCTCCATTCCAAGCATGGACTCTCTCAGACTTTGTTTTAGTTGCAACAGGGACTTGCTGCGTGGCTCAGTTTGTCCTAGAACTTGTGGTCCTGCTGCCTGCCTCAGTCTCCCAAGCGCTGGGATTACAGGTCCATACCACCACACCTGCATGGATCTGTTTTTAATACCCACTGGTCCTTTTGGATGCCAGCCTGAAATCTTGAGTTCTTCCTATGGTGGCCAAGAAGTGAGAAAGGCCCAGCTCTTGGAGTAACCCTCTCAGTTTCTTTTTCTACCAAAAATCAAGGAAAGGAAGTCTGTTGTGGCTCACAGTCTATGGCTCAGTTCGCAGTAGGGAAGGCAAGCCAACAGAAGAGAGAGGCAGCTAGTCATGACCCACTGTCAGGAAACAGATGTGGAAGCCAGTGCTCCACTGGCTTTCTCCTTTTTAAGAGAGGAGAGAGAGAGAGAGAGAGAGAGAGAGAGAGAGAGATGTTTAATTTTACTGTTTCTAATTACATGTATATGCATATGAATGCAGATGCCCTTAGAGGACAGAGGTGGTGGTTCTCCAGGGAGCCGGAGTTACAGGCTGTTTGTGAGTTACTCAACATGGATGTTGGGAACTGAACTCAGGTCCTCGGTAAGAGGAGTATGTGCTCTTAACCAGCGAGCATCTCTCCAGCCCCTGCTTTCTCCTCTTTGTTCAGTCCAAGAACCCAACACACAAGAACTGCTGCTCACAGTTAGGGTAGCTCCTCCCTGACCAGTTAAACCTTTCTGGAAACATCTTTCTCCTAAACAGAATCACGGGAGTGTTTCCATGGTGATTTTAAATTCTATCAAGCTGATAGTTACGACTGACCATCACCAGACAGGGATGATTCGAGAGGCAGAGGCCAGCAGACCACTGAGTTTGAGACCATCCTCCACAGGGAGGAGAGGACCACTGGAAGCACCTCACCCCCTCAGCCCACCCCCTCACCCCTCCCCACCCCCCCACACCCCCCCCTCCCACCCCCCCACCCACCCCCTGTCCCCATGGTGCTTCTCACCAATTCCTACCCCACAGACTCCTGACCAGCTAACTGCACAGGCTGTTCCTACCTCTGTAACTTGTCTAATTGATGACTCAAGAAAGGAGACAAACTCAAAAGAAGCTGTGCTCGGCCCAAGGATATTCAAATTTAAGAATTTGCTGGAAAATCCTGAGATTGCTCTGTACTGGATTTTTTTTCCTATTAGATTTTGCTCAATCTCTTATAATAAATTGACTCGAGCATAAAAACAGTTTCAGGAATTCATGTCTAATAGAAGAGGTTCTAGCAGGAAGTTAAAAATCAAACAAACAACAAAGCTCCCAAGCCAGTCAACAAAGTAGCTCTAATTCAGGCCACCGGGGAAATGTTTGTTTGGTTTTTTTCTTTTTCCGTCTGTCTTTGGAATGAGACATCTCTTGTTCAAGCAACAGAGAGCCCCTCATGTCTTTCCCTGGGACCCTGTACATTACCCTCTCCGAGCCTTAGTTTACCTATCTATAAACAGGGGTGATAGAGTGTGCAAAAACATTTATTTGCCTAGCATGAGTGAGGTCCAGCGGTGGATTTCTACACTGCAGAAGCATGAGGGGAGATGGAGAAGGAGGAAGGTAGGGCTCTATGGCTCATATCTCTAATCACAACAGCTAAAGAAAATGATGTATTAAGCCCAGAGATTCAAGGATACCTGGGCAATGCAGGATGACTCCACATCCAATTTTTAAAAATTATTTAGTCTTTGAATTATTAAGAAGATCAATAAATTAATAAAGTAAAGTTCATGTACTTAGGAAACAGCAGCTTGTCTTCTGGTCCCCAGTGACTGAGGAACAACCCATCTGCAGCTCTCTGCAGCCGGAAGATGGGACACCTGCAGCAGAATCTCAGGTGTTGCCTGAATAAATGACCTTTGGCAAGTTGGGCTTCTCAGACATCACAAGGAGATGGCATCCCTGAAGTGCCTGGCAGGGTGCTCGTTTAACAAATCCCCAGTTAGTAATAGTTTCTCAGTTTACGGAGAAGATTTTTCCAGAACTCTCCTCACAGGCTCTGGCACCATTTGCTCTGTGTATCCAGAGTCCACAATGTACCCGTAGCTTGAAAACAGCCCTGCCTTGGCATGGATAGAGAAATTCCCAGAACACATTTGAATTACCTTTCCTACCCCGGGCCTTGACCACAGCCTTGGAGGCAGGGCCATGGTACCCTCAGTAGGAAACACTGATGGCTATAGTAGCTTGTCTCAAGTGACTTGGTGGGAATAGAGGCTGAGTTTAAGCAGAGCAAAACTTCTTTCCTACCCCCTTATATCCCACAAGAAGGGTGCAAACAGGGACAGGAAAAAGGCTTAGTGACCTGAGTGTGATCCAAAGGACCTACATGGTGGTTGGAGAAAGCCAGCTCCCATGGGTTTTCCCTTGAACTACACATGCATGCCAAACTCACACCCCAAAAAATATATTTAATCTGCAAGAAGACTAGCAGTAGAACTCAGTGGTAGAACACTTGTCTAGGAAATGATATATTTTTTAAAATCTGTAAGCCACTGGTCCAAACCAGAGAATCTGAGCTGTTTATTTGTTTACTCAATTACTAGGTAAATATTTGTTCACACAAAGATCAGCAGCTAGAGGTGCCAGGAATGTGGGTCTACAGTGGCCCAGCCTCTTTCCTGGGACCTCAGTGCTCAATGGGAAGATAGGCCGGGGCCAGCCTTCCCCTGCTAAGGTGAGCATCTTGAGACAATGGCCAGTAAGGTTCCCTTACCAGCAACTTAAGGCACCAGTTTACTTTGAGCTCCATGGATTTCTAGAGGATTCTGAGGCCACTTTTGAAGGCCTCTACTGTGGATTCCTTCCTTCTCAAGCTTGCCCACAGTCTTCTGGGCCCCACTATTTTCCAAGTGAGGAAGATGGGGTACCAAGGAAGGAATGTGACTATCCAGTGTAACTTCAGCATGTAGTAAAGAAGCTGGCTTTGATCCAGACACCCTACACACCCCCCACCCACCCCCATTCTCTCCATACTCTCCCCCATCAGTGAAAGAAACTACAGAAATCCAGGAAGGGGCTGGGGACTGTCTTCACCAACTTCCTAAACATGTTCAACTGTGTCTGAAAACACTCCAGAAACAGCCACACGGCTCTGTTCCACCCAGTGCCCTACTCAAGGAGGGCTCTGAGCCACATTGCTCTGCTTCCCCTGTGCCCTATGAAATGGTTCTGGGCTCTGATGAAGGTACAGGCCACTGAAAACATGAGCTTCATCTTCAGAGAAACATGGACAAGGCAGGTGAGACATTGTTCAGAAACACTCAGCCCATGCAAGCAGAACCCAGTTTAGACATACAAGAGCCCTGAAGAGATGTTCCATTCACCAAACACAGTACAGCTGGGTCTACAAACCCATCTAGAAATCCAGCTCCATCTCCTTGCTTCTGCCTTCCCCACTGGCCCCTCAAAGGGCTTCAAGGTCTTAGCAGGTACCATTGCTTCCTTTGTGGTAACCTCTTTCTACATCCAGCTTCAGCATCTGTTCCCCCAGAAAGCCAGCAGACAGCCTTTCAGTACCTTCTCTTTCTTTGGTTTCCCAGCCTTCACAGTAGGAAGCCCACGGGCTGCTGTGTGTGGGGAACCCACAGCAGCCCTTCAACCTCCCCGGCTGTAGTCAGCAAAAGGCACAGAAGGGAACACTCTTGAGACAGTTTCTAGCGTCCCTTGTCTAGGGACTCCAACTCTCTGCCTCTGTGGTGATTTCAATCCTGACCCTTTGGGGTTGGTTGGGTATGGCCACGTAGCTAATCTGAGCAGTAAGATGGGCGTGGGCTCACACAAACCTCACAAGGCTCTCTCCCTTTCTGCCACTGAGCAAAAGCAAGATGACTTTCTCCTGGCTCCTCCAGTGAGCCGGCCCCCAGCTGGCCCAGGGCGACCTGCTGATGTAACCTTGACTAAGGGAGGACACCGAAGCGAAGCACATTCTATCAGACCCATCTTAAGGAGGGGAACAAGTCCAGAGCTCACTTGTCTGCACTCAGGGGTCAACACCAGGACCAATCGGAGCCTGGCCACACGGAGGATTCACCCACAGTTTTCTTTCAGCCAAGAAGCAACTTCCCTCTCTCGGAAGCCCACCCCCCCCCACCCCGGCCTTTGGCTGAGCTTCTCCTTAGCATCAGTTAATTCTTCCCTCGGTGACTATCATGCCTATCTGTGCCTATGTCTCCTCTGCCATTTCAGGTTGTGAACATCTTAGCACCAAGGATCTGTAGCTCGAATAATCACATAAATTCTGATGGTTCTAACAGCCACAACGAATGGTCTTCACTGAAGACTCAAATTTTGCCAGGCATAGTCCTCAGTATTCAACACCCACTTCTTCCCACTCTTATTTTCTGTGATGTATTGAGATCACCCCCACTTTACAGTTGGGGACCCAACTCAGTTCCACCAAGCTGAGAAGCAACCTCACAAATCAGGATGGATTCTTTCCTTTGCTGCTGAGCATGCCTCAGCTCCTCTCTTGGAGCAATCGGGCCAGCTTTCTCAGACACCAAAGGAGCCCAAGGCACACAGGATTCTGCCCTTTTTCAGTCTCATGGAATCCAGAGTCTCTGGCTACCCCAGGATAAATGACTCTTTGTTGATCTCTACAGCAGCATGGGCAGGTGAGCTGGGTCCACGGGTGAAGGCATGTGCTGTCACTGACAACCTGACATAGTGGGAGGAGAGAACCAGCTCCTGCAAATTTTCCTGCAACCTCCACATGCACACATACCATGGTGCTTGCATTTGTGTGCACATATACACACATATATACACAAAGAGGTAAAACAATGGGGTCATATGACAATTATAATTAGATTCATATACACACAAGTAAATACATTTAACTTTTTAAAAAATTTTTCTTGGGGGGGGGGCGGAGAGACAGGCCTTACTGTGTAGCCCTGGCTGGCCTGGAACTCATTGTATAGACTAGGTTGACCTCAAACTCACCAGCCTACCTCTGCCTCCCGAGTACTGGGACAAAAGGCATGTGCCACCACAGCAGACACAGAAGAATTATATAAAGAACAGAGATCCCTACACTAGCCCATCCTCAGGCCAGACTGGCCTTTTTAAGCAATGTACCCCATTTGTGACACTCATCCTAATTAACACCTTCCAAGTTCCCCCAATTTAAAAACACAAAAAAATAAAAAACGAAACCCTCCACTTTCAGCATCCAGAGAGTTTACTGGTAAAACACTAGCTGCGGATTTAAAGATGGAATAAGGGACAGCTTCCAGCAGCCACCTCAATACACAACAGTGGCAGAGCTCATCTCGGAGCAGGCATCCTTGCAGCCAGGGAGGATACTCTTATATCCGTGTTCTGCCTTGCCTCTGGTGGCCTTCACATGCTAACTGTCCCATATACTTCATACTAAACTTATACAAACTGTGGGTGCCCAAACAGAAATACTGACTCTCAGGCCAAGAGCACCCTGTGGATATTGGAAAGCCCAAAATAGTGCTCCCTAATCTCACCGGATAGCTGCTAGAGAGGGACCATGTGACCTCCTGCACCTGAGTATCTGGGCTATCCTGGCCTCCAAATACTGAAAATGTACCAGATCCTGTTCTAACCAATAAACAATTATAAAATTCCTACTGTGTGCTGGCCCTGTGGGAGACGCAGAGTTTGGACTAACCCTTCATATCCTTCCCCTAAAATGCTAACATTGTAACCAAATACCAAAGGCTGGAAACAAAAGAAATTGGGGAAAATTGGGTGAAGAGGGAGGGGTGAGTCCCACCAGCCTCTGGGAAGCCGGCCAGCACTTCCACCAGCCTCTGCCTTTGTGCATCATTGTGCAGTGAGAGTGTGACTTTTGTAACCAGACAAAAATGTATTTTTAAGTTAGGTGGTTCTCTCACGCTCAAAAAGTAAAAATAAATTTAAAATAAGAGAAAACTGTTGACTTTGCATACATCTAAGCCATGTTTTCTGTTGTTCATTTACAAAAGGAACCAAGTTCGTGAAACTGTACAAGATGCTCGATCAAGAGAGTGGCGGGCAACATGCTCTTTATTTCTAAGAACTCCAGTTCTCGTCTGTATTTTAAATAAATTTCAAATAAAAATGGAACCAAAATAAATCTTCTGACAAGCCACCCCAGAAGCTGTCTGGTTTGGAAAGTTTAACCACAAGCCCAATAGAAAAGGAGGAAGTATAGAGACTGGGTGCGGTGGGGATTATTTTTTCTTTTCCCCTGCAGGACATAACTTACTGCAACTTGGAAACTGTCTTTGTCAGTAACTTTCTGTCCCTTCTGCTTCTGCAAAGGTCCTGGTTTGGGGTGAAACCCCAGGATCCAGAGCAGGCTTCCACCCTCTCCAGCTGGCTTTACTCCACATAAACTCTAAGCAAATGTTTAAAGAATATTGATTTGGAAGCCAGCCAACATGTCGGCTCCCAGCACAGGGATCCTCTTCTCCTGCTTCCTCCATGGCCTGCTCTAGGGCAGCTCGTGGAGAATGAGGGATGGTTTGGGGTGCTCTAGTGAGCACTTACCTCCCCATTCCATCCTGTGATAGTGTCCTTGAGCTCCAACGGGAAGAAGGGTTGGTGTGAGGATTAAACCCAGTGGTACTCCTTTGAAACAGTCTTTATGGGTGATCAGGGGAAAAAGCGCAGAAATGTAGTCAGTGATGGATGACGGGTTATAGGGTTACAGAAAGTAGACAAGGGACAGAGATCTTTGAGAGATGTGGCTCAAGGAGAGGGGCCTACAGTTTAGTCCTGGGTACAGCTCATGTGTTGACTTGCCAACAACCTTCACGAAGGCCTCTGTCCAATCAGCGAATTCATGGGTGCTCAACTCAAGGCCACAGTTAACAGACAGGCTGCCTTAGGGACTTCTCGTGTGTGTGTGTGTGTGTGTGTGTGTGTGTGTGGTGTGTGTGTGTGTGTGTGTGTGTGTGTGTGTGTGTGTGTGTGTGTGTGTTACTTGCCAGAATACCAGCTTGCATGGGCTCTATATCTGAACTACCTCTTGCTTGCTTGCTTTGGGGTTTTCTAACCCTACTTTGGCAGCTCCTCTTCAGTTATGTGATTCCTCTCTGCCTCAAATCAGCGAGGGAAGCCAGGAAAGTACCAAAGCTGGCCCTGGCTGGGCCACTGTTTGGACACGTGTAATTGATTGTTTGATTGATGTCCACCCCCAGTGATAGATATAAATTGTTCCTCAGCCAGCAGCCAACAGCCAGCAGAAGAGGCTTCAAGTGTGCTTGCTGTGTGTTGATTTGAAAATTAGTGGTCTCAGCCCATCATGAAAGCCTCCTCCCCCTCCCATACTGGCTGTGCCAATCCCAATTCCTCAACTATGGGATATAAAGAAGTGGGCTACTTTGATCGTTTTATACTCACATCATGCTCCTAATTCAAGATTTCTGGCAAACTATTTGAGCTAGGACAGGTTCTCACGTGTTTGGCCTCAGTTTATCTCAGTTTCTCTGTCTACAAAAGGAAAGGCTAGCTCATTTGAGGCTCTTTTCAAATTTTGGAAAGGCGACTCCACCCACCACTCTTCACCTAAGGTTCCACTTGAGTCCCAAAGGCAAACGGCAAATGTGACCTAAGCAGCAGGCACGCAGCTTGTGGCTGGCTTTGTGGCTTGCTGCCTGGAAAAGGAGTTTCTGAGATACCCCTGGGCTCCAACCATGGTGTCCTCTTAGAGTGGAGAAAGCTGTGCCTTATCTCTAGGGCATGGAACGAGAGGGGTAGTAATGCCATTTCTCTGCTTTCAGGAGTGTCTGCAGCTGTGCCAGACGTCTGCTTCTCCCTGCAGACTGCAGCCTCCAGAAGCTTCTGGACTTAAAATGGTTGACTTAAAACTTAGAACTCTGATGGTAGAGATGCCCGCCTGTGTGATGTTCAGGCCACACTTGGCACTTGGCATTTGGAAATTTGATTATTTCCACATTAATAGCATACAGTAAGATGTTCCTACCAAAACACTGGGCAGTGTTGGGACTCCAATCCCAAAGCAAAAGTCCAAGACACTGCACACACTACACACTCTACACTAGGCCAGGACATCCCTCAGGTAGGTGCACTCACTGAAATTTTGATTTATAGTATGTTCCAGTCACGGTGGGTTTGTCCCAGCATTGCCCCCTCGTAAGTCAGACACAGCTGCATCTGCTGCACAGCAGATAAGAAAAGGAAAGTGAGATGCAGCTATGGAGCCCCAGGGTTCTCACCATGTGGCCCACAGGACCCTGAAATTTTTGTTTAATTTTACTGTATATGCCCAAAATACCAGTCCCCTGAGTCCCTGGCAGCAGAACTAAGCAGCCAAGAAGTAAGGTGGGTATGCATATGAGGAGGAGGGGTGTGTTTGGACTCTTGATGACACTCCACTGGGTCCCAGAAGGCACTGTGTTCAAGTCAGGTTTGTGTGTCCCAACCAAGCACATAGGCTGTTAATGCTTCCCCTGACCCTAACCTAGCAACAAAGGTACGTCCACACATTTTCAGCTGGCTCTGGGGAAGGTGAGCTCAGGACTGTTCAGAGGGTTGGTGTAGGAAGAGGTTTCTGTCCTGGACTTTCGGGCCTAGCTTCAGGGTTTGGGCCTGCATACCCACAGACCTACAGAGACACACAGATGTTTACAATAGTTTTAGACTGATTGGCCTAAGGCCCAGGCATATAACTTGCTAACTCTTTACCCTTAAACTAACCCATGACTCTTATCCTGTTCAGCCATGCGGTTCAGTACCTTTTCTCAGAACAGCATAGTTGTCCTCTACTTCTTCTGGCTTCTGTCTGGCATTGTGCCCTGTTCTGCCTGTTGCTAGAGTCTTCTTAGTCTGGTAGCCCTGCCCACACTTCCAGTCTACCTTTGGTCAATCAGCGCTTTTTATTAAACTCATAGCCGGGGACAATTATTTACAATGGAACAACCTAATCCCCCTACAAGTTGGCTCCTTCTGAGTGCAGTTCAAAAAGCTAGGACAGGACTAACCATGCACCAGAGGGAAGCCATTTAGAACTCAGTATGCAATTGCTGCTGCTGAACAGTGAACAGTGAACAGTGGACAGTGGACAATTCTCAGGAAAGTGACAGTCCTGAGAACCAGCACATCCCTGCTTCTTGAAGTCACTCAATTGTGGGTCTCTGCCACGTTGTGTGGAAGTGTAGGGACACATATTTCTCCCTGGAGTGCTGGACAGGTATTACACACTGTTCAAAGAAGCTTTCTGCTATACTGCAAGCATTTATTTGGATGCTTGTGTTCCTGAAATGAAGCAAAGACCTTGATTCTCTAATTATCAGCTGTCAGACTGCCTTGGCTGCTGTGAAGAATGATTGTCATTCCATTAGCCAGTCAGACTACCCATGTATCACCAGCACCATTTCCACACTCCATGGAATCCTAGAGATGACTCCACAGTTAGGACTGTGATTGACTGGTTCTTGGAAGGATAGCCTCGGCCAAGGACCTATGAAGCAGCCTGTACCTGACCTTTTGCAAACACAAGTCTTGATGAGCATAGATAACCCTGTAACTATTTCCTGGAAGGCTAGATGTGAATGGAACATGTCTCATGGTGGTTTAGCATATGGCTTCATATGATTTTCCATGTATTTGCAGGCTACTGAATGAGTAATCCACAAAACCTTCACAACAATGAAAGGCTATACACGTGAAATGGCCAAAACCCATTTAAAATTAAACATGCCATGAACCTGAGATGCTCGCCCATGTTGCATCTCTACTCTGACCTGTTCTGAACACACAGCATGCAGTTGGCAGTGGCCATGCTCACACCTTTTGTCCCCCTCACCCCTGAATACTGAGGCTGCTGGGCCAGGTCGACTCTCAGACTGGGACTGGTGACCATCCGGTGACCATCAGGCAGAGGCATTTCACAGCTGAAGAAAACCTAAGGTCAGTTCTCAAACCCTTCTCCTTTACAGGTAAACTGAGGCTCACACCAAGGGTGGGGAAAGTGGAAAGTCTAGAAGACTCCTTGCCCTACATCCATTCCATCAGTCAATTCATAATTTTGATTGCCTGTGAGGTATAGGGGAGGGCAGAGCTAAGTGTGGGATTCCATGGTGAGGCCAGCAGGCAGGCTATCTGTTTCCAGGGTGCTCACAGCTAACCTGGCAAGTGTTAGATTTCCAACCATAACAATAATTGAGATATTCAGCTTATAAAGAGAATGCTTTAGTTCATGATTTTTGAAGTTTTGATGCAGAGTTGATGGCCTCTGGGGACACGGCCACTGTCATGCTCTGGGGACATGGCAGTATTTTATGTCAGAAAGGAGTGCTGCTTACCTCATGGCCCAATGCAAAGAAAGAAAGAAAAGAAGAAGCAAGAGGAAAAGGAAGCGAAGCAGCCCCAGAGGAGGAGAGGAAGGTCCTAGTATCATATATGTACGTTCCTCGCATGGAGGAAATGGAGTCAGGAGATGAATACCAGCCTTGGATATCTAGGGGGCTTTTAGGCAAGCCTGGGCTATGTGAGAAGGGACAGGGGAGCCTGTAGAGACAGCTCAGGGATGCTGTTGCAATTTTTGTTCCCAGCACCCACACCAGGCACTCACAACCACCTGCCCCCCAGCTCCAGGGAATCTGATGCCCTCTTTTGGCCTCCATGACACTCTCACACAAGTGCCCATACACATGATTAATTTTTCTAAAACTAAAAAAGATAAAGACAGGGAAAGGGGGCTAAGAACCCACTGCCCCTCAAGTGCACACTTCCTGTGACCTGAGACCTGTTTGGGCCCCACTTCTTAAAGTTCCCACCTCCAAATAACGCCACTGTGGAAATGCAGCCCTTTAACACGTGGGCTTTAGGTAAACGGTTCTCAACCTTTCTCGTGCTGTGACCCTCTATAAAGTTCCTCATGCTGTGGTGACCCCCAGCCATTAAATTACTTTCATTACTACTCTATAACTGTAATGTGCTACTGTTATGAATTGTAATGTGAATATCTGTGTTTTCTGATGGTCTTAGGTGACCTCAATAAAAATGTCATTCGACTCTGCCTTTGAAGGAAAGGGGTTGTGACCCATAAGTTGAGAATCACTGCTTTAGAGGGATGTGTAGTACGAGGTTTCTGGCCGGAACTTTCGGGCCTAACCTTAAGGTCTAGGCCCACAGACCAGCAGACCCGCAGTCCCAGAGACACACAGATGCTTTCAATAGTTTTAGGCTGATAAGCCTAAGGCTCAGGCATATCACTTGCTAGCTCTCTACCCTTCATCTAACCCATGTCTCTTGTTCAGCCATGCGGCTGGGTACCTTTCCTTAGAGCAGCATAGTTGTCCTCTGCTTCTTCCTGCTTCTCTCTGGCGTTCTGCTCTGTGCTTCCTGTTCTCAAGAGTTTTCTTAGTCTGGTAGCCCCGCCCACACTTCCTGCCTGCCTTTAGCCAATCAGCGCTTTTTATTAAACCAGTGGGTGGGACAATTATTTACCATGAAACAACACAATCCCCTACAGGGATGCTTAGGAACCAACCTAAAGCGAAAAGCAAACAACTAGAGAGAGGAAGCACAGGTGTCAAGAAGGAGAGGAAATGAAGGGAAGAGGGCTGTGTATCTGTGTGTTCAGGCAGGGCCCCCTTTAGCCCAGGCTGACCTCTAATTTAATGTTGGTGAGGTTGGCTTTGGACTCCTGATCGTGTGCAGAGTTCACCACCTCAGCTACCACTCCAGGACGGAGGCTCTGACCTGGGAGCTCTCTCATCAACAGTCACTTCTGTTAGACGATGCCCCAGAGAGGTGGCTTCACCCCAAGCAATCAGCCCCAAAGACATATACTAAATAAGCCCAGTAGATTGTTTCAGTAAGTCTATGACCACAATAAAGACTGAGAGGTTGTGAAAACACGAAAGTCACACTGAGAAGGTGACAATAGCCCATCCTTTCTGATGCTGTATGAGTTGTCCTCAGGTTTCCTTCTAGCATCTGAATGTGGGCACAGTGGAAAACACAACACCGCTTGGGGCTCCTCAGTACCTTTCCTCTGACAGCAATTGGAAAGAGATAGAATGGAAATATTTACACTGTGAAAATTAGCAAACACACACAGCAAGGTGCTTTGTTTGGAAGAATCAGTCACCAAATATCTGCTAACATCACAGTGCTCAGGCCGCCTGTGACTGCGAGAGACTGTGTTTTCCTGTGGGTGAGGAAGGGGTCCCTAAGCCTTGCACACACCCTTTGAAGGTGGTAGTTCTATTTGTTTAAAAGAATATGGTTCTTTTTGATGGGAGTAGTGACTCACACCTTAAAATCCAACACTTGAGAGGCAGACAGTCAAATTTCTACAAAGCCAGCCTGTTCTACAAAGCAAGTTATAAGACAGCTAGGGCTACACAGTGAAATCTCATCTCAAGGAAGGGGGAGGGAATATCTTCAACAATATTCAGGTCTCCAGTATTCCAAGACAGCTATGTAGCCAATGATGACTTTCCAATCCCCATCTCTACCTCCCAAGTGCATAGATAGCAGGCCTGCACCACCATGCATGCCCCATTTATGCTGTGCTGGCAGAAAACCCATGTCGTTGTGCGTGCCAGGCAAGTATTCTATCAACTGAGCTACATCCCGGCTCTTTTCTTTTTGACAAATTAATCCTCCGTGTTCAGAGGTTGGGTATGTAGCATGGTAGAGTGTTTACCCAGCAAGCATAAAGCCTGTGTTCATTCCCCAGCACTAGACCAGGACTGAAAGGGGAGGTGGTCCTGTTTTTTAAGTATATCAGAGAGGTTACAATGAGAAAAGGCCTCACAGAGACTCTTGGCATAACTCCAGCTTCCCTAGGTCAGCAGTTCTCAACCTGAGCAAATCACTGGACCTGTCTGGTTCTGTAGCAGCACATATCCATTCTTTGTCTGCTCCAGGATGTGAGTGTCTCCCTCTGCTCTCTATGTCCACCATCTCAGACTAATACACCTTCTGACGGGCTTGGTATTTGGACTCAGAGTTACTGAGCACTTCTGTGATTTTCACACAAGTGATTTTCATTGGGGGCATATTAAAGATGGCATCCCAAGCACTCAGTCCAGTTGGCATTTAAGAAATGTTATTTACCCTTCTTTGCCTGGTACAGCTAGCACACAAACCAGGTGTTCCTAAGGATCTACAGATATCCATCAGCAACCCGACTGTCTCCTGCCCTTGGGAGCCAAGTCCCCTCAACCTTGTCATTAATTTTGTGAGTGCCCTGGCTTTTCCCTGACTGGTAGCAGACAACTTCCTCTTAGGGACAGCTGGTCTGCCACATGTGCACGCATGGTCTTCTGGAAGCAGGAGGAAGAGAAACAGCTGTTCCCTGGGTAACACTAATTCACCCCTCTGGGCAGCTGAGTGGGTACCAGGCTTGCTCCCTCCTCTGGCTTCCCTCTCGCCTGCAGCCAACAGTTCCTGCGCTGGGGAGGGAGGGGGGAGGATTGGTTCTCACCAAGGGTTCCTCTGCCTCAGAAACTTCCCTCTTCACTCTCAGTGCAAAGGTCACATCTGTGGAGACCGTTCCCTAGTCACCCCTGCCAGGAACAAGGCTCCCATGAGGGAGGCTGGGTGCACACTCATGTCCATACCACTGTCTCCCGAGTAAGATTGTCATGTCCTTAGGCAGGTGTACAGTCTTAGTAAAGTGCTCCACAAATCCTGAAGGAATTAACAAACTCGAGAATGGGCCAAGGGCAGTTGTGTGAATGCTACACAGCTGGCAGAGGCACAGTGTCCCCGGGCAGAAACATCTAGAAAGTCACTTCCTGATGTCTGTACTGTCAAGAGAGAGCTGACAACCTGGGATTCCTCTGGAAATAACAGGCACTTCCTCCCTTCAGGTTTTGCTTTGAGGATTCATTTCCTGTGGGTTTGGAATCCTTCCTTTTGGTTAGCTGTGGATATTCAGGCAAGTTAACTGATCACCTGTGCCCCGTGCTGTTTCACTGGCAGGGAAACTGAGGCTTACACATCATTATAGCGCTAGAACTAGGTGGGACACAGCCACCTCACTTTGAGCCCGTAGTCCTTTCTGTGGCCTAGCCTGCAGAAGGGCCCAGACCAAGGCACTGGGAAATCAGTAGTTTTCACCCTTCCTAATGCTGGTGACTCCAACCGTGAAATCATAACTGTAATTTTGCTACTGTTACGAATTGTAATGTAAATATTTGTGTTTTCCGATGCCCTTAGGCAATCCATGTGAAGGGGTCATTCAACACTCTCCCGTTCTGGGACCCACAGACTCCAATGAAATAGTCTTGTTGCTAGCAACAGGGTTGTAGTTGAGTTGGTAGAGTGTTTTCCCAACACCCAGGAGACCCTGAGGTCCCCAGCACCTCAAAAACTGGATGTGACCACTGTAATCAGGCAAGAAGAAGAGGCTTTGGAAAGGGGGTGAGAAGTTTAGTCCTAATGCCTTACCCAACCCCAGTATTTCCAGCAGCTGCCTCTTTCTCACACACTCTCTCCCCCAGCCCCAGGCAAGAGCCTTCTCCAATTCTCTATGACCTAGCAGCTGCCTCCAACACCCCCCCCCCTCGGATGCTCCCAGGGGCTCCCAGCCACACGGCTGGAATCAAGATCTAGCTTGTATGATTCAGGTCTGTCATTCACTCTTCGTTTCTGGCCAAGTCTCAGTTTGCCTACAGGTAAAATGGAGAAACTATTTCCTAATCTGCTGTGTCCTCTGGGGTCACACAGTCTTGCTCTGTGAAGACCGTTCTGCTCAGATCAGCCCTGTGACTCCTTCCCACCTTTGCCCCAGAGTCTCATAGTCACCTCATAGTCAGTTCATTCTTCCAGAATCCGTCTCCCTCCTCAGCCTGTAAGGAGTGTCCTCCCTTCCTCAGCTTCCTGCCTCTCCGTCTTCATGCTCCACCTCCACCTCACTCTGTGTGGGCCTTGCCTCCAAAATTCCCACACATCTTCTCTCAATTTCACATCCCAAAGCTCTGCAGCCTTCACATGGAGACTGGGCACTAGAAGAAGCCCTTGTGGGAAACCTAGACAATCCATGTGTACTTCCTCTTTTTAAATCTGGAAGGATTCTCAAAAATAATTCTGTGTAAAAATGCTAAATGGTGACCCTTCTGCCTACAGTCTGGCTTAAATCTCAACTACACTCTCACTCTCCAAATATCCCTGGCCAGCCTCCTCTCAGGAGGGAAGGCAATGTTCCTAGTGGCCCATCTATGGAGCAGGACTCAGATGTGATAGCCACTAAGGACTGAAGTGTGGGGCTGGAGAGATGGCTCTGAGGTAAGAAGCGCTTGTTCTCCTCAAAGGCTGGGTGTCTTCCCCCACTCACACGGTGGCTCACAATCATCTGAAACTCCAGTTCCACAGGATCCAAATGTCCTCTCCAGCCTCTCCAGACACCAGGCACACATGTAGTACATACACACATGCAACACATGCAGGCAAACTTATACTAAAAATCTAATTGACAAATGGAATGACAAGTAGTTAAGGCTCTGGATGAAGAGAAGGCCTTCAGAATGAGACCTTTACCGTCTCTATACTTCAGTTGGAGGTTACTATCTAGACAATACACAGAACTAAAAAACCCCAGCAGTGCTGGCACGTGCGTTTAATCCCAGCTCTCAGGAGACAAAAGGCAGGGGGATCTCTTGAGTGTGAGTCCATCCTGGTCTAACACAGTCAGGGATACAGAGAAACTCTGTCTTGAAATTTAAAAATAGTAAGAGAGAAAGAAAGGAAGGAAGGGAGGGAGGGAGGGAGGGAGGGAGGGAGGGAGGGAGGAAACCAAAATCCACCAACTAACAAGTAGGCCAATGAGCTGAACAGTTCTCGAAAGGAGAAACATAATCGACCATTAATTTTAATGTGTTCAATTTCCTCAGTTTTCAGGGAAGTGCAAATTAAAATGGCCTTGAGACACATCTCACCCCAGTCAGAATGGCTTTCAAGAAAACAGTGATGACAGATGGGGCCAAGGATGTGAGGTGAGAGGGATCCTTGTCCACCGCTGGTGTAACCACCATGGAAATCTGTGCAGAGATTTCTCACAAAACTAAAAAGTAAACTGCCACATGACCCACCTTGCCACTCTTGGACTCCATCCTACCATAGAGATCTTGCCTGTCCATGCTGACTGCTGATCTAGTCATGATAGCAAGAAACAGCCTTGCTGTCCATCCACTGTTGAATGGACGTAAAAATACAGTATATATAAATACTCATGGAAATCTTATTAAGCTACAAATAAAAATGAAATTTGCAGGAAAATGGATGAAACTGGGGGATATTATATTGTCATAACCCTAACTTAGAATAATAAATATATCACCTTCTCTCTCATATACTGATCCTAGCTTCTAATGTGTATGTAGTTATGTGGTTATACATTAGTGATTTGTTATGAAACTAGAAAGGGGTCTATGAGAGGAAAAGGAATGCGGAGGTCTGGTATTTGAAAGCAAGAGGCCCCTGTAGGCCCACAGGGGGTGCCATCGGAAGGTGTGGTTTGTTGAAGTAGGCGTGGCCTTGTATCTCTGTAGAGGTGGGCTTTGAGGTCTCATATGCTCCTTTATAGGAGTTTCCTTGGTCATGGTATGTCTTTACAGTAAGAGAAACCCTAACTAAAACAGAAGTTGCTGCCAGGGACTCGGATATTCCTGTGATAGACCTGACTCTGCTTTTGTTTGGAGGAATATGGAGTTTGGGAGTTTGGTTAGGAAAGCTTTAAGCGCTGTTAAATGGGCCATCCCAGTAGGAACATGGAAGACATTGCTGCTGAGGGTGATTTGAACTGTGGGGGCCTAGCTCAAGAGGTTTTGAAAGAGAAGAATTTAAGCATGTAGTCTAGAGACTGTTCTTAAGACATTATGACAAAGAACGTGGCTGCTTTTTGCCCTTGTCCAAAAACTTTGCCCAAGACTACAGTCAAGAGTTTTGGATTAATTCCATTGGCAGAAGAAATCTCAAAACAACCTAGTACAGACTCTGCGCTGTGGTTATTTGTCGTGGAAATTACTTTCACTAGCAAAGGTATTATATTTAAGCTTCATTTATTTAAATTATGTAAAGATGAACTGCCTTGCCTGCCCAAGGCACCTGGTTGGTTTTATAGAAAGCTGAATGGCCAATAACTAGGCAGTAGAGTGAGGGGTAGGTGGGCACAGAAAATAAATAGAAGGAGGAATCTAGGCTCCAGAGAAGAACAAGGAACAAGAGAGAACGGGAGACACCCAGGGCCAGCCAGGCAGCCACCAGACAGACAGACAGACATGGAACAGGACATACAGAATGAAAGGTAAAAAGCCCTGAGACAAACCATATATGAAGAGAAATAGGTTAAATTAAGTTGTAAGAGATGGCTAGAAATGAGCATAAGATAAGGCTGAGCATTTATAACAGATAATAAGTCTCCATGTGGTGATTTGGGAGCTGGTTGGTGGTCCAAAAGAAAGCCTGTTACAGTTACTAGCGTTCACATGTATGAAGATCTCTAATGAAAAGAAGCAAGCTGAGCAAGGAAAGATACAAAATGCTCAGTGTAAGGAAAGTGGGACGGAGCTAAATCCCATGTTCAAAGAGATAAAAAGATTTAAGAAAAGCAGCCATAAAATGGAATAAAGGAGTCTGGCCTCAGGGCAAAATCCCACCCAGCTAAACTACCAACTTGTGTAAAGGGATTAACAAAAGGCTTGAGGCTGAGGGAGACAGGCACACCTTTGCAGTTTGAAGCCAAGCTGGTCTACAGAGCAAGTTCCAGAACAGCCAAATTAGGCAGTGAAGGACACCATCAAAAGCAGATAGTGAAGATGTACTCAATGAAGGGACCATGTTCCAGCCCCAGCAAACACAGAACCTGGCAGCTTCAGCCATGTGGTGCTTGCTGGCTTCAGAGTCAAGGATAGAAGAAATGGGGGTATGGAACCTTCCTCCATCACTATGGAGAGCCACTGAGGCCAGGCACGTGGCAGGGGTGTCCCTGTGTGAAGTTGTGAAGGTAAAGCCTGGAGGCCTTGGAAACCCCAAACTGTTGGAGATACCAGAATGGTGCTATGCCTGTTGAGGAGAGCTGATAACAGGAAGTGGAACTCAGCCCAAGAGAAAGAAGTGTGTTGAAGTCAACAGAGCTGAAAGGAGGTAGTCTGAAGAGCAATTTGACGTCAGACATGGAGATGCAAAGTTAAGAGTTTGCTCAGCTGGTTTTCGGTCTTGCTTTGGTCCAGTGTTTCCTCACAATGCTTCTTTTTGGAGCAGGGATGTACATCCTGTGTCATTGTATGTTGGGATTACATAATCTGTTTTTGATTTTTATTTTACAGTGTTACAGTTAAGAGAAAGCATGAGTCTCAGAAGAGATTGAACTTTGGATTTTAAACAAGTTTGAGACTGTTATAGACTATGGGAACTTTTGAAGTTGGACTAAATGACCACAAGCCTATGGGGGCCAGGGAGTGGAATATGGAGGTTTGAAAGAAAATGGCCCCCATAGGCCCATAGGGAATGTCAGTATTAGGAGGTGTGGCCTTGTTAGAGAAAGTATGTTACAAGGCCTGGACTTTGAGGACTCATATGCTCAAGCAATGCTCAATGTGGTTCACAGTTCACTTCCTATTGCCTGAGAATCCAGATGTGGAATCTCAGCTCCTTCTCTAGAACCATGTCTGCCTACAGCCACCATGTCCTGCCATGGTAATATTGGAATAAACCTCCAAAAGTGTAAGCTGCCACGCCAGTTAAATGTTTTCTTTATAAGAGTTTCCATAGTCATGGTGTCTCTTCCCTAAGACAGGAAGGAGACAGAACACAGGTTGCATGAATATGAAATGGGGCAGGAGAGAAAAATGAAGCTTCTCATGAAAATACCTCAAAAAACTTGCTGCTTTGTGTGCTCAGTGGTTAAAACACAGACTGCTCTCCCAGAGGACCAGGGTTCAATTCTCAGCACCCACATGGTGGCTCACAATTGTCTGAAACTCCAGTTCCAGGGATACAGTGCCTTCTCTGGTTTTGGAAGGCACTGCATTCATACAGCTGTGGCTCTACACACAGAGAGTTCTGGGCTCCAGAGTGCCTCCAGAAAGCACATACACAGACATACATATAAAATAAAAAATAATAAATTAGGAAATACCAAAGCACCTGCTTAGGTAAGTGAGGTGATGCATGCTTGAGAAATGGAGGAAAAAGGAATTCAAGGTCATCCTAAACTACAGAGAGCAACTGAGGCTAGCCGGGGCTACACAAACTATACAGGAAAACCCTGTCACCAAAAACTACTTTTTGAGCTGGGCATGGTGCTGTATGCTCTTAATCCTAGCACTCAGGAGGCAAAGATAGGTGGGGATCTATGAGTTTAAGGCCAGCCTGGTCTATGTAGAGATTTCTAGGTCTGACACAGCTTTGTAAGGAAATTGTCCAAAAACAAACAAAATTTTGGTCTGCCCAGATAGCTGAGCAGGTTAAGGCACTTGCCATCAAGCCTAACTATCTGATTTCTAGGAACCATACAGTGGGAAGAAAGAACCAAGCTCTACAAACTGCCCGCTGACCTCCATATATGCACCGTGGCATGCATGTACCTGTACACATACAATAAATAAAATTGTAATTAAAAAGCCAATGCTTCTTGAAGCTCAGCCTTCATGGCTTTGGCTTGCTTACCCTCCCGTCTACTCTCCACTCTTCAAGTATTCTTGGTAATGTATCTGCCCAGTGGAACTTCTTAGTTCCATCCTGTCCTGCCCCCCACACTCCAGTAGCACCGTTCTGCATCTTCCCTGCCCCAGACATTCCTCATTCCTGTTCTCTTGGCCTCCAACACCATCATTCATCCAGTGATACATGAAAGAAAGACGCCATATGAAAATGGATTCCATCCTGAACTTATTGAGATTTGCAGTGCCTGATACATCCAAGAATAAACACCCAAACAGTTAAAAGCCAGGACCAGGAAACCAACATTGAAGATAAGGCGAATGTCACATTTAAAGTCAGGAACATAAATAAAGTTGCCTAGATTATTGACTACACAAACCAAGTCTGAAAATCCCAGATAATAACAGGCAACATGCTGGAGCCCAGGAGTCTCTTCAGAAAGCCACTAGGAGGCAGGCAAGCAGGGAAACAGTTCAGTGACCAGTATGCAGTGGGCAGTCTAGTTCCTTGACCTACACATACTATACACACTCAGCCCTCTGCAACGCACCTGGCAGTCCCCGAAACCCTCAACCCTTCACCTGCATCAGGCTACAGGAGTTTCCTCACTCCTGGTAACAATCAGCTTTTGACACCCTCCATTCCAGTGCAGGAAGAATAGAACCACCACCAATCCAGCTTGAACAGGTTTTGGATACATGGTCAATAAGGCAAAACTGTGGCCTCAACCTTTCAGGGGAGAATCCCCTGAGTGTACATATGACTAAAATGAGATATGTTATAGGAAAGAACATGTGCAGTAGAAAAATGAATATGACCTATTTTGTCAATCGAAATAGAGACACTCATTGGTAACCTGCTCCTCCTTCTCTTGAATGCCATAAAAGGAAACCCTGAACAGAAATAGAGCCTTTGGATATTCTCACTCATGAGGCCTGCTATCAATCTTTTTTTTTTATGCTTTACTTTTGTTATTAATTAAGTATACATGTGGGGAGTGCAAATAAGTGCAGGTACCCAAGAAGTTTGTATTGTTTTTTAACAGGGTCCCATAAGCCCTGGTTGACCTGAAACCACCCTCCACCCCCATCTCCCCACCCCCAACCTCACCTCCCACCCCTGCCCCAAGTGTTGGGATTAAAGGTTTAAGCCACCACCAACCAAAAGACCAGGGTTTTGATGTTGTTTTCTTTGGCTGGTGGGTTGGCTGGTTGTTTGGCTGGTTGGTTGGTTGGCTGGTTGTTTGGCTGGTTGGTTGGCTGGTTGTTTGGCTGGCTGGTTGGTTGGCTGGTAGGTTGGTTGACTGGTTGGTTGGCTGGTTGATTGGTTGGTTGGCTGGTGGGTTGGCTGGTTGGTTGTTGCTTGTGTTTTATTTGTTTATTTTGAGGTAAGGTATGTAGCCCCAGGTAGCCTGGAACTTACTATATAGACCAGACTGGTCTCAGACTCACAGAGATCCACTTGTGAACCCTAGTTTTCAATTCTTTGGATGAGTTGTCAAGAATCTGACCACCAATAAGTAGTCAACCACCACTTGGTCCCTTCCCTTCCTAACTGTGGCCCACAGCAGGCCTGCATATCACCAGCTTCTTTTATATTTTGTCTCTGCTCATGTTCTCATCTTCAAAATTCAAAATTCAATAGTTAAAAAAATTTTTTTAAAAAAAGGAAGAACAAACAAACAAGGCAGTTGTTAAGATTCTGTCCCACTTCCTGAGCCCTGGCCCATGGGCTTGGCCTTGATGGCAAGCTCCCTTTAGGAAGACTCCCACCCACCCTCTGCTTCCTCTCTTATCTGTTATACTCTCACTCCCCACCTTGCCAGAGGTCAAGCACCCCTTCACCCTCCCCTCTCTCTTCCCTCCCCTCATTATAATAAAGCCCATGTCCCTTTCTCATCACTCTGTGTCTCTCTTTCCTGTGACCCTGTGGGTCTCACAGCTCAGCCTGCCTGCCTGAGGCAAGGGGCCCCATTCCCAAGCCCCAATGTGCCACCAGCCACAGGTACATAAGAATATCATAGCACAGCAGCAGTGACACTATGAATCGGTCACTCAGAGAGCTAAAATCCAGAAGATCCTCAACCCTGAATGAATACTGTCAACAGCAGTCAGGCCAGATAGATGGCCCAGCAGGTAAAGTGCTCACTGTGCATGAAGAGCTAAATTTAAAGTCAGGCATGGTGGTGCATGCCTAAAGCCCTAGCACTGGGCTCTAGCACTGGAGAAGAGGCAGCAACAGGAGGGAGGGCCTGGGGAGCTTGCTGGCTAGTCAGTGGGGACTATGAGACCCTGTCACCAAAAAAGTAACCAGAGAAGACGCTTTGGTGGTGCATGCCTAAAGCCCTAGCACTGGGCTCTAGCACTGGAGAAGAGGCAGCAACAGGAGGGAGGGCCTGGGGAGCTTGCTGGCTAGTCAGTGGGGACTATGAGACCCTGTCACCAAAAAAGTAACCAGAGAAGACGCTTAACATCTCCCTCTGGACTCCATGTGTGCAGGAATGGGCCAGGACAACTCTACACGCGCGCGCGCACACACACACACACACACACACACACACACACACACACACACACACACACACACACACACGCACACACACCTCCAGTTCTCCAGTTCTCATGCACTGTTACGGGAACATATAACAGCTGACCCAACAATTTCACATTTCACTCCTGGCTGAACACCAATGTTCTGAAAAGGTTTGAACAAGAATGTTTGCATGGAAGGGACTAACCTGGTCTTCAGTGAGAGAAAAGATAAACAAATGATAGCTGAGAAACAGAATATGGCTGAGCAAAAATCAAATTACTCATAAGCACACTACAATTGAATCTCAACACATTGTGTGAGTGAAATAAACCAGATATGTTTGATTCTGTTTACATGAAGTCCAGGAACAGGCAAAATCAATTAGTGAGCGACAACTCAGGGAACAGTTGCATGGGGAAAAGAAAATGAGTATTTTCTACAATGATGACAGTTTATAAGATTTATTATTGTGAATGATGTGTATGTGTCTCTGGATGGGGAGTTGCACATGTATTCGGGGGCACTTGGAGGTCAGAGGAAGGTATCAGAAGCTCTGGAGCTGGAGTCACAGGCATTTATAGCCACTGATTTGATTTGATTTGGAAGAGTGGATGTAACTGAGATTCAGGTAGCTTCAGTGATCATGTTTATATTGTTTACATTTGGAAGAACAACAATATGAGACTATACAATACCTATTAACATGCTTTGACTTCAGCAGTTCACATAATTTGAGCTGGCATTAACCCTTCTGTCTTTCATCATTTCTGGACCATAGGAAAAAGAGATAATGATCATTACAATTTTGGGTCAGGCAACACTATTTTTACATAAGTTCCTTAACCTAAAAGAAGGTTTCATCTCTTTCTTGAGGGCTCTTCTTCAAAGGTTAACTTAGTGTAAACAAGTAATAGACTGTCATCCTGTCATTATAGGCAGAAGGTATTTGGCAAATCTTTGTTTTATATACTGTATGAGTAACTTATACTGTCTGATCTAAAGAAGGAAAGTATAAAAGTGGTAGAATTTTCTTGTTAATAGCCCATCTCTGGCTACTATTTTTATAAAGGCAACAGTGGTTTTGCTACTGTTTAGCTCATACAGTTTATACTATTTTGTATCCTTTATGTCTTCAGAATGCTCTATAAGAGAGTTTTACCTAAAACAACTTAAAGAAATTAGTTTAAACTTCTACCTTCTGTCTCATCTTAATCAATGTAATAAGCTGGTGATAGCTGTTGGATTTTAGTGAAGTTGATTAGTCTCATAGTAACTGTCCTGGAACAGGACAGACAAGCATCAAATTCACTGGACATGTATATTCAAAGCTACATTATCCTCATACTCTTAAACATTAGGATGTAATCATAGTGTGTACATTTGGATTTTATTACACACATCACATATGAGCAAGATGCAAAGTGTTCAGCAGCAATAGCTTCTCCAGTGCCACTTCTCATTTGTACCAGTCTCCTGAAGGCAAACACAGTGCCCTCAAGACCAAACATGGCATAAGGACCAGGACACACCTTTACTCCTAGTAAGATGGAAAGACCCAATCTCCCTCCAATGGCAGCCACCAGCCCCTGTGAGGGGAGGAGATGCTTATATTTTTTTCCTCAGAATGCCACTATGCTAATATGGGTCCTTGAAAGCAATGTGTGCCCAGCCATATATCAGCATGCCTCCACCAAGGAGGAAATAACCCAGAATGGGTAATGTATATGTTCCCCTTTTTTGCTCTCATTGCCCCCAAAAGCTCAAGATGTGTGGACGCTCACTTTTCCTCATTTTGTATGACGCCTTTTGAGATGAGGAACATTAGTTTAGGACTTTGGGAACTAGCTAAATATATTAAGGGGCCATGGTCAGGTAAGTTTCTATATTATTCATTCCAATTAAATCAGACATGAGCAGAGAGCCTCTGGCTCTTTACTTGTTGAAAAGGTTTGGCATAATATAAAAATATATAAAATACATAATATAAAAAGACTGATCCACCTCACTTACGTCTTGATTGGTGGGGTGGTGCTTTTAATCTTTTTCCTTTTTAAGTGTTCTACAGCACATATGACAGCATCAGGCAATGGTTAATCCAACTCTTTAGGTTTTAATGGCTCTTAGACACCCTGCTTATAGCCCTTCACTGGAGGTTATGCATGCCTGGTTCTCTGACATTCAATAGGCTACTGCCTAATTCTCTCCACCTAGGCAGCTCTCTAGGAATGGATGTTCTTCAAGGGCTAGTAGTTAATGACAGGTAAGAGCTTGTTAGGCACGCTACTCTAAGACAGGCATAGTCCAGTTGCTGAGCCCTCCTGAGGCAGGGTCAACAAGGTCAGGACAAAGAACTCTGATTCCTGCTGAGTGCCCATGTAATAAAATAAAAAGGGGAGATATGTAGTAGGACAGGCCTATAGATCCAAGGAAATTGCCTCAAACTAGTTGCCAAGTCAGGCATATAGCGTACTTCCTTATGAGCCAACTTGAAGTCTACTTGTGGGCCTAGCAACAGCCACTGTCCAATGTTCCTGATTGCTAGGAATATGTCTAACAACAGGCACTGCCCAGAGTTCCTGACCCTTGGAATCTGCCTAGCAACAGCTGCTGTCAGATTTCCTGATCATGCCCAGCCAATGAGGGACAGCCATGTAATATCATCAGATCGTGACACAGCCTGAGTGCTGGGAGGAGGGTGTATAAGGCTTTCCCCATTGTTGAATAAATGAGTTAGTCCTTTTCAACTGACTCCTGGGGTCTGTGTTGTTAACTCCATGCCTTCTCACCCCCTCCCCCTTGGGAACTGTTAGGAACCAGCAATATCTGTCTTTCTCTTCAAGGCTGTCATTACTGACCTTCTGGGATGTGGAGTGGTCAACAACCAAATTTGGACTGGAGCCACTGGAGGAGACACAGTGGTTAAGAGAACAGCCATTATTCTGAACCCTATCCCTGGGTCAACCAAGCTCCAGAGACTGATGGAACCATTCTTCAAGGGCCCTGACAGCTCTAGCAAGTCACTTGTCTTCTGGATTAGAGGAGCCCTGTAGAGCTAACAGCTGTACATTCTGCAAAGAGGAGGGTCAGCACAGAGAGGAAGGCCCTCAGGACTCCCAAGGGAAACAACATGGTCAACAAGTTCCAACTTATCCCAAAGGATGACAAAGAGCAAGGTAAAGACGAGAAACTTGAGGAGCTCTCACAAGTCCCAAAGAGTAACCCCTAAGTGTACCAATAGACCTTCTCAATAAAAAGAAAACTGACTACATTTCAGTTACCTACAGGGCCGTAAGTACCCAGCAGGAAAGTATGACTGAGGAGTCAAAGAAGGTAAAAAACAAAGCAACAGAGGTGAGTAGACATAAAAAGGATGAACGCAGCCTCTCAGCCTCCCGCAGGCTGATGCACCGGGGAGAGCACTTGGAGCCAAGGACTCTCATGCTTTTCCTAACCATAAATGAAACAACGTTGTATATCCTGATAATTATGCTAAATGGCTTGTCTGCTTTAGATAATCTACAAAATCAGATTGCGGCCATGCAGACAATGTCCAGATTTCCATAGTGGAAATAAGGCATGTCTGCCATAAACTTAGTAAGGATCTGTTCATCTCAGGAAACACATTATTTTTCCTCCTGTTTTACAGCAGATACACCTCTGACGAACTTTCTCCTATCTGGGTCCCCAGATTACCTTCCAGACCCTGAAAATCTTCGATTCTCCCCCAGCCCTTCCCTAAAGGGGGGTGTCTTTTAACCATTTTCTAGCCATGGTGATGATGCTAAGAGAAAACCCAGAAGCTTTAGAGATTGACTGGAATGCATTCACACCTCCCTTTTATTTAATTATGAGAACCTTTTATTTAATTACTGAGAATCCAGTGACTTGGCTTCTCCAAACTTTGATTTCCTTCTCTATAATTCGGGTCAATGTTACACACTAGGTCCCATAAAAAACCCAGAAATGCCAGGGAGTAAGACTCATAGTCAGTCCCTTGTTCAGAAATGTCACAGAGCTGGAGAAATGGCTTCTTTCTCCAAGAGAAAGACCACTCCTGCCCTGTGACTCAGGACATTTTCTGGTTAAGTTCAGCCACCAGGGACCTGACTGTAATCAACTGATCTTACACCTTCTTATCTCAGGCATGCCACTGAAAACTAGCCCTATCACAGGAACAGAATGGGACGAGTCCCCCCAAAACACCCTCTGGGGAGTTCCTAACAGACAAAGCAGAAGTGAACTAAATAGTTTCTATTGAGTAAGCTCGGAGGAGCAGAAACCAGGGGGGCATCCAGGTTCCTGCTCCAGTACCCCTCCTCAGCCACTGGGGTCAGAGCCAACACATCCTGAAGACCTCAGGAACCAAGTACTCCCAAAGGAAGCTTCTGGCCTGCCTTATTTAGTCACCGGGCACCAGTTAATTGCATCAGATATAGCTTAGACTCGCATCCGGCTCCCATCAGGGAGGAAGCAACTACTCTCAAAAATAACATCAGGTACAAAAGAAAAGGTAGAAAGTGCCTAGTGCCGCCAAAGGGCAGAAGCTCCCAACCCCTGCACACCCCAGCCATGGGTGAGCCCCTTGGCCTTTGCCTACCCAGAGCCTGAGAGCGAGGTCTCCAGCAGGATCCATATTTCTCAGTCCAAGAAGAGTCCACCAGGGAAGGTGTCTCCCAGCTAAGAAAAGGCAAGACCTGGGCTCAAGACCCAGAAGCTGCCTCCTGAGACACAACTATGAACCTTCAGACAAAGGAAAGAGGCAGTCAGAACTGTACCGGTGCCAGACAAGCAAAAACCACACAAATAAGAAAGAGTCCCTGGGTCGCGGGCCCTTCCTGGGGGAGGAGCAAGTGGCACTGACAACGTCCTTCATGCGGGTTCCAGGCCAGGGAAAATAGCAATCTCTCCAGTTGCTCTACTCTGTCTCTCCTCCGTCTCCAGCCCCACGCCCTGACATAGTTTCCCCTTAGCTGTTTCTTGGATAGTTTTCAAGAGTTTGTGCAATCGCATATATATGAAAATGTTATAACGAAACGCATTACTTTGTATGCTAACATAAAATAAATATAAAATAATAAAACGTGTGTGTGTGTGTGTGTGTGTGTGTGTGTGTGTGTGTGTGTGTGTGTGTGCATGCGTGGGTGCTTCAGTTCTGTTGAACAATTTCCCTGCCATCTTCAAATGCTGGATGGTGTCTCTTTGAAGTGGAAACGAGGTGTTTTTTAAATTACCTCCCATCACCCCACGCAGCAAAGTTGATGCCTGAGACTTTGCCCAGGCTTGGTTTTGGCTTCCTCAGCTGTTAAGAGTGTATCCGGCTGTCTCTCAAATTCGAGAGCCCCTCACTTTACCCCTACCTGCACCCCTTTCCCATTTTGTCCGGAGGAAGAGGCATCCCTCTCTGTCCTGCCCTACAGCAGGAAAAGACTTCCTGCCTTTGAGACTCACTGGTTAGTCCTGGTGGTCCAGAGATTCTCCGCTTTGCCCAGCCCGGCCCGGCCCTGCCTCTCGGAGGCAGAGGGAAGGGAGCGACCCCCGGGCCCGGGTCTGGAAGGTTGGACAGAAGCAGCAACACCGCACACGGTGGGACAGAGTCTAGAGTTCAGAACCGGACGCAGGAAACGATCAAGTGACCAAGACAAAAGCAAGGATCATAGTGGCGCTAGGCCGGAGCAGCGGCGCTCCCCGCTCGCTCACACGGCTCCCCCAGTGTCCGGCGCCCCGCGGGACCCACCTGATCCGCAGAACCAGGCCCGGCGGGTGCGGTCGACCACGCTGGGAGCAGGACAGCGCTCGCCTGGCGGCGCTCTACGTAACGGGAGACCCAGCCGCTGCTCCACCGGGGTGTGCCCGGGTGTGCCGGGCGGGGTGCGCGCCTCCGTCCCTCGGGGACGCCTCCTCCGGGCAGCGCGCCTGTGCAGGGGGCGCGGGCTAGCCGCGTGCGCCGACTCGGGAGTGGGAGCCTAGCTCGTCCCTGCCCAGACCCAGCGCCGGGCGCTAGTGCACGTGTGTCTGCCTGTGGGAGGGGCGATGTTTGCTTCATCTCCACTCAAGCAGCAAAAAGCCTGAAACCAGCAAATAAATACAGATAAAAGCCCCCGGTCAAAGCGGCCTCTGTCTTCTCTGACCTGCAGGTAGAGTGATGGCGGTGAGATAGGGATGTCACCCTATACAACGAGAAAGGGCCTCAGGGACACTGCTTACAGCCAGTCACCTGGGAGCCTAGAAGGTCTTCCCTCCGTATTTTCCTGGGGGCTCCTGGCTGACAGCAGCAAAGGCTACTAGGAGGGTAGGTCTCCCAGTCCTGCGTTCTGGGGTGAAAGGCTGGACATGAAGCATCTAGACCATGGCTGGCTGGCTTGTGGTCTCCCTCCCAGCCCTGGGTGTTCTCTGACCGGGTTGTACAGGGATGGATCGTCTACTGTAATTATTTAGAAAGGAGCTCAAAACAATTGGTAGCAGAGTTGTGCTTCTACCTACCGACAGCAGGCACATCTACCCTCATCTGGTTTGCTTCACCCTCAGGCTCGGTTGAATCTATTTTATCCCAAAGAAAAGTAAAGTTTTGTTTTGGCTAAAATATTCACCACTGAACATAGTTTTTTTGTTGTTGTTGGTTTTTTGTTTTGTTTTGTTTTGTTTTGTTTTTAAGGTACCACGTTGTGTGCCTGGGTGGCCCAGGAATTTAGGAGAGGCTATTTAGAGCCCTTAGATCTGGGTTCAGGATGGTTTGAGCCCACCTTGTGGTTGCTTAAAACAGAACCCAGGTCCTGTTTTAAGCCCCCTGTGTAAGCCCCCTGAGGCACAGGCCCTTCCCCTGAGGACCTCTAACTACCACGTTCCACCCACAGTGCATTCTAACTGCCCTAAGGGCCAGAGCCAGCCCCTGTTATATAGAGTAAGAAGCCCAAGCTATGACTTGAAAACCCACCAATCCCCACCCTGGAAAGATCTACCTCCCCCCTCCCAAGAAGCTATATAAACCTCTGCCGAGTTCTCACCTTAGGAGAGGCAACCACCCTCTTGGGTTCTTCCCTCCCAATAAATCTGTGAGGTTTGTTGTTTGGCTGTCTTTGTGGTATTCCTTGGTCGGAACTGCCAGGATACTGTTCCTTTCAGAACTGTAACAATTTGGGGAAATTTTCTGCTATGGGAACAGAGCTGTAACACTTCAGTGGGGAAACCTTCCCTCACCCCAGAGCAGAATTGTAACACTTTCATTGGTGAAGCCTTTCGCTTCAGAACTGTAACACTTACACTGGGGCTGTGACTCTAATATGCTCTCCTAGCGCCTGTGTTCCTCCAGGCAGGGGTGGGGGCTGGGTGTCTAAACTGCACTACCTGGTCCACCACCAACAGAATCACCCTCTAGCACCCCCATCCACCAACAGCACTTCCGTAAGTTTCCACTTTGTCAGTGTAAACATTTCCATGTCTGAGGAAGTGACTGTTGAATGTCTGACACCTCTCTGGTAGGTAACCCCCCCCCACACACACCTCACACACAGTCTTTACGGCTACAGTTGACCTTCTTCACCTGACCCCCATCCCCCAACCCTTGAAGCTACAATCGGCAATTTCCTCAGGTCCTCTTAGCTTTGATGACTCTATTCTCCAACCCTTTCCTGTGGATGAGACAGCCCTCCCTCCCCAGGGTTTTCATCCTTGCCTTCTGACCGCCACAAAAGCCCCAGGTGCTGAGTTTCTCCTCAGTACCTAACTCGCATTGAGTGAGGTGACTACCTACTGAACTGCTTGGATCTTCTCTGGTCTTCCCTAAGTCCTGGGGACACTATATGCTGCAGTGACAATTTTTCCTCCTGATTCCTTCTCTCATCCATGGGAACAGTGTCTTCCATATCCTGTCACCCCGCCTTGGGATGCCTTTTAGAAAACCTCAGCCTCTCCAACTGACACTTGACCTGAAGAGCTCTAAATTTATTCTCTTTCGTAACTGAGTTTGGACTCAATGCACTTAGATAACGAATCTAACGGGCCGCCTAACGGCACCCTAGATCCCAATATCATTTGGGACCTTTACAAATACTGGGAGCTATTAGGGAAAACAGAAAGAGATTCTCCAATCCCTATTTCTCTTTTCTCTGCTCCAAACCCTGTTGGTTTTTGTTTGGTCTATCCCCAAACAAACTGTATAAATGTCCTATTTTTTACATTTTGGTTGATGGATCTGTAAATTTATTACACAGTGGGAGTGGAAAGCTGGACCTAGCAGGAGCAGGAGACCACAGAGAGAGTAGGCCAGCTGCAGCTGCACACACCTGCACACACCCCTCCCTGGTGGGAGGACACTTCTCTCAGCTCCATCCTGCAGCGTCCTCGGTCCATAGCCAGGACTCAAACATTTCCTGTCTCCAAGACTGTTCTCAGTTTGCAGGGTTCAGTTTTACAGAGATTCGAGTGTCTTTTAGGTATGAGTACATTAGACTTCTGTTTTATATTGTCCCATTTGAATTAAAATCTGGCTCTAGGTTTAGAGTATGGGTCCCTTCCTCTAGACCCTCAAGCATGCTTGTTTAAAGGTTTTCTCCAAAGTCTCTGCTCCATATCAGGTGAGCCCACCTGCTGTGTGACAAAAAACAGAGGGCAAAACAAAATAAAGGGACAGACTGCTCCCAGTGGGGACATAGCTACTCATCTCATACGCCTTTGGTTTTGGTTTAACTCTAAAGCTTTTGCTGAGGTATAAATCTTACCTCAAGACTTCTAAGCATATTTGGTATGATTAAAACCTATAAAATCTATAACAAAAGAGTTAATTTAAAATTCTTAACACTGGGCTTAATAGTTAAAATTCTATACATAGATAATCTTACAGGAAACACGTGGCTCACTGCCACCTTGCTGTCCCCCACTGGGATGGAGACAGCCACATGGCTGACAGCCATCTTTGCTAGGGTTGGAAAGGATGGGCTTTGCCATGACCACATGGTATAAGCCAACCAAGGAAAAAACTGCTGCCTATGAAGCCCAAACCGGATGGTTCCAACATAGTTTTCATTCACGTTCATTAGCCTCCTCCTTACCACCCTCAACCCCTGGTCTCTTCTTTGGTCTCTCTTTCTCCCTCCTCAGCCACAGGCTGCCCATACCAACCCTCTCAGGTGTTCACTTTGAGCCCACTGGCCGCCCTTAGTCCTCCTGCTCTGCTATGGGATCCCTTTACCACCTCTCCCTACCCAGCCTGACACAGTTATCTTTTTGAGGGAGTTTCCTAGGGTGGATGGATTTGTTAGGGTACATGTTCCCTTGTCAATAACAAACTCTCTCAAATAGAAAAGAGATGAGTCCTGTACTGATAATTCTTCCACCTTTATTAAAGAGTTCCGGTATATTACCCAATCCTGCAACCTCACCTTCCATGGTGTTTATGTGATTTTCCCAGAAGAGCACAGGCAAGTGTGTGACCAAGCTAGGTCTCATGCAGATTAAATCCACCTGTCTTATGTCACCCACCTAGTAGGGGCTGAGGCAGTCTGTAACTAAAACCCTGAATAGAATTACAATCCCCTGTGGACATCCTTGCTGGGTATCAATTTGTCCTCTGGCTGGTCTATACAAGACTACCCTAAAAGTGGTAAATGATGAAAAAATCCAAGAGGTCATCCAGGACAAACACAAAAAACCCTTCTCAATCACTAGACTGCCTTACAAAGACCCTATTACAATATACCAATCTGGATCCTGAGACCCCAGACAGAAAACAACCCTTATAACCTACTTCTCCCCTCCCCCAGAGTTTCCTGATATTGGTGCCAAAAGTCTAGAGAAAGGACCCTTGACGCCACAGGCAGAAGTCTTAACTGTAGTCTTCAAAGTGTACTCTGGTGAAAAAGCAAAGATATCTGATGCTAAGGCCTTTCAGCCAGGAAAGCAGACACCCAGGCTCCCAAAGCTTGGGTTCCCTGTTTCAAATGCTGTCAGGAGGGTCACTGAGACAGGGGCTGTCCAAACCATTCTGACCAGGACCACGGTGCCATCAAGAGGGACACTGGGCTGTTAGACCGTCTTTGAGGGATTAAACCCAGATTGCCTCTGGTAGATCCCCTAAGTCTGGCCATGAATGACTGAGGGGCCCAGGCTCCCTTTTCCTGACAACTGTCATCTCTGACAGGCTGCCTTGGGTAGTCATCACAGTATCAGAGGGATCCAGCTCCTTCCAAGGCCACGTTTTGGGTCCTGACTGAGTTTGGGGGAAACACATCTCATTCCTCTATCTTCAGAGTAGGGAGAGAGTTTTACCACACTCACCAAATTTTACCACTTGTCATGGTGCCAAGCTGTCCTATCCCTTTGCTGGCAAAGAGACTCTTACTCAAAGTGGGAGCTTCCATTTCTTTCTTCATCATTTGCTTGACCCCAGGCTCACCAGCCATTCTCATCTTCTTCCCCTAAATCACAGGATTTGACACACTTCTTTTACTGGCTTTCCAGGTGGAGGATCCCTGGGTATGGGACATCCAAAACCCCTCTATAGCCAACCATCATCCCTCTCTCATTCAGTTACAAAACCTTTCCACTCCTGTCTTAGTCAGGGTTTCTATTACTGTGAAGAGTACCATGACCACGGCAATTCTTATAAAGGCCAACATTTGTTGGAGACTTGCTTACAGTTCATGGGTTTAGTACCTTATCATCATGGTGTGAAGCAAGCAGCAGGCAGGTAGACATAATCCTGGAGAGGAGCTGAGAGTTCATCATCTAGATCCACAGGTAACAGGGAGGAGTCTGTGTCTACACTAAATGTAGCTTGAGCACAGGATACCTTAAAGCCTGCCTCCACAGTGACACACTTCCTCCAACAAGGCTATACCTCCTAATAAGCCACTCCCTCTGAATTTACAGGCAATTACATTCAAACTACCACAACTCCTATCCAGGACAGAAGGTGAGATATACTCGCCTGCCTGATCCTGATTGCTTGGAAAGTTTTGTCCATATTCTGTGTGCAAATGAGTCTATATTTTCTGGTGTATCTATAAATTTCACTGTGAATATGGGAGCTGAGATGGAAATTGGTCAGGCTCACCTGAATGTATAAATAAATGATGATGGACACCATATGTTTTGCTTCTACTGGTCTTCTTTCAGTGTGTAAACTTTCTATGTCTGTGTTTATTGGTTTTGTTTTTATTTACTCTGCCATTGCCAGCCACCAGCCACCACTGCTAACACTAGTCTCTATGGCTGCTTTGATGGCCAGAGCTCATCTCTGGGCTTTCTGGTCACTGGATTCAGTTTATGAAAGATTGGATTTAAAAACAATGCTTGTGCTGGGCTGTGGTGGTGCATACCTGTAATCCCAGCACTCAGAAGGCAAAAGCAGTCAGATCTCAGTGAGTTTGAGGCCAGCCTGGTCTACAGAATAAGTTCTAGGACAGCCAGGGCTACACAGAGAAACCCTGTCTTAAAAATAAATAAATAAAAGTTTGCTTAATGAAGGTTAAAGCTTTACCTTCATGTATTCGTATACAAGAATGTTCCTCTGGCCACAGCTGAACTTAAAGAAGTTAACCTATTACTGTCTTCTCTCCTCAGCACCTGACCCATCCAACATACAAGCTCTCCAAACACTGCCCCCTTCCAGGTTCTCTCTTCAAGTTGCATTGGTACAGGATGCCATACTTAACTTTAAGCCATGTCCACATCTCAGCATTTCAGATTAACTCAGATTGCTGATTTGACTCTCTAAATGTGTGTACTGATCATTTATTTCTGTAAAAGGAAAATTTGTTTAACTTTAAAATGTAAAGGGAAATTTGTTTAACTCTTTATGGCTGTTCACCACCCACCCCCTCCTGATAAACAAAGAATGTGCTTAAAGTTCCAGGATCTGCCTCCTGAATTCCTGAGATATGTCACTTGCCACCTGCATTCCTGCACCTGCTTTCCTGCATGTAGCAACCCCCATGATCGATAAAAGCTTTGTTCAAGATAAAAGCTTTGTTCAATTTCAACTCGGGGCTCTCTCTGTTCCTGTGCGTCCAGTGAGCTGAGCCCCAGGTATACTTGGAAAATTAAAGCCCTTTCGTGTTGCATGAGAGAACGTCTTTTGGAGTCCTCCTTATCACAGCGGATTTCTCAACCCTTACAATTTCTACTGGCTTCAGCCATCCAGCGTATTTAGTTCCAAATTCTAGAGTTTTCCTTTCCAGCCGCTCCTTCCCTCCTGTCAGGGTACTGTCAGGGTACCTTTCTCTTCACAGCTAGAACACTCCCATTGGGGAAGCCTCTCCCCTCAGGGCTATAGCACTGACGTTCTGCAAGACCACCAAGTGCCCTTTCTGCTGAGCTATATCTCCAGCCCTCGAACACCATTTTCAGTGATTTTTAAATACTTTCCTACAGCTGAGTTATAACTGGAAGTCCTGAAGATGGCATACATTGTTGAGTGTCCTATGCTAAAGGAAAGGGGACAGACCACTGCTTGGATTCCTGAGGGATGCACAGAGCCCACATACTCACCAAATGCTGTTACAGAACTTGGGAAACCCCAGTGGAGTAAAACAGTGGGAGAATAAAATCTGGGTCGCACCTCTCAGGAACGTCCTTAGTGTAGGCAGCTGTTCCAGCTTGATTTACATCAGTCTGAACATGAGCTAAAGTCGTCTGAGAGGAGGGAACCTCAATTGAGATAATGCCTTCATAAGATCCGGATGTAGGCAAGCCTGTGAGGCTTTGATTGGTTGTGGGGGCCATCCCTGGGCTGGAGGTCCTGGAGCAAGCCATGGGGAGCAAGCCAGAAAGCAGCACTCTCCATGGCCTCTGCATCAGCTCCTGCCTCCAGGTTCCAGCCCTGCTAGAGTTCCTGTTCTGACTTCTTCAGTGATGTGGAAAGCCACATAAACCCTTTCCTTTCCAGCTTGCTCTTTGAAGTGGTGCTTTATCATAGCCATGGTAATCCTCACAAGTACAGCATCCATTACAAAGGGCCCTTCACCAGATCAATCTTGGCATCATTGTCTTGCAAATGTACTCACAGGAGCTCTTTAATAGAAACAGTTAGATGAGAGAACATGAGATGCCTAGTGCATTATTTCCACTCATTATCATGCTGAAGAACATAAAGTTTGGATTGTTCTTCCATGAGGTGGGGCATCATTTTATTGCTGTTGTTTTGTTTCTATTAAAATAATGTTATTCATACGCTGTAGTCTGATAATAGTTTCCCCTCTTTGAGATTCTTCCTACCAAAACCTTTTGGTTTGTTTGAGAGTATCTTTTGAAGCTCTGGTTGGCTTTGAACTTGTTACGTGACTATGGCTGCCCCTGAACATCCACCTTCCAATGCTTAGAATGAGGTGAGCACCATTACATCCTACTTGAGGATTTTTTTGAGGACCAGACATGGTGGTAAGCATCTGTAATCTCAGCATTCAAGAGGCAGAGGTGGGGAGATAGCCTTGGATTCAAAGTCAAGCCAGTCTACACAGCTAGGGACCCTGGCTCAAAATAAGAAAACAAGGGCCAGGTAGCTCAGTGAGTAAATTTATTTTCTACTAAACCTGAGTACCTGATTTCAATCCCCAGAAGTCACATGGTAGAAAGAGAGAACAGACTATATAGCAAGTTATTCTGACTCCACACATGAGCCCCTTCCCACCACACTAAACGAATAACGTTTTTTTTTTTTTAAAAAAAATGATAGTTTTACCAGAAATTTGAGGGAATTCCAAAGGAATTACCACATGTTAAAGGGGAAATTAAAGTTTTTTGTGGGCTCTTATTCTAGTTACTAAAAGAATTTAAGAATGAACTCAAAAGGAAACTTGAGGACATTTTATTTTAATTTTTAAAAAAAACTCAAAAATAAGTGTGCTAGTCAGTGTTATATTGCTCTGAAAAGACACCATGACCAAGGCAACTCTTTAAAAAGGAAGCATGTGGCTTTTCCATGGTGGTGTGTACCTTTAATCTCAATAACACACACACCAGCACCCCCCACCCCCCCCAGGGCTGGGGTGTGGGGTGCAGAAGGAAGGCTGATCTCTGTGAGTGAAAAGCCAGCCTGATCTACAAAGAAAATTCCAGGTCAGCCAGAGTTACACTGAGAAACTGTAGCTCAAAAACCAAAAAGAAAAAAGAAAGCATTTAACTGGGGGGAGGGGGGCTTTCTAACAGTTTCAGAGGGTGAGTTCATGATCACTATGGTGGACAATATGGTGGTGGAGGATGCATAGCACTGGAGCATAGCGGAGAGCTACATGTGGTAATATGTTGTATAGTTAATAAAAATAGTCTGGAATATCAGAGAACAGAGTCAAGCCATGATGGTCAGGGAATGGTGACCCACACCTTTAATCCCATCACGTGGGAGGCAGGAGATCAAGGCCTAATAGAGCCAGGTGGTGGTGGCACACATCTTTAATACTAGTTCTAGGAAAGTTGAACCAGGAAGTGAAACAGCTGGATGGAGAGAAAGAAGGAGGGAGTTCAGCTTCCCCGGCCGCTTCCCTTTTCGGCTGAGGACAGAGAGGTTATAGTCAAAGGATTTGGGGAGACAGGCCTGAAGGGTTGACTGGGTGAGAATTGACTGTGGTTTGTTCCCTGTCTCTCTAATAGGTCAGCCTTTCCCCAATACCTGGCTCTGGGTTTTTAATATAATACCAAATAGAATTTGTGCATAGGTGTATAGGCAGGGAGAAAGAGACATAGGCTTTGCATGGTGCTGTGGAATAATCCTTCTGCACACTGTGTGACTTTGTTGTTAGCCAATAGCTGAACAGGATGACATTAGGTAGGAAAGCCAAACTGAGATGAGAATGGCAGGATAAGTAAGAGTGGAGTCATAAGAAATCCCATTCAGAGATTAGGACAGGTAGAAAATGAAATAACAAGCTAGGAGCCACATGGCAAAGCATAGATAAGAAATATGGGCTGATTTAAATGTAAGAGTTAAATAGTAACAATCCTGAGCTATTGGCCGAACATTTATAATTAATAAAAACCTCTGTGCTCATTATTTGGGAACTAATGGTTGGAACAGGAGAACTCTGCCTGCCACATAGGCTTGGATTCCAAAAGACCACCCTCAGTGACACATGTCCTTCCACAAGGCCATACCCCTAATCTTTCCAATCCTATCAGAAAGTTCCAGTCCCTGGAGAGTAAGCATTCATGTATATGAGCCCATGGAGATTGTTCTCATTCAAACCAACATGACAGAAACCTGCGAACCCCGGCAGCTACTCCAATGAAGAAATAGGGGAAGACATCTGTCATCTGAAGTTGGGATGGTGTGGAGGTTAGGCAGAGAAGAAACTTTAGGAAAAAGTGAAGCCCAAAGACCGAGGGAAAGCACACTCAGAAAATAGGTGGATGGAAAGGAATAGTCATGAATTGCAGAGTAATCCAGAGAAGTCGAAGACTTCATGTTGTAGCGGGTTTCTCTGGGGTCCCGGACGCCAGAGGTCCCGGACCCACAGACCTGCCAGGGACCGCTTATCCGCGTGCCGCCGCCCGGGTCCCCAGAAACGACTCAGACGCTTCTATTAACTTCATGCTGTTTGGCCTATGGCTTGGGCACATTGCTAGCTAGCTCTTACATCTTAAATCAACCCATTTCTATTAATCCGTGGGCCACGTGGCCCCGGCCCGTAGCTCACCCGTGTTCCCTACATGCTGTTCCTTGGGCGGCTGGCTCAATCTGCCTCTGACTCCGCCCTGCTTCTCCTACCTAAACTCTGACTCTCCTCCCACTTTCTCTATGGTGTCTGCCATGGCTCAAAACAGCTCCTTTATTTAAAGATTGAGATTCACAGCATAAAGAAGGGCATTCCCACATCAACTTCACAATGGATGTATATCTGTAGCTCTGTACCCAGCTGCACTGGGGGCAGGAATTCTGGGCAATAAAAGTACATGATAAAGGAGCAATTATTCCTCTTGTTACTTAGCACAGTTATGGTAGATTCGCCTTCCCCTTAAGGTTCCTTGGACAGGTGATTGACTTGCCCACCTGGAATGTGAGGTCTCCACCAGGCTAGAGATTCTATTCTCTTGAATGAGGAAGAGTTTGCCTCTTTGTGGGCCTTTTTTTTTTTAAATGCATTTTATTTTAAATGATATTGAGTATAATTGTTAGGTCCAAACTGGCCCCCAATGACAGTAGTGGTGTGAATGTCTCTGCTCTGTTTACTTCCTTAGCTTGACAGTTTCATTGCAGAATGAAATGCTTTACCAATCCTTAGAACACCCAATAGCTCTCCTCCAAGACAGAGGGAGGATTTGAATCTTGGGGTACGTTGCTTTCGATGAGTCACCCCATCCTTCACAGACTGCTTTGCTTTGTGTGTAAATTTGAAGTAGAAGGACTAGATAAGTTGGAGAGAAGAGATGGACCTAACCAACATTGGCTACCAGGTACCAAAGGCTCCAGGTACCTTACACAGGTGTCACCTTGTTTAAAGGTCACTCATCTACCCTCAGATGCTAACCACAGCCAGTTTTCCAGGGGAGGGAGAAGAATGTAATAGGCAGATACAGTAACTTGTTGCCACCCCTCTAGATTTGCCATCCCTCCAGGTGTGGACCTTTGCCATCCCTCCAGGTGTGGACCTTTGCCATCTCTCCAGATGTGGACCTTTGCCATCTCTCCAGATGTGGACCTTTGCCATCTCTCCAGGTGTGGACCTTTGCCATCTCTCCAGATGTGGACCTTTGCTACCCCTCTAGATTTGGACCTTTATCATCCCTCCAGATGTGGACCTTTGCCCTGGGGCCAGAAGATCTTCTCTTTGCACTCTTACTTTTTTTGAGTACATATTCATTAGAACCTTACATGGAAGAGACCAAGGCCGACAGTGTCACAGCCCAGTAGGAGGTAGATGGTAAACACAAACCACTTAGTTCATCGTGCCGGGACAACTGTGATCAGTGTCAAAAGGGAGAGTTCCAGGGACATGATTTTCATGATAAGAAAACTAAAGTTCACGGAAGTACAGGTCAACAGCCCATGCAGAACTGAGGCAGAAGACACACACACACACACACACACACACACACACACACACACACACACACAGAGCCCTCTGAGGACATAGGAGGGAAAAAAACCTGTATGGTGATATATTTTATATGTAATAAAGTGAGCCTGGAATATCAGAGAACAGATTCAATGTTCAATCCATGAGGGTCAGAGAGTGGTAACTCATGCCTTTAATGCCAACACAGGAATGACTGAGTGGTGACTTTTAATCCATTACTCAGGAGACAGAGATATTTCGGTATTTCTGTGAGTTCAAAGCAAAAAAGCAAAACAGTATTAGCTCACACTTTTAATCCTAACTCTATAATTATGATGCAGAGTTAGTTGAACTCAGAAGTAAAACGACTGGGAAGAGAAGGTATTTAAGGCAGGCATAGTCAGACAGTGAGATATTCTGTGAAGCACCTGGTTGGGCTGAGGACTCTTGAAGATAGTTCATGAAATACCAATTAGAACTCATACTTTAGCCCATCACTCCTGCAAGCTGAGAATCCAGAAAATCTCAAATAAGATAATAAACCCTGTTTGTGTCAAAATATATACTTTGACTGTGAGCATTTCTCACAAAAATACTCAGAAAAATGAAAGAAAGCCCACACTTTTGAAGAGCCAGAAAGCCCTAGATCCCCAAAGATGGTCATCCCTGTCCTCAGACAGATGCAGAAGTAAGATCTAGGTGGGGAAGTGACTTCATCAGAACCACAGGCTTGGGGTTCCTGGGTCTTTCCCTGACCCTAAGCCAGAAACAGGTGTGGAAACTCCCAAGTCCAGCATGTCAGAGGTGTTTTAATAAAGATGCAAAGGGGATGGTGTTACTCCCTAGAAGTGCATGGTAAATGTGAGTCCCATGTCTAGGAAGAAGTGGGCTATGTGGAGCATTGGGATACTTAGCCATGGTACCATGGGAATGGCCTAGGTTCCTGTAGGAGACAGTGGAGGGGACCTGGTGGAGATGCTCACTGAAAAGACCAGGGACTCACGTGTCAGCCTATCATTAGTAAGGCGTCCCCAAGAAGGGAAGGCGGCATGACAAGGTTCTGTTCCAACAAGATACTCTCATCCTAGCCATCAGCCACCCCCAGTAAATGACGTCAGAAAGGAAGAGAAAGAAGGTGAAAGTGATGGAAAGATAATGAAGAGGAAATAATTGAGGACAGGAGAGATGGAGAGAGGGAGGACATGAAGGAACAATGGTGAAGGAAACAGAAAATGGGAATGCACTGGGCTGTACAGGTGCTAAATTATGCCATGTTGCCTACAGGCTGGGCCTTGTCCCGACTGACCCGTCTATCTATACGCAGTAGTTTGCTCCATTTTGGCAGAGTGGGTCCAGCTCTGAGCCTGCAGGATGGCTCCGCAGGTGAAGGTGCTTGTCACCAAACCCAAGGCCTGAGTTCAGTCTCTGGCATCCACACAGTGGAAGGAACAGTTTGTCTTCCAGTCCCAGCATGACTACCTGTGTGCTCTCCCCACACACTATCTGTCCAGAGCAAATCATGAGGTACTGAGTAAGTTATTTATTTAAACAAATGAAATAATGCCTTCTACGAACTTATAGAATTAAATCAGGAACACAAGAACACATGGTATATCAAAACCACACCAGAGAGCCCAGGCCCACCACAAACTTCCCTAAACCGAGAGATCAATGAATGATGTGATTCCCCTTACATGAATGACAGAAAATGAAGGGAACTGTATTAATCAGCATCCTCTGAAAGAACAGAGCTAAACTAATAAAATTGTGTGTGTGTGTGTGTGTGTGTGTGTGTGTGTGTGTGTGTGTGTGTGTGTGTGTCTGGGTGTGCCTGGATGTGTATCTGTGTGTTTCTGTGGTGGGAGGGTATGTATCTGTGGTGTGTGCATATGTTTCTGTGTGTGTGAGTGTGTGTGTGTGTGTGTGTGTGTGTGTGTGTGTGTGTGTGTGTGCCTGTATGTATGTAAGTGTTTGTGGTGGTGGGTGGATGTGTATCTGTGGGGTGTGTGTGTGTGTGTACATGTGTATGTATTAAAAGGAGATTCATTAGAGTAACCTGCAGGATGTGCTTGTGGTCCAGGCAGTCACAAATGAGCACCTCCCAATAAAAAGGCAAACAGCTGTTCAATCTGAAACTAGATGTCTCAAAAGTCCCAATATGGTGCAGGAGTGCCAGGGAATTTCTAGAGAGCTGTTGGTCTTCAGAGTAGTATTATGTTTCTGGCCTGGACTCTCCAGCTTAGCCTGATGGCCCAGACTTTCAGACCCACAATCCCATAGTCCCACTGAAACACACAGACGCTTGTATTAATTGTACGCTGATTGACCTGAGGCCCAGGCAGATAACTTGCTAGCTCTTGCTTTTAAACTAACCCATGATTCTTACCCTGTTCAGCCATGCGGCTCGGTACCTTTTCTCAGAGCAGCATTTCATCTTCTTTCCTCTGCATCTGCTGGCATTTCATCATGGTGTCTCCATGGCTTCTCTGTGGCATTTCTGCTTTGTTCTTCCTGTTCCCAGAGTTTTCCCAGCCTGGTAGCTATGCCCACACTTCCTGTCTGCCTTCAGCCAATCAGCATTTTTATTAGACTAGTAGATGAGACAACTATTTACAATGTAACAACATAATGCCACTACACTTCAGTCTACATTGGAATCCTGAAGGAGCAGGTTCTAACCCTAGCAGAGCAGTACATCGGAAACAGGATAGATGAATCTGCCAACAAGAGTAACAGCAAGCAGGCAGAAAGCCACCGTTTCCTTCTTTCCTATCCTTTTATGTGGGTGGTTGTAGTAGGATTATGTCGTTACATTGTAAATAATTGTCCTGCCTACTGGTTTAATAAAAAGGCTAATTGGCTGAAGGTAGACAGGAAGTGTGGGCAGAGCTACCAGACTAAGAAACCTCTGGGAACAGGAAGAACAGAGCAGGGATGCTACAGAGTTGTCAGACAAGACATCAGATGCAAAGGACAACTATGTGCTCTGAGGAAAGCTGAACCCCATGGCTGAACAGGATAAGAGTCATGGGTTAATTTAAGAGTTAGCAAGTCATATACCTGGGCCCTAAACTGATCAGCATAAAATTAGTGTAAGTGACCGTGTGTCTCTGTGGGATTGTGGGTCTGTGGGTCTGTAGGTCGGAACCTTGAGGCTAGGCCAGTCTGGGCCAGAAACATAATACAATGGTGAAGCCCCAATTAGGATGGGTCATCCCATTCCAAATAATTTGGTGAAAAAAAAAATCTCACAGGTGTGTAAAGTGGCTTGGGTTTTGGTTGATTCCAGACACAGGCAAGTTGACAACTAAGATTAGCCATCACAGAAAGTAACACTAGGGACTAGGGACAAGCAACTACCAACCATCATCAGGCTATCTGGTAGACTCAACACCTGGTCAACAGATGAGGATCTTATGACTCTGTTCCCTGGGCATGAGTAGTCATCTACTTGACTTGGTTTTATCAATTTGGACTCAGGATGCCTAGAATCAGCCCTGTGCCTTGAACTTGTGCTGACCTTTGGCAGGCTGATGCCACAACGTGACTGTGACCACATTGCTATGTCAGCGTTGTTATCCATGGGGACTCTGCTTCTTTAGCAGCTCTCTAATCTTGCCTTTACTAAGGTACCCTCACCCTCCTTGGCTCTTCCTCAGTTCTGTAACATATGCCATTTGTGTGAAGTGTCATGTGTGACCCAAGAGTTGGGACAGAAGAGCTTCTGTTGCTGAGAATGCAAGCGAAACCCATAGAACTTGGTAAATTAAAGCCAATGTAATGGACCTAACTTGGGAATTTATTATTTTTGATAACCTTTGACATTGTGGAGAGACATATGCACATCTATCTAGCTTCTGAGCAGTTTACCCACAGCAGTTAATGTGGCTGGCAGGATTCCATCCATTACAGAGGAAGCCATTGAGTAAACACATTACTGACAAAAATAATTGCCAATACATGAAGATTTATTTTGTTTTTTCAAGTAAAATAAACTAGCTGATGATAGAGATAAAATTTGAAACCCTATCAAAGTCGCATAAACAGATTTGAAGCATGTAGCTGTTAACTAATGACTGACTCGCACTGACTCCAACACCGTTCATGGTAACATTTGTCTCAGGTGCCAGATGGAGGTAGGAAGACACTTTGCCCTCACTATGGAGGGCTACAGCTCTTAAGGAATTTCTTGGCAAACGTAGACCAAGCATCAGGAAGAGATGTAAGCCTCATCACAGACATAGGATTTCATATGTAAGGTGGGCTATCACCAGGCCCAGTGGCATAGACTTGTAGTTAGCACTCAGGCAGCTGAAGCAGGAGAATAACTATAGGCTGAAGGTAAATCTGGGATACTTAGTAGATTCCAGATGGGTTGGGGCTATGTAACAAAACTTTGTACACACACACACACACACACACACACACACACACAAGAAAGGGAAGAGTACTTATAGAGTTATACTATACTAATACAAGAAATTATTTCAATAGGCAAGAGAAACAGCTAGGCTGGACAGTGGTGACACACACCAGCAGTCCAGAGGCAGAGGCGGGTGGATCCCCAAGTTTGAAGTTAGCATGATGGACAGAGTGACTTCCAGGACAGCCAGGGCTACACAGGGAAACCTTGTCTCAGAAAACAAAAACAGGAACAAAAAATAAAGGAAAAGGAAGAAGAGAAGAAAGAAAAAATATCCAGGAAAAAACTACCACAAACAAATTAGTTATTAGAAGAAAGAGGTGGCACAGGCAAAGGGGAAGTAGAGGCTCTGAAGTGGTCCTGACCTCTGTCATTCATGGCACCCAAAGAGAAAGAAGTTAGAATAAAGAAAAGAGCATAGTAGCAGGTCTCCCCCCCCCCCAAAAAACCCCATAAAATTAAATTTAAAAAATCCTAATAATGTAAACCCGTTAATACATGGGACAACCAAGAGAAGAGGCACATGAAATATTATTTAAAATGGTACCACAAAATAATCACGACAATCACAAGAGCAAACAGAACTGTAAATGGACATGTCCTGTCTTCACCACCCAGTCCCAAATAACCGAGTCAGAGGTTGAATATGAATTATAAATGACCGGACAATAGCTCAGCCTTGTTACTAGCTAATTCTTACATTTAAATTAACCCATATTTCTATTAATGCTTTGCCACATGGCTCATGACTTGTTAGCTCATTTTTTTTTTTACATATCCTGCTTGCTTGGCAACTGGCTGGCATCTCTCTTCTACCCATCTTTCTCAGTTTGGCTTTCCCCCTAACTGCCTACCCAGCCGCTGGCCTATCAGCTTTTCACTATTGGTGGTGTAGAAAGGATTGTTCCACAGCACAGAACACCCCCTCCCCATGCTTGGTGACATTTATCTCCAGATAACAAAAACTGTGTTAGTAATGCAATGAAATGCTGCTGGGGCCACATCGGACCTATGAGATATTAATGATCCCTGTAGAAGCCCCTTGTGGCATAACCAACTCAAATTAGAAAAACAGCAATAGATTATAACCATGGACAGATACAGCAAAAAAAAAAAAAAAAAAAAAGAGGAGAGATGAACTTCAAAATTCTTAGACAGATATTATGCCATGCAGAAATAAACCACAGTGGCTTTGACATTGTGGAATAGAAGCACAGATATTAGAGACCTAAGTATCTTCAAAATGAAACAAACGTCCTTTTGTAGCTGAAAACCCAAGTCTAAAGCATGAGCTACTTAGTAAGTCTCACAATTAACCACCCAAACAGAGCTCATTCCCTACAGAACTGGAAAGTGTAAAGACTGGGCAGGTACTTGCCATGCACGATGAAGGCTGCAGTTGGCCACCAGGAAGGCATATGAGCCTGTCTATCACCTTAATCTATGGGAGGCAGAGACAGGTGATCCCTAGGACAGGCTAGCTAGCTAGACTAGTCAACTGGGGGGACCCAGGTTCATCAAAAGATCTTACCTCAGTAGACAAGGGGAAGAATGAGCCAATATCACCCTCCTCACGTATACCCATAACCGGTGCATCCAACACACATGCACATGTACATATGTGCACATATCCACACCACATACACACACATAACTTCTGAAGAGCAATAAATCCTTACTGTGAACCCCCCCAAAAAATCAGAGATAACTTAAAATGAATGGTTCTAGATCAAGTCATTAAAAACAGCAGAAAATGGGCCATTGCAATAGTGATGTGTAACCGGACAAAAGCATTGTTCTGGGTATCACAACATATGAATTAAAGGAAGTGTCAGTAGCCAAAAGTGGCTCACACCTGCAATCCAGCACCTAGGAGGTAGAGGCAGGAGAATCAGGAGATCAAGGTCACCCTTAGTTACATAGTGAGTTTGAGGCAGCTGGACGAAAATAGACCTTGTCTTAAAAGGGGAGGGGGGGAGGAAGAGAAGGAGGAAAGGAAACTCTGCTAACAGACTAAGAGCTGAACCAAAACCAAGTCTTACTCGTGAGCGTATAAGCCAGTTGCCAGACCATGCATGGCATATTGTAAACATTTAAATTGTCACGAACTGTCTGGCTCACACAAGATGGCTTATGACAAACCTCCTTCCAATCAGGGTCACATACAGGCCGAATTCTTTATTCACATCTGATACTAAGACATATCTAATACAAATAGCATACCAAGATAAAAATTACTCACCACCGTAGATTAATAGGACACATTAGGAGCAAACCATTCTTGTAATCCACAAGACAGAGACAAAGAAACAAATGACACAGAAACGAGCTAGGCATGGTGGCTCGTGGGAGCTCTAGCTTTTAGGAGGCTTAGGCAGGACTTCTCAGAGCTCAGAGCCAGCCTGGTCTACACAGTGAGTTCAAAGCCAGCCTAGGCTACATAGGGAGATTTCATCATTTGGGGAAAAAAAAAAAAAAAAAAGAAAGGAAAAAGAAAGATTATCTTTAGGGGAAGAGGATCACAAGGCCCTGGCCCTCTCTGAGGATCTGTAGGCAGTTAATGATTGCCAGTGGAGGAAAGGACATTTTATTCATTGGTGTAACCACTGGTAGGGCACATAAGATCCTGTTAGTAACCCTGATTAAACTCATCCAAAAACAAAACAAAATATAATATGAACACAGAATGGGGACAAGTTGGGAAGAGAAAGAAATGGATGGGTTCTCCATGGTTGAGAACACTGGCTGCTCTTCAGAGGACTTAGGGTTCGATTCCCAGCTCCCACATGATGGTTCACAATCATCTGTTACTCCAGGTCTGGAGGATTTTAAGCTCTATTCTGGCTTTCCTTGTACCAGGCACATACATGGTGCAAAGGTATGTGTGCAGGTAAAACATTCATACATCTAAAATTTTTTAATTAAAAAACTGGATTATAAACTGGGCATGGTGGTGCACACCTTTAGTCCTAGCAGCATGGAGGCAGAAGCAGGGGGATTTCTGTTAAATTGAGGCCAGCCTGGTGAACATATAAAGAACACAGATTCATATGTTCACAGATAAACACAGAAGAAACCAGAGATTTTAATCACATAGGGTGTCTCCTCAAACTGAGGAGATAAACTCCTCTTTCCACCCAGAAAGCTGGGAGTGGATGTTGTTAACTACTCATCAACCTTTACAATCTGTTAAGGCAGACCTCACCCAAATCCCCCAGAACATTTACCCTAGATTCTCCTTCAATGAACCAGTAACTCCAGCTCTCGGCAAATAGAACACATCCTTAGGGGAGTTATCACCTGTATTTTATAGCCTGCTGACCTCTGCTTATCTCCAGATTCCAGTCCCTTAAACTATAGAACCCACCTTTTTATTTTCATTACTATGCCTTAGAGGTCAATGAAACCAAGGGGCCTCTGACCTGCAAGCCTCTTTCTCAAGGACAGACAGTTCCTGAAATGCTGGAGGCTGTTGTTTATGGGAGATAACATGACAAAGAACATAAACAGGTTTCTTTGACCCATTTGTACTGCAAGTATTGATCACATGTAGGTGGGAGGTTCATAGGCAAGATAGATTTCAGGATCCGATGGGGAAATGCTTACGCTTCTTTTATTCCTGATTCAGGGTCATCTTGGAGAAACCTAGAGATAGACCTGGCCAGAGCCGGGTCTACTCAGCCAGTATTTAATTAAAACTTGCTTCAAATGTGGTTTTAAACTGTGGTAGTGGTCTTACTCTCCATCAGTGGGATTAACATTTCTTGTACACCTCACACTGGATGATCCTTGCCTGGGAAGTTTTTGTTTTTTTTTTTTCTAAATTATACTGTGTTTAAATATGCTTGGAATAAACCACAGGGCATCTGACTCTAGAACAGAGCAGAAAATCAAAGTAGGAACCAGGAGGCAGGAGCTGATGCTCAGACCCTGGAGGTGCTGCTCACTGCCTTGCTCTCTGTGGGTTGTTCAGCCTGCTTTCTTACACCACCTAGGGCCACCAGGCCAGGGGAGCGGAGCCCTTCCATATCAACCACCAATCAAGAAAACAACCCACAGTCTTGCCCACAAGTCAATTAAGTTAGAGGAATTTTCTCAGTTGAGGTTCCCTCTTTCCAAATGACTCTTAACTTGTTAAAGTTGACACAAAATAAGCCAGCAAACCAAGCATGTGGCTCATGCCCTATCATCTCATAGTTCAGGAGGATTCCCATTAGTTCAAGGCTAGCCTGAGCCACTTTTTGAGGCTCAGTCTCAAAACAAACAAAGCAGCCCTGGAAAGAGATATGATATCTAGCAGACATGTTATAAAAAAAGAAAACAATATATGAACATGTAACATTTAGGAGCCCTGTTTTTGTTTATCTTATTTCAGGTATATGTGTTTGTATTCATGTATGCATGTGCATCCAGTGCCTATGGAGGCCAGAAGAAGATGCTGCTTTGGTCACGGTGTCTCTTCATAGAAAAGTAACTAGGACAGGAATACTGAAAGGTTTGAATGGCTACATGAGAAGTCAAAGACTGGGATACAGCATTACAGTCATACCTATGGCACAATGCTTCCATTGTTATACACTCAGAATGTTTAAACCTGATGGATATTCTAGCAGTTTGAATAAAAATGACCCCCATAGGCTCATATATTTGAATGCTTAGTGACCAGATAGTGGCATTAATTGAAAGGATTAGGAAGTGCAGTCTTGTTGGAAGACATGTCAGTCCGGTGGGCTTTGTTTGAGGTTTCAGCCACCCATGCTTAATTCAAAATCTCTTTCTTCCTGCTGCCTATGGAACTCTCAGATGTAGAACTCTCAGCTTCTTCTCCAGCATCATTTCTACCTACATGCTGCTTTGCTTCCTGTCATTCTGATAAAGGACTAACCCTCTGAACTGCAAGCAAGCCCCAATTAAATGCTTTATTTTGTAAGAGTTTTCATGGTCATGGTGTCTTTTCAGAGCACAGGACACTGATGAAGACAGAAGTTGGTACCAGGAATGAGATTGCTGTGACAGCCTGACCATGTGCTTGTTGGAGGAATGCAGACTTCGGGACTTAGCATTAGGAAAGCAGTTGAACACATTAAGCAGGACTCAAAGGGCCATTCTATAGGATTTCGGAAGACAATGCCAAGAGCAAGTTAAGCTGGAGAGACCCAGATCAAGAAGTTTCAGACAGGGGAAAAAATATTAATAAATTGCCTAGAGACCATTCTTGTGATATCTTGGCAAAGAATGTGGCTGCTCTTTGTCCTTGTTTTAAACAACCTGCCTGAAGCTAAAATGAAGAGTTGTAGATTATGATCTTGGCAGAAGAGATTTCAAGACAGCCCAGCTTTGACTGTGTTACTCTTGACAAGTGTCTGTAGATCTACAGTGAAAAGAAGCAAGTGAGAAATACAAAGAGATACATTCTGAGGAGAGAAGGAGCACTCTGTGCTCTAGGAGATGAATGTTTAAAGAAAAGCCAAATGCTAAACAGAAATTAAGGGAGTGGTGACCTGTGGGCAAGACCTCAGCCACCTACCCCACCCACCTAAACTCCCAACTAGAGAAAAAGAGTTAAAGAAAAGCCTAAGGAATGAGGGACGGATCAGTGACAGGAAGGTGATAGAGATGTGACTGGAGAAAGGAGCATGTTCTAGCTCCAGCAAGCAGCAGAACTTGGCAGCTTCAGCCATGTGGTTCTGATTTTAAGGTCAGGGGGTACAAGAAAGGGGTTGTGGAATCTATTTCTTTCAGCAGCTTAAGCTGCTGAGGCCAGGTGTGTGTCAGGGGTGTCCCTGCATGGAGGCCAAGAGAGGCCATTGTGTGAAGTTGTGAAAATGAAGCCTGGACTTCATTGGAGACCCCAATGGCAGAATTGTAGGATGTCTACCAAGGACAGCTGCTAACAGGGGGTGGGACCAGCCCAAGAGAGAAGTGTGCTGCGGTCAACAAAGCTGGAAACAGGTGAAGGGCTAAAGAGCATTCTGGTATCAGATAAGAGATGCACAACCTGAAGTTTTCCCTGTCAGCAGTTTGAGAGGCTTAGTCCATTATTATGATGGGAAGCGTGGCAGTGTGCAGGCAGACACGGCACTGGTGAGAGTGAGGGTTTTCATTCTTGCCTTGGTTCGGTATTTCCTCACTATGCTCCCTCCCTTTTGGAATGGTAATGTATATTCTGTGCCATTGTATGTCTGAAATATGTCATCTGAAACAGGAGTCCAGACGTCAGTAGGCTCCAAGACCTTAGCATAACTGACTCCATGATGGGAAATGCCATTCAGACTGTAGATAGCACCACCTAACAAAATTGAAAGCCAACAACACCTAACCCATCAAAGCCTATCATTCTGGGAAAGTAGTGTACTGACCTTGGGTTTTGGCTTCTGTGGTTCCTCTTCTGTCTAACTGTTCTTGTTGATGGAAATATGTCGACCCAGAACATGGATTTTGTGCTTAAAAATTTCACCCTGAGAAAGGCTCAGGCCTACACTGGCATCCTGAACCCCCAGTGTAACTACATTGTAGATAGAAAATAAAGGCTGCCTATTGGTTTAAACCCATGTCTGAGAAGTCTTCTCTGATGAATTCCCCACAACATGAACTGTTTTTTTATTTTAATTTTACAGGGGGCAGGGATTTACAGCTAAGAGATTTCCTTGATTATCAGAAGAGACTTTGAATTTAGACTTTTAAACAGCGTTAAGACTGTTACAGACTATGGGGGCTTTTGAAGTAGGATTCAATGCAGTTCTGCATTATGATATGACCATAAGCCTATAGTGGCCAGGGAGAGGGATGTGGTGGTTTAACTAGGAATGATCCCTATAGGCTCATGGATTTGAATGCTTGGTCACCAGGGAGTAGCACTGTTTGGAAGGGTTAGGAATTGTGGTCTTGTTGGAAGAAGTGTATTAATGGGGGTAGGTTTTGGGGTTTCAGAAGTCCAAGCCGAGCCTAGAGTCTTTGTCTTCCTGTATCCTGAAGATCAGGATGTAGAACTCTGGGGTCTTTCTCTAGCATGGTGTCTGCCAGGCTCCCCACCATGATAATGGACTAAACCTCAGAAACTGTAGCAAACCCCAATGAAATGCTTTCTTTTGTGAGTTACTGTGACCATCAGTCTATTCACAATAGACTACCGACTAAGACATATGTCAATATGTCGCAATGAATGAAAAAATTTTACCTCACGCATACAAGGACATTGTCTTATGAGGACCTGGGAGAATTCCAGGACTCCTGTGGCTTGACACACATGAACACTGTCATTGAAACAAACCAGGGGAAGTTCAAAATGTATGCAAAGCAGATGTAGTGTTCAACCAGACACCAGACACGGTGCTGCACTCCTGTTAACCCGGCAGCACCAGGAAGAGGAGGATATAGTGGAATTATGTTGTTACATTGTAAATAATTGTCCTGCCCACTGGTTTAATAAAAACACTGATTGGCCAAAGGCAGACAGGAAGTGTGGGCGGGGCTACCAGATTAAGAAAACTCTGGAAACAGGAATTGCAGAGCAGAAATGCTTCAGAAAAGCCATGGAGGCACCGCAATGAGATGCCAGCAGATGCAGAGGAAAGAAGCTGAAATGCTGCTCTGAGAAAAGGTACCAAGCCTCATGGCTGAACAAGATAAAGGTCACGGGTTAGTTTAAGAGTAAAGAGTTAGCAAGTTATATGCCTGGGCCCCAGGTCAATTAGCATACAATTAATACAAGTGTCTGTGTGTTTCAGTGGAACTATGGGACTGTGTGTCTGAAAGTCTAGGCCACCAGGCTAGGCTGGAAAGACCAGGTCAGAAACCCAATACAACAGGAGAAAGAGGAGGCTACATGAAATGCTGCCTCAATTATAAAAAGAGCAGTGGTTAGTGTAACCTGACCAGTACAATTTGGTCACTGGTGTGTGACTTCAATCCCATCACTTAGGAGACAGAGGCAGGATCTATGTGAGTTAGAGGTCAACCTGGTCTACAGAGCAAGTTCTGGAACAGCCTGATCTACAGAGCGAGTTCTAGGCCAGCCTAGTCTACAGAGCGAGTTCCAGGACAGCCTGGTCTACAGAGCGAGTTCTGGGACAGCCTGGTCTACAGAGTGAGTTCTGGGACAGCCTGGTCTACAGAGTGAGTTCTGGGACAGCCTGGTCTACAGAGCGATTTCCGGGACAGCCTGGTCTACACAGAGAAACTCTGTCTCAAAAAACATGAACAAACAAAACATGACAAAACCAGTAACATGAAAAAGAAAACAAAACATAAAACAGTCAGGTGGTTCTGAGGCAGGAGGATCGCTCTGTTCAGGGCCATCCTGGGCTATGTGTGAGTTCCAGGCCAGCTTGACCTCCAGAGCGCGACTTTATCCCTAAAACAAGGAATTGGAATAAAGGAATAGACTATGGATGCCACATGAATGCAGAGCACTTGGTGAACTCAGGGTGATGAAATCGACGTTTGTGAATTTATCACTATTCCAGAAACCCTGGAAACATGAAAATACAAATATGCAGAGCGAGAGCATCTGACAACTCGGGACTGGTATCCAAACAATCACTTTTTTCTTCCACCTCAACAGGAAATCATACAAGAAAGAATGAACTGCCTATGGACGCTCGGTCCCTTACCGCCCCTAAGACAATGCTGTTCAAATCATGCCTGACCGCTTTTTACCTGTCTATGGCTTGCAAGTCCCTTCTCCTCTAACAATATTAAATTCCGCCTCTGGTATTTCCATATATCTAATTTTAAAAGGCAGACACAGAGAGAAAGCCAGGTATTTTTATGCTCTTGGAATTCATTATTTTTAAAATCTCTTGAGTATCCAGGCCAAAGAATTCTACCAGTTGAAATAAAAATCTTACCTATGCAACCAAAACTTAAGAAGTTGCATCCTGAGCTTCCAGGAAAGGCCACACAGGAAATTCAGTCCACTCGAGTGGAAGAAACACAAACCTAGGTCGTTATTTTGTACAAGTGTTTGATTTAATTCTTAACTTAAGTACATGATATTTAAAAGCACAAATACAAAATATGAACATTCCAGGTCTTTACAAGATTTAGTGTCCTAGAAAAATTTCTTCTGAGCAATAAAATTAGATTCTAGTCTAATACACCTGAGATTAACTTGGGCTCATAATCTGGTCCTGCCACTGCACACACTGTGTGACCTTAAGAGAAAATTATGACTTTACTACTTATCTCCAAATGGGTGTAATGTGACCTCTGTCCTACAGAGAACTTAGAAACATTCTCAAAGAAAATGTGCATTCTCAAATTAGGACCCTAGAAATAACAACTGCCAGTCAGATGAGCATCTCTTCATTTTTGACAGAGGTTTAAGAGGGCAAGGGAGGTTTCAGTCAGGAGTCCTGCAGGAGGAGGGTTCCTACCCAAAATGCTTTGGGATTTATATGGTCTTAGGGATACAAATAGCAGATTTCTAGCACTTGAGAGAGAGATGGAGACAGGAGGATTGAGAAGGCGTTCAAGGCCATCCTTGGCTACATAGCAAGTTCATGGCCTGCCTGGAATACACAAGATCCTCTTTTTCTTCCATCAAATGCCACTACCACCAGGGTCTCACTCTATCATTGAGGATGTCCTTGAACTTCTGATCCTCCACCTCTACCTCCCAGCCTTTGGCACTACAGGTCTGTGTCGCCATGACTGGTGTGTGTGGTGCCAGAGATTGAACTTGGAGTTTTTTGTCAGGTAAACCAACCACTCATGTTCAGGATCCTTCCTCTTCCTCAGAGTCATTGTCAATCCCTATTCATTCTAGACTTTACTCATCAGTTACCGAGTTTTGGCCTCCATCCCGTTTCCTTCTCAGAACTGTGTGACCAATCACAGGGGTGGGCAGTGCAGAGGGACAAGAACAGAGTGGGAGAGAAAGTTACTAACCAATCAATAGCTCAGTCTTCAGGGCTTGGGTGGTTAGAGACACAGCAGAGGAAATGAGGAGATGGAGCAGGCTGTGGCTGCTGGCATTTGTAATGCCAGTGCTTGGGTCTGAAGCTAGCCTGGGCTGCACAGTGAGACTCTTTCTAAACAACAAGTAGGGGGAAAGGAGGCTCCATAGAGAAAAGCAGGGACCCCCCGGAATTCCAGCTTGGCCTCTTCAGGCTCTGTATTCCAAAGTCCCCTGAAGAGCCCAGGCCCACATCTGTGCAGGGAATCCAGCCAAGGGGGTGACTAGATGTTCCATAGTTTCTGAGAGTTGAAATGTTGCAGATAGAAAGATAAAATTATTCTGGGATGCCATTAGTTCATAGCAGTTTACCATCAAATCCTTTGACATTCCAGTGACATTTTTGGAATGCATTCCTAGCCATTACTAGACTCTGCCAACTTCAGAGCTAAGAATGTCACCAGACAACTTCCGTAACCTATAGCAGTAATCCCCCACTTGGCTGTGAGTGGCTTAGGTGATGTCCCCAACAGTGTACTTAGTAAATGAATTGATCTGAGCTTTGTTAGTTCCCTTCTATGACTATAAAAGTTCTGATAACCACTCCTGTGGTGATATATTGTATATTTAATAAAATCAGTCTGGAATATGAGAGGGACAGAATCAAACACAATCAAACTATAAAGGTCAGGGAGTGATGACCCACACCTTTGATCCCATCTGGATCTCTGTGAGTTCGAGACCTAACAGGCAGGTTCACACCTTTAATCATAACTTTAAGATTATGATGCAGAGTTGAACCAGAAAGTAAAATAGCTGGGCAGGGAAAGAAATGTAAGGCAAGAGAAGCAGAAATTCAGCCATTCTGTAGACGCAACCAGTCAGGCTGAAGACTCTTGAAGATACATAGCATTTAACCATAGCTGAGTGAAAATTGGTTGCGGTTTGTTATCTCTGACATTCCAGCTTCCAAACATCTGCCTCCAGAGTTTCAACATATACCAACTAGAATCTGTATGATACACTTCCAAGGTGGACAATGTCATTTGAGGTAACCTGAGCCCATGTTCCCTGGCTATCGTCAGTCATATTTGGCTCAGAATAAACCATCTCCTAGAGCAAGGGCCGTGTTTTGTAGGGACAACTTGTTTTACAGTTTTTTGTGGCTGTCGTGGGAAATGCCTGCTGTGAAGGAGCTTAGGGGGATGTCATCTGGCAAATGGACGGGATCATAATGAAGTTTAGAGGTTTCATCTTCTATCCAACAAGTTTGGGCTAGTGCACTGAAAAGGAACTTCTACCCTTCCATCGTCCTGTGTTCCCAAATAAACAGGGTTAGGGCAGGGCAGAATTTCTATGAGGTTGTGTAAGTGACAGATACAAGCAAATGATTGGGGTAAGGTTCTTACAGAGCAATGTTGGGTTCCTCACACTGAGAGCAAGCTCACACCCTCCATATATACTCTAGACCTCAGGACGCACCCCTGGAAAGTGGAAATATCTCTTTTCCATTCACACAGCAGGAAGGGAAGACTCATAAAAGTGATTTCTCTCAAACCATGCCACCTCTAGCACCAAGAATGGCTTTGCCAAGTCTGCAAGAGCCCTAAGACTCCAAGAAAGGTGGCTTCTCCTGCCACAAGCAAACAGGTAGCATCTAGTGTCCCCTGGGCCTACCCTGACTGTTGCAACCTCTTGCCCCTAAACTGGGTTTTTTGTCTGGTGTGAGATGTCTTTCTGTAGGCTGTGAACTACCAATGGATAATAAAGGAACTGTTTTGGCCTATAACAATCAGCTTATAGGCAGGCAGGAAATCCAAGCATAGATAAGAGGGAAGGAGTGTGGAGTCAGGGAGAGACACTGTGAGCTGTCACCCAAAAGAGCAAGATGTAATGGAACACAGGTAAAGCCAAAAGCCACGTGGCAAGACATAGATTAAGTCATACAAGCTAGCTAGTAATGAGCCTAAGGAATAAGCCAATGTGTTTGTAATCAATAGAAGCCTTTGTGTGATTATTTGGGGCTAAACAGCTGTGGGAATACAGCTCTGCACCTCGGGCCAAACAGGCCAGAACTCTCTGGCTACATTTGTCTCTCGGAATTGTGAGGGACAAAAACAAGACCAAGTGCCAATCAAGCAGTGAGGAAGACTTTCATTCTTGGCCAAGAATAAAAGAAAGAGAGTAATAAACATGGAAAACAACTTCTCAGTCCAAGGGGCTTGAATGCTATAGTTGTGGGGTAAAAGAAATGAGGGAGTGAGGCTAGTAAGTGGGTGGAATGCTTGTATTTTCTAGAAATGGGCAGAATTTTTCTGGGAATATGGGCACTGCCTCTTGACCTTTTGTGGTTCTTTTTGCCAGTTGTTGCCAAGGCAATTGCCAACTGATACGGCCCTAAGGGTTATGTCATTTTATACAAAGATGAAATTATAAATTAGAAACTGTGTGCTGGCAGTCATCTTCCTGAATATACACCATCTGAAAAGGGGCTTCTGGACTTCAAACATCCTGTCCTCAGAGATAAACCCAATAAGAATAGGTGAAGACTCAGTATTCAGGGGAGCAAGCCCCACTTCCTCAAATTCTGGGATTTACTTATTTATTTATTGGGGGCAGGGTGCAATGTGCTTATGGAAGTCTGAGGACAATTTTCAGAAGCTGGTTCTCTTCTTTTACCATGTGGCTTTCAGGATGAAGCTCAGGTGTGGCAGCAAGCATCTTTACCTGCTGAGCCATCTTGCTGGGCTTATGAGGGGTTCACAGGCAGGAAATGTTACAAAGTATGCTTGCCCCTGATTGGACCTCATAGAAAACACGATGAATTATGGCTTTTCCTTCCTAAACCCTTGACATTGATTCTGGGCCATTTCCCAGGAGCCCGTGTATGAACCTGGCCAGAGCCCATCCACCCGGCCAGTATTTAATTAAAACCTGCTTTAAATTTGGCTTTAAACTGTAGTGGTGGTCTTATTCCCAATCGGTGGGATTAACAGGCCCCACCATCAACGTGGTAAAGAGATCACGGGGGGGGGGGGGGGGGGGGGTGGTTTCTGGCCCCAGTCTACCACAGGCTTTGTTTTCTACACAGTGTGCTATTCCAGGGCCATTTTCCTTCTATGTTTCTGTTTGTTTATTTTGTGGTTTTGAGATAGGGTCTCAGATAGCCCAGGCTGACTCCAAGCTAACTGTGTAGCCCAGGCTGACCTTTAGTTTACTGATCCTACTCCTAAACATTGTTAACATTTGACACCGTGCCTGATTTGTATATTAGTGGGGATCTAACCCACCGCTTGGTGCATGTCGGACAAGCACCCCACAATTGGGCTTAGTTAATCTATCCTCAGGAAATATATATATTTTTTAATCTTTTAAAAACTAGTGTGTGTGCCAGGTTTTTTCTTTGGGGACACCAACCAGCTTTCAAAATCATGACACTGAGACTTAATATTAGTTATGCTCAGCCTCATCTTGCTCTTATTTTATCCTGTTTCTTTTTATCCATGCTTTGTCTCAGGACTTTGTATCTTCTTTCTGTCTGTGTATCTTACTTCCCTGCTGTCTCCAAGTCTGGCCCTTGGCATAGCCCTCTCTCTCTCTCCCATTCTCTTCTTCTCTTGTGCCTCTCTCTCTAGATTTCTCCTCCTACTTCTTCACTGTCCACCAGCCCCACCTATCCCTCTCCTGCCTAGTTATCGGCCATTAAGCTCTTTATTCAACTAATCAGGTGCCTTACACAAGCACGGTGAGACAAATCTTTACCTAATAATTAAACAAATGCCAGCAGAAACAAATGTAACACATTTTCACACAGTAATATTCCTCAGCATGAACACATGTAGTACATCTTTGCCTGTTAGAATGATATTCTAAAAGTATCTTTGTGCACATGATGTGTATGAGGTGAGGAGGGATGTGTGTCTACACTTGCCATGGCACAAATGTGGAGTCAGTTGTTTCTCCTTTACATTGATTTCTGGGGATGAGACTCAAGTCTGAGCTTTGAGTCTTAAGCTGTCTCACTAGTCACCAGGGCAATGTTTCATCAGAAAATGTTCCCTGACAGCTGGGGACACTGCTGTCTAGGAGCTGTGGGCCATGCTGACCACTATGACAAGTGTAGGAAGACTCCTGTGGTGTTGATTATAGGCCTGGTGCCATGGAAGGGTCAAAAGAGCGTTTTCTCTAGGCTTGGTGGCACATACCTACATTCCAGTCACTAAGGATCACAAATTCAAGGCCAGCCTGGGTTATATTCTGAATTCCAGACTAGCCTTGGTCACATAATACGACCCTGTCTCAAGAGAGAAACAGTTATTAGCCAGGTGAATTGTCTCAGCAGGTAAAGGCACTGCTGCCAAGCCTGTTGGTCTGAGCTTGAATCTCAGGACCTACATGATGGAAAGAGAGAACCAAATCCCGCAAGCTCCCTTTAATCTCCACACTCACACACAACTACATGTACACAAAATAGATTTAAAAAGTTAACTTAAAAAAACCCTATGAATTAAAATGGTTAAAGCAGTGATATTTTTACCAGCCAAATTCAAACATTTTATTCATAATTACTGTTGTGGAATATTAGTTTAAGATATGTTACATTCATACTGTGACATATTTGTTTAATGATACAAAGATCCATTCTTTTATGTTGCATTTGTTTAACTTTGTGAAGCTGTGTTACTGTGATTTGTCTAACAAAAAGCTAAATGGCCAGTAGCAAGGCAGGATACAGAAACAGGCGGGGCTGGTGGGCAAAGGGAATAAATGGGAGAGAAGCATGAGTTAGAAAAGGAGGAGTAAGAAGGAAAGACATATATATGGGATACAGAAAAGTAAAAGCTGGAGACAAAATATAAATGGGATAATTTAAGAAAAGCTGGTTAGAAACAAGCCCAGCTAAGGCTGGTCATTCATAGGTAAGGATAAGTCTCTGTGTATTTATTTGGGAGTTGGATGGTGGGTCCCAAATCATGAAGAAGAAAAAAAAAAAAAACCCAACTACAAATTACATAGGCTCTGCCTTAATTCTAGTAAACCCATAAGCCCCATGGATGGTGTGGTGGTTTGAAGAAAATGGTCCCCAAAAGGAGTAGCACTATTAAGAGGTGTGGCTTTGTTAGAGTAGGTGTGGCCTTGTAGGAAGAAGTGCGTCACTGTGGGGGTGGGGGTTGAGGTCTCCTATGCTCAAGCTACTCCCAGTGAGACAGATCACTTCTTGTTGCCTACAAGATGTAGAGCTCTCAGCTACTTCTCCAGCACCATGTCTGCCTGCATGCTGCCATGTCCCATCATGATGATAATGGACTGAATCTTTGAACTGTAAGCCACTCCAATTAAATGGTTTCCTTTATAAGAGTTTCTGTGGCCATGATGTCTCTTCATAGCAACAGAAACTCTAATTAAGACAGATGGGGCCCTGGCATTTAACTCCTGAATATAGCTGGCTGACATTTTCTCATTGTACCAACTCAGGTTTGCACAAAACTTAATATACCAACTGTTGTATATTAAGTTGAGGTTTCTGACCCAGAATTTCTGGTCTAGCCTGGTTGCCCAGACTTTCAGACCCATGGTCCCATAGTCTCACTGAAACACACAGACACTTTATTAATTGTATGCTGATTGACCTGGGGCCCAGGCAGATAACTTGCTAGCTCTTGCACTTAAACTAACACATGACTCTTATCTTGTTTAGCCATGCGGCTAGATACCTTTTTTCAGAGCAGCACTTCAACTTCTTCCCTCTGCATCTGCTGGCTTCTCATCGTGGTGTCTCTGTGGCTTCTCTGTGACATTTCTGCTCTGTTCTTCCTGTTCCCAGAGTTCTCTTGGTCTAGTAGCCCTGCCCACACTTCCTGTCTTGTTGGTTCCTGAATTGTGCCTATGGAAAATTCCACCTTGGCTCTTATGGCCCCTCCTCCCCGAAGGATTGAACCTTATGTTAACTAGGGGGATAAAGACAATGTTTTCCTGCTCTACAGTCTTCTTGTTATCGCTGCCACCCCCCCAGAGGTATTAGTCTTTTGGGATCTTCCAAGACCTTGGGTGTGTCCTGACGAGGGGGCAGGGAGTGAGGGTAGCTGGGTGAGAGAAGTTAGGAGGAAGTTAGGAGAGAAGCATGGCAGGGGGAGAAGCATGGCAGAGGATGTAAGAGTGTACTGAATAAAGCTCGGGTCTCTCTTTGTGATCCTGAATGATGGAACCTAACGACTCCTGAGTGCTGATATTAACCTCGACGCCCCTCACCTGACTAGACTCGGTCTACTTAAACCGGACGTGGTACTGTCATTGGCCAATCAGCATTTTTATTAAACCAGTGGGCAGGACAATTATTTACAATGGAACAGCATAATCCCTCTACAACCAACCATCTGCTTTCTCTCTTGTTTCCTAAGTCATTCAGCACATAGAAACATCTGCTCAATAAGGACCAAATGTGTGACAACGGCTATGTCACACAGCCTAGGCATGATTGAGCTTTGTGAATGGTGTTCTATGTTTGTACAACAAAATTACTCAATGATGCACTTCCTGGAATGTATGTCCCAATCTTGAAATGATAACAGGATGTTCTTGAGTCTCTTCTGTGACATTTCCAGATATGGCATCAATTGCTGCATTCAGTTCACGCACTTAGCACCAGTCCCACAGTGTCTAGACGCTCTGTCCTGGATAAGCCCTTCACCACTGTTGTTAATATTTCTATGAGTTCTTTGAAGCATTCATATGTGCAAAGAATGTATTTTGGTCATATTTACTTAGCACTCTTCCCTGTAACTCTTCCCAGGTCCACTCCAGCCACCCATCCACCCCAATACTGACCAAATACTCCTAGGTAGGAAGCTATCCACTGAAGTATGGTCAGCTTACTAGGAGCCACACGCCTAGTAAAGAAAACTGACCATTCCTCTGCCAGTAACCATCAACTGTCACTAGCTCCTCAGCCTGTGTGAGGGCTCATGAACCCCTCTTCATGCTTGACTGTCAACTGGCCTGATCTTGTTCAGGTGTTGTGCAACCTACAGCTCCTGTGACTTGATGAATGTAGTGGACCTGTCATTGGGTTTTCCCCCCCCTTGAGGCAGGCCTTGAACATCTGATCCTCTTGCTTCAACCTCTCAATTGCTGGGATTAAAGTTGTGAGTCATCATATCCTGACTTCAATCAAATATTTTGGAAGGAGAGTTAAAATTGTTCATGGTCTTTGCTTCAATCGTTCTACTTCAGTGATACTGTCCAGGTGTTCTCTTCATTCACACGGACATGTCTACAAGGCTGCTCATTGCAATAAGGTTTGAAACATTTTTATAATCCAAGTGTCCCTTAGCAGAGTACCAGTTAGACAGAATGATATGCAGGTCGTACAAAAAAAAAAAAAAAAAAAAGGCTAGCCTTGGCTACAGTTCACTGATAGAGTGCTTTCATAACATGAGCAAGATAGTGCATTCCATTCTCAACACTGCCAAAGTGGTGAAGGCAGGGCCACCAACATGGCTGACTGGACAAAAGGGTGCCAAGCCTGACAGCCCCAATTCCACCCCAGAACCAAGGTGGACGGAAAGAACCATTTCCTAAAATTTGTCCTCTGGTTTCCATTTGTGAGCTGGGAGCACAAGCATGTACTGCCATGGGGTTAACACTTTTTAAAATTAAAAACAAATCAAAAATCTTTGTTATTATTCGGTCTGGCCTTCAGTTTGTGGGCTGCCACATACCTACCAAAAGCTGAGTCGTAGACTTATCAGGGGGTCCCTACTATAGCATGAATTCTATTTAGTATTATAATAAAAACCCGGAGCCAGATATTGGGGAAAAGCTAAAATATCAGAGAAATAGAGAAACAAACCACAGCCAGTTCTCACCCAGCCGACTTCTCAGGCCAAACAGGGTCTTCAGGGGTCTTCAGGGGTCCTCAGCCTGGCTGGTCACTCAGACAGAATGGCTGAATTTCTGCTTTTGCATGCCTTAAATTTCCTTTCCTGCCCAGCTATTTTTACTTTCTGGTTTAACTCTCCTAGAGCTAGGATTAAAAATGTGAGCTACCACTGCCTCGCTGTTAGGCCTTGAACTCACAGGGATCCAGGCAGATCTCCTTAGTGAGGGGGTTAAAGGCATGGGTCACCATTCCCTGACCTCCTGTGGTGATTCTGTCCTCTGATATTACACACAAATTTTATTACATATACAAGTTGCAGTGAGCTGGTGCTGGATGCAAATTCTACCCTTTTCTGGCCCCCTTTCACATGTTACCTGCTTGTGCCTTGTGATGAGGTCGTGTGTGGGTAGATCTATGCTTTTTGTTCCATAAATGGTGCATCAGCAGCTGAGCTGACACATTTGACAGGTGAGAACAGGTTTTGAGGTGTGTGGCTGCAGACTGTTGTGCAAGCCAGGGTGTTACACACAGTTAAAAGTTTGCCTTCTAGAATATATACCTCAGCTAATTTCTGGGTACATGGTTGCATCTATGCTGTGTGTGTGTGTGTGTGTGTGTGTGTGTGTGTGTGTATGTGTGTATGTGTGTATGTGTGTGTCTCTGTGTATGTGTCTCTGTATGTGTGTATGTTTCTGTGTGTATGTGTGTGTCTCTCTGTGTGTGTATGTGTGTGCATGTGTATATCTGTGTATTTGTGTGTGTCTCTGTATGTGTGAGTATCTCTGTGTATATATGTATGTTTATATGTGTATGTGTCTCTCTGTGTATATGATGTGTATGTGTGTATGTATATGTGTGTGTATGTGTGTGTATCTATGCGTGTATGTATATGTCTCTTTGTGTGTATGTGATATGTATGTGTGTATGTGTGTGCATGTGTGTGTGTCTCTCTGTGTATATGTGTACATGTGTGTCTCTCTGTGTGTCTCTCTGTGTGTATGTGATATGTATGTGTGTGCCTGTGTGTGTCTCTGTGTGTGTATATGTGTGTGTCTCTCTGTGTGTATGTGATGTGTATGTGTCTGTGTGTATGTGTGTGTGTCTCTGTGTGTGTACATGTGTATATGTGTGCGTGTGTGTCTCTCTGTGTGTATGTGTGTGTGTGTGCACGCACGCATGTGTGTTTTCCCTTTGGGGTGGTGTGGGGGGACTTGATGTACAGAGCACAAGCAAGCAACAAGCAGGCTCTGTTTTGTTTTGTTTTTTCCTGCTGAGTTGGGAAAACTCTTCCGCACCAGGTTCCCCAGCTGCCTCACCATTCCAGTTGTCTCTGTCTCCTTTCTAGGACCCACAGGTGCTATCCACAGGAGTCAGCACCACTGATGCTGTTGAGAGTCTTGTGACAGCAAGGAGACCACATTTCAAAGGATGGTTCTCAGTTCTGTCCCTGCCACCATTTTTTAAAGTTCTACCATTTTGGTTAAACAGTGACAATTCCTCCAAACCACAGGGATTAGCCTTCCTAGGGTCCTGCCACTGCGTCCCCACCCCCTGCAGAGCCGCTGTCAATCATTAACAGTCTTTTACTCACCACTCACCCACCCTTCTGTGACCACTCCTAACAATGTCCAGTGAAAAGGAAAATTTCAGCCTCTTCCCTCGTCCTCTTTACTGCCCTGCAATTATCCCAGCTTGTAACTGGACTGGCCCTGATTCTTACAGATTCCCGCTGAGGGTTTTCCATCAAATAAAGGCCTGCACTGTCATAAGTTGATGCCACTTCAACCCCCAACCCCTCCCCCACCCCTGTCATTTCTTTCTTGATGAGTGTTCACCTCCTGCATCCCAGGCCTTAGAGCAGGGTGAGGACACTCCTGTGCCTGGTGAATATGGGGGAAGAGCAATGTGACCCTGACCATCCAGGTTAAGGTTCTGCTTCCGCTCTGTGGCAGACAAGGAAGGTTTGGGCAGTCACTGAATGGCTCCTCTGTCAGGCTCAGAAACCTTCTGGTACCACATAAGACAAGCCACAACTTAGCTCTTGAATGTTCCTACTAGATGCTGCTGGGGCCCTATCCAAGTGTCTGTCTCTATGGTGACTGGTACATTTGCTACCAGCCTCCATGAGCACTGGCTGATAAAGTCACTGCTTTCAGCCTAAATCCAGTCTAGACCCTCCACCCTTTTTGAGCTTGGGACTTGATATGTGGCCAGGCTAGCCTTGAGCTCTCAGTTGGCCACTATTCCCAATTCAACAACACTTCTGTGCTGGCAAAATGGCTCAACAAATAAGAAATCTGCCAACCCACAGCTGTAGAAGGAGAAACTGAGTCTTCCAAATTGTCCTCTGACCTCCACATTACACGCCATGGCACATGCCTATATGCTCAAGCACACATGTACACAGGTATACACACACACACACACACACACACACACACACACACACTTTTTGTTTTGTTTGGGACAGGATCTCACTATGTAGCCCCGACTGGCCTGCAATTCACAGAGTCCCTTGCCTCTGCTGGGATTAAAGGTGTGGGCCAGTTTTTTCAAAGTTTTTTTTAAAAGTAAATATTGTTTAATTACTTACAATGTTCCAGGTGCTGTGTAAAGCCAGGAAGATGAAGACTGATAGGAACGGAAGACACCAAGAACCAGCCTTGAGACTCTCCAGATGCACCCTGAGTGGTGTTGAGAGGCAGGTGTGGAGCCTGAAGGGTTAGCCAGAAGATGAACATGTTTGAGATGGAGGAGCCCTTGCTGGGGACTTTGAAGAATAAGAAAAATGTCACAAAAGGGATGGTAGAGAGGCACACAAAAAATGGAGACAGCACGTACAAAGGTCTGTGGCAGGCAGCAATGCAGAAGGGTGGGTCTGTGGATCTGTGAGAGGACCAAGGTGGGAAGTTAAAGGAGAAAGGGCAGGATTGAGGAACAAGCCTACATGAACAATGTCCCCTCCATTACCTCCTAGCACTGAAGGCCTAAGAAGGGCTTCAAAGTTCCCTTTTCACGTCTGGCACCAGGGCTTCAACTTGCCCTTCTCATGATGTGACATTTCCTGGCTCACAGCATTCTTGGGCTTGCTCTATGTCAGGTGATGCAGAGACACCCAAGGGTGATTGCTGGTTCTTCAAACTGCAGTGCCCAGGGTCTTATTCACAGCATGTGAAGGCTAAGTTTTCTAAAACTTAATAATAAATTCATTTGTACATCTCTGGTCTCAAGAGGTGCATCATGGCACACACCTGACTGATGAAGAGCTTGCTAGAGTCAGTTTTTTCTCTCCACCTTAAGGGTTCCAGAATGCTGAACTCAGTGCCTCAGGCTTCGTGGCAGGTACCACGCCTTTAAATGCTGAACTGATTTCCCAAGACTTTGATGGCAAACCTTGATTGTCAACCTGTCTCAATAATCCTCTGGGCATGTCTGAAAAGCTTTACAAAAAGAGGAAAGACCCACCCTGAATGTGAATAGCCCCTATTGGCTGGCCCCCAGCTGAATACAAACGAGAAAGTCAGGCAAGTGCCAGCATTCATCTCTGGAGACCTTTGCTCTTACCTTGAGCCCTCTCCACCTAGACAGCTAAGGGCTGGAGAGATGGCCCGATGGTTAAGAGCGCTGGCTTCTCTTCCAGAGGCCTCACATAGCAGCTCACAACCATTTGTAACTTCAGTTCCTAGGAGCCAACACCCTCTCTTCTGAACTCTCTAAGGACACAGTGTACAGACATACGTGCAGGCAAAACACCCATACATACAAAATAATTTTTTTTAAAAAGTAACTAAAACACATCAGAACGGTGACAGAGTGTCTGAGGGTCAAAAGTACATTTCTAAAAGGGTCTCTTGGGCACCCTGGCTGCCTCTCCAGCTCCTCCTGCTATCTGCACAAGCACTGACACTTAAGGAAAGTACCCAAAGTGTGGTCTGTTGGGGGAGGGGGAGGGAGGTTCTGCTATGTCTAGGACAAGGACCAAGACCCAGATGCTTGAGGCTGGGGGGAAGGAGGCTTTTGAAGGCAAATGGGTCTGTGGGAAGCTGACCATAGAGTACTTGCCTGGCTCTACCTGCTTTGCCTTCTCCACACTTCCTGTTTAGGGCTAGGGCTGGGGCTGGGGGGAGGGGGGGTAAGGCAGGAGCTGAACTCACAGCGTGCCTTGCAGCCAAACTTTCTGACTAAGGCATGTTAACTCAGCAGATTCTAAGACCTAGTTCCCACACTTTATATATGTGCACTCACACACAGAGACATTGAACAAATTCACACTTAAGACTGTGACAAACACATGTAAACATGTATGTATACAGAGAGACTGCATAGGATTCTGACTCCAAAACTAGTCTTCAGAATTATCAGAGGAGCAGACTCCTGAACCACAGAAATTTATTGAGCCTTAGGTCTTCAAAGAAGCCCAGAATTCTGTACTGGAGCAGTGGATTGGCCACTAAAGATATCCACACCGTGTGTGTGTGTGTGTGTGTGTGTGTGTGTGTGTGTGTGTGTGTGTGTGTGTGTGTGTGTGTGTGTGTTATTTTGTTTTTAGAGACAAGGTTTCTTTATATAATAGCCCTAGCTGTCCTGGAACTCTCTCTCTCTCTCTCTCTCTCTCTCTCTCTCTCTCTCTCTCTGTAGACCAGGCTAGCCTCTGCCTTTTGAGGTGTGTGCCACGATGCCCCTACAGATATTCACATTTTAATCCCCAGTCCCAAGACTGTGCTATGTTACACGCCAAGGGGGGACTCAGGCCCTATTTGAAATGAAGGTTGCTACTTTAACTTTAAAAAAAAACTTTAGAACTGGGGCTCCTAGACCCACCATCATAAGTAACAATAAATATAACTTCAAAGGTCTGGGGTTACTTGAATGAAATGGACTGAACAAGTTTTTCTAAAGTATGTAAGGTAAAACCTTAAGCCCCCACATAACCAATGGTCTTGGGTTGCAAGGACTTTGGGAGGTAATCAGAACATGGTGGCCCCTCATACTCTAGATCTCAGCTAAAAGTGATTGAAGCATGATCTAAGTAGGGTTGCAGCCCTTATGAAAGGGGAGGCGATAATGAGAGAAGGCAGTTTGTTTGGAAGAGCATCCCTGCCAGGACACACCACATGGGTGCCCCGGTCTGAACTTCTCTAGAACCTGGAGAAGAACTTCCACTAAGCCTTTGTTGCATTGTGCCTTCTGCTGCGGGTCTATTGGAGCAGCCTAACCTGGCTAAGGCTCAAAAAACTGAGGCAGCATAGGGAAGCAGAAGAGTCTGCTGGAGAAGGGGGCTGGGGTAATGATGCAAACCTAGGCTCAACTAGTAATTCCTCGACCCTAGGATGGAAGGAAACCACAGGCCAGGGATGCTGGAAGCATCTAGAAGCCAGAAAAAGAGAAACACTGACCTTTAGAATGGAAAAGGACAGAGCCCTGTGACAACTCGATAAACTGAGGAACCCTAAGGTAACAAAGGAGTGTGTTTTGAGCATAACAACTTTGAAGTTGTTTTGGATTCAGAGCTCCCAGGAAAACGTAACAGAGGTGCTCTGAAATGCTGGATCATCTGGGCCATCCATTTCCATTGGAGACTTTTCTTCTCATTTTCTTTGGGAATAAAAAGAAAACCTCTTCTCCAAAGTAGCATGTCTTTTGACTTCAACTTTAAGCCAAGTCATTTACCAAATATATAGGTTGGATTAATCCAGCAGGATTTATAATCAAATATCCTTTAGCAGCTTTTACTACTTTATTTGTAGTCAAGAAACTTAAAGACAAGACAATAACATACAGTATCCAGTCATTCTTTATAGTTTCCATCTTTACGTGGTTTATTATTTTTTATTCTATTTCCTTTTTAAGGACTTTATCCTTTATCCTTTTTCTTTTCTCTCTCAAGCCTATGTCTATTTTTAAAAACATTGTAGACCATTTAGAGGGTTTTTTTAAAAAAAAAAAAAAAATCTGCCTTTACTGTAGATCTCTTATCTTTTTCTGTTTCTGATCACACCTTTAATCTGCCAAGGTGTGGATAGCATTAAAGGCTGGATTATGGCAGCCTATTCCACTAAGATCCATCCACCTCCACCCAGCTCCTTGGTGTGTGAGAGCTTATCTTCAAGGCAGTTACTGGCAGGAACAATGTTTACTATCCAACTCTGGGAAATTTTAGCGCCCCCCCCACACACTACCACCAAGTAGAGCACTGCCACCCACTGTTCATGAACTCCACCTAAGTATTTGGCAGCAGGACCTCTAAAAAGACTCACAAGTGTTTTGCCACTTACACTGAATCAGGAAGCATGTATTAAATGAGCCACACCTCTGCTTGTTGCCAGCAAACAGAGCTGACCCAAGAAAATGGGGCTTTTAAAAAGCCATTTTTGACTCTGTTCCCTTTTTGCCTGTTAGAACAGAAACCTTAAATCCATCAATTTAGCTCTTTGCTTCCATCGAGGCTCCTGTGAGACTTCAGGAACCAGTCTTGCAGCAGTTTAAGCTGTACTCCAAAAGCACAGCATTTTGTAGCTCAAGCTTGCACATCACACCAGGGCATCTCTGACCCATGGCCCACTTGAGAGACACAACTCAGAAGCTGCTTTTGGCTCCATTTCTGTACTTAGAAAAACCCTTTTTAAAGCTTTCTCAGGCTTTATGTGGGTGTACATGGCCCACATTGGATCACCATTTGTAGTAAGAAGTTTCTGGCCCAGTTTTTCCAGCCTAGCCCTGAGGTTTGGACCCACTCACAACCCCACTTCTGCCTAGTCCCAAATGATCACACAAAGGCCTCTGTTAATTTCATGCTGATTGACCTATGGCTCAGGCATATTACTAGCTCTTGCATCTTAACTCAACCCAATATTCTTAATCTTATTTAGCCACATGGCTTGGTACCTTTTCTCAGAGAGGCATTCTGGCCTTCTTTCCTCTGTACCTGCTGGCATCTCTGCCCTGCTCTTCCTCTTCCCAGAGTTTTCTTAGTCTGGTAGCCCCGCCCACATTTCCTGTCTGCCTTCAGCCAATCAGATTTTATTAAACCAGTAGGAGGGACAAATACTTACAATATACCAGAACATAATCCTACAGTACATGGGCACATGTCTGGATTCAAAAGTCACCATGAGACAGAATAACAAAACTATGGCAGACACAGGACAGGGACAGTAACTGCAGAGGAGGTGATGTGGGAATGCCTTTCTGTATGCTGTGAATATCAATCTTTAAATAAAGGAGCTGTTTTGGCCCATGACAGGCACCATAGAAAAAGTAGGAGGAATCAGAATAGGTAGGAGGAGCAGGGCGGAGTCAGAGACAGCCGGAGCTGAAGCCCAAAGGAGCAACATGTAAGGAGCACAGGTGAGCCACGGGCCACGTGGCAGACAGATTAATAGAAATGGGTTGATTTAAGATGTAAGAGCTAGCTAGCAATGTGCCTGAGCCATAGACCAAACAGCATAAAGTTAATATAAGCGTCTGAGTCATTTCTGGGAGCCTGAGCGGCGGCGGGCTACTAAGTGGTCTTGGGCAGCAGGTCTGTGGGTCTCGGACCTCTGGCCACCTCGGACCGAGAAACCCCACTGCTACAAGGAGTCCATCATGATTCCTCATAAACCATATTGTTGCACGAGTCTGTGGGAGATTATGTTGTTACATTGTAAATTATCCCACCCACTGGTTTAATAAAAAGCGCTGATTGGCCAAAGGCAGGCAGGAAGTATGGGTGGGGCTACCAGACTAAGAAAACTCTGAGAACAGGAAGCACAGAGAAGAACGCCAGAGAGAAGCCAGAAGAAGCAGAGGACAACTATGCTGCTGCGCTAAAGAAAGGTACCTAGCCACATGGCTGAACAGGAAGAATCATGGGTTAGATGAAGGGTAGAGAGCTAGAAAGTGATATACCTGGGCCCTAGGCTGATCAGCCTAAAACTATCGTAAACATCTGTGTGTCTCTGTGCGTCTGCGGGTCTGTGGGCCTACACCTTGAGGCTAGGCCCGAAAGTCTGGGCCAGAAACCTCCTACTACACAAGTCCTAATTGGTCTTATAATAAAAACCCAGAGTCAGATTTTGGGGTGAAACTGAAGGATCATAAAGCAGAGGAACAAGCCACTAAAGAAACTTCTCAGCACTACTGAATCTCAGGCAGAAAGGGGTAGATTGTGTCTCCATGAATCCTCAGACTGAATGCCTCTGAGTCCTTAGCCGAAAGGGAAGTGCAGGAAAGGGAACTTCATGGGAGGCCAAACTCCTGTCTCCTGTTTTATTTTCCTCTCCCTGGCCAGGCATATCACTTTCTATCTCAGACTTCCAATTCTGGGATTAAAGGCATGTGTGCTACCCAAGTGCTGGGAGCAAAGGCATGAGATCCCCAGTGCTGGGATTAAAGGTTTGTGCCCACTGCCTGATTCTGTTCCTCTTTTAGACTATATTAATCTCCTGTAACCCAGGCTGGTCTTGAACTCTAAGAAATCCAGAAGGATCTCTGCCTCTGGAGTCCTCAGATTAAAGGTGTGTGCCACCTCTGCCTGCCTTCTATGGCTAATTCTATCTTTGTCCTCTGATCGTCAAGCAAGCTGTAGTAGAGTACAAACAATATGTCACACACCACATGTCTACTTGGTGACAGGATGATGGGGTGGCACCTTATCCCTGAGCAGACACAGGATGTGGGCAGCTGCCTCCTCCCTGTGCGGAGAACAGCCACCTTCCTTCTCCTCCGGTCCTCCTGCCTCCAAGCCTGGAGGTGGAGAGGACAGTTAGTCACCCTCACATGTCTCCGACCCTGCTTGGAACTGTCATCTGCACATTCTTCGCTGATTCTCCAAGACACCCTGGAGCAGGTCATGCTGGAGCATGGGGGTAGGATGGATGTTTGATGATTCCCCTTGCGTGAGGTGCTTAGGAAAGGCAGGAAGAGTAGCAGGGTGGATGCAGGAGACAGAGGGAAAAGTGAGTTTGGTGTTGGTGTTTGGAGAGTGCAGAGCTTCTGTTTGGGAAAGTGAGGAATAGATGGTGGTGACAAACAGATCAAATGTGTGGAGCTGGATACTTAAAGCCAGTTTTGTGCTACAAATATTTTATCCTTTAAAAATTCCTTAAGTGAGCACATATTTATTTGGCATGTGTATGTGTGGAGGTCAGGAACAGCTTTTAAGAGTCAGCTTTCTCCTTCCACCATGTAGAGCTGGGGCTAGAACTCAAGTACTATCTGAGTCATCTTGCCAATCCCTCCAGCTTTAAGCACTTCAAATGATATGACTGGATGAAGAATGTTCTCCAGAAAATCTTAGTCTCTATATGGTGATATTATTATTTTGTAAGGAGTGAGGCTTGGCCTACAGAAGTGCATCACTAGTGGATCTCAGAAGGTATACCCTCTCCCCGTGCAATGCTTGCTTGCTTTCTGCTTCTTTGTCTACCATGATCCAAAGAGCCTGCCACACACACCCCAACACATAATACATACATATATACACACATATACCATACACACCACACACACACCACATACACACATCACATACACATACACACCACATACACCACAAACACACAACATACACACACCACATACATACATACCACATACACACACACCACATACACAAATATCCCACACATACCACCATCACCACCACCCAGAACAGAGTTGTTAATTTCTGTCTTCCTCACCAGTGTGGACTGACACTTCCATCATGAGCCAAAGCAAATCTTTCTTACCTTAAATTGCTCCTGTAAGGTATCTGGGCCATAGCAAGAAAACAGAGTTTTTCATTATTTTGAAACAGGGTCTCACTATGCACCCTTACTGGCCTACAACTTACTATGTAGACCAGGCTGGCTTTGAATGCACAGAGATCTGCCTGCCTCTGCATCCCAAACCCTGGGGTTAAAGGCAAGCACCACTACATCTGTCAGAAAACAAAATGTTCAGCATCTGCTGGGAGGTGGTAGGACACCCCTTTAATCCCAGCACTCAGGAGGCAGAAGCAGGTAATATCTGAGTTTAAGGCTAGCTTGGTCTATAAACCCTGTCTCAAGCCCCCCTCCCATTTTTTTTAAGCATCTTAAAACAGAGAGGATCCATTCCCTTTACAGGTGAAGAAACCAAGACTTGGATGTTGAACAGACTTTTCCCAACATCTTATAGCACAGAACAGTGGAGCTGGATTTGAACTCAAAATCCAGATCTACCTCTCCATATTCCTCAGTAAGGTGGAAAAGGGGTTCAGAGGAGATGTCCATGGAATTAAAGAAGAAACTTAGCTTTGACATCTTGAGCAGGCAATCTGTGAAGGCTAGGGCCAGACATTTTAACCGTCCCCAACCCAGACTGGCCACCTCTTTGGGTTTCCTTTGACAACCCTATTTTCCATGATGACATTAGCTGGCCCAAGAGAGCAAGTGAAGCAGAGAGGAGGTAGCCTTCTGCCTTCTCTGTAGCAACTGTAACTAGTGAGCATCCCTAGCAATCTTGCCATCCAAAGGCGGAACAGAAGCCAGTGCTCACCAGCATTCCCCAACAAACTTGCAGAGTCTCCCCCTTCCACAAAAGTGGGATGCCCCAGAGAATGGAGAAGACAAGGGGTCCAATGTGATGGGCAAGGTCAGTCTCTACCCTGGGAGAGCCCAGAACACAGGACAGGTAGGCTGGTTAGTTTTTTTTCTTTTTTTTTTTTTTTGTGAACGTGACACAAGTCAGAGTTATCTAGGAAAAGGACACCTCCAGTGAGGAAATGTGCCCATCAGGCAAGGCTGATGTGGGCAAGTCCATCTCACCGTGGGTGGGGCCACCCCTGGGATAGGTGGTCCTGAATGCTGTTAGAAGGCAAACTGAACAAACCTTGAGTAGCAAGCCAGTAAACAGCGCTCCTCCATGGCTTCCACATCAGTTCCTATTTCCAGGTTCCTGCCTTGGGTTCTTGTACTGCTTTTCAATGGTCAACTGTGATGGGAACATATAAGCCAAATAAACCCCCCCCCCTTCAAGTTGCTGTTGGTCATGGTATTTATCCAAACTGAAACTGGGACAACCAATGGCCACAAGCAGAGCAGGGGTCAGAAGCTTCGGGAGGGATGTAACCTCTCCTAGTGGTGACTCACTGTCAGCATGAACAACAGCCAAAACTGTGGCATCAGTTCTCTGTGACCATGTCATGGACGCCTCGAAACTTTAAAACTGCAAGTATTAAAGACCTCAGTTCCCTGGCAACTGGGTGAAGATGGAAAGATCTGAGGTGAGAAAACACGTATGAAGTCACAGGCATTGTCATGAAACATGCACACATGTGCACCACTCAGTTTGTCTCGATGTAACCACTTCCCTTCCCCGGCTCCTGCTCCCACATTGCTCCCCACCAGCCGTTTTCCTGACAGTTGTATAGCAGACAGACAACTCCAGCCACTGCTCTTTGTTAATATTATTTTATTTGTCTTGAAACTTGCAGACACATCACATCGTGGTCGGATGTCTTCTGGAACTTTCCTTCCCGTGACATTGTGCCTCTCAAGCTCAACCACACTGTTGCTTCTGGTTTCGGTCCCTTTGCTTTCCTTGCTCCGGTAGTCATTGGTGGGAACCAGAACTAGGTTCAATATGTTCACTTGAGGTTTTTTTTATCTTGATATGCAAACTGGGGGAGGCAGACAGTAAGTCCTTCCCCTTTTCTCTGGCTTAAGCCTGCGTGGGTGTCCTGAGTGACTTTCTGTTACTTCTCTGTCACAGTCTCAAATCCTTAGCAACTCCACCAGTTAAGATCCTTCCTCTGTGGGCTGTCCTGTGAGGGAGGCCAGGTACGTACTATTTCCTGAAGACAGGCTTGAACCACAAAATTGTTCTTCCAGACACTGTCTTCCTGGCCCTGAAGGCCTCTCCTCCTCTCCCCTCCTTGTGGATGGCAACAGCTGTGGGGATTTAATAAAGTTTCAGAAGTTTTGGAGATATCAGAGGGAATCTACCCACAGTCTATGTGGGGGGTTAGTAAAAGCTCCAGAAGTCCCAGAGCTCTAACCACAGTAAGTCTAGGAAAATCCGAGTGGTGATTCAAACCTTTAATCTCAGCACAGGGAGTATCCTAGGAGTGGTGACCTACACCCTTAATCCTAACTGAGTCAAGGTCACTTCAGATTATAGAAGGAATTCCAGGCTCCCAAGCAGGTGTGGTGGGGCCACGCCTTAATTACCAAAAGAATACTTAAATCAGGATTCAAACACAGAGAAATCCATTCCAAGGGAATTGAGGCTGAGGAAGCTAGAAGACAGCTGGGTAAGATTTGACTGTGGTGTTTATTACCTCTAGTATCTCCAACTTCTTCAGAGATCTATCCCTGAATCTCATTCATTCATGCAGACAATTGGCATCCAACTTTGGGGCACAAATTTCTCTCCTCCCTACCCAAAAAACTTAACTTGCCGTCCAGAACAACACGTGGCTGGAGGAGTGATTACTATCGGCTAGGCTTTCTGTTCCGGGTTAGCCTCCAGCCTTAGGCAGACCTGCCACACGTGTTTCTGTTTCACCCTCATCTGGGTAAGTCTTTCAGACAGTGGCCTCTTTCTCTTGGTGGGTTGTTTTCTTTTTCCTTTTTGGACCTCTCCTTGGGTTGCTATCACACTAGGTAGCTGCCCCACTTCACAATCATCAACGGACAATAACAGTAAGTAACTCAATTTTTTTTTTAAAAAAGAGGAAATTTGTTTAAAGCAATGGAAGGTGATTGGTCATACTGTAACCTCTTGTTAGATGATTTGATATTAAAACCAGTAAAGGAAAACATAGATAAGATAGATGGAAATATCATAATGTTTATCATACTATTTACTATGAATATTTATTGTTTGATATCACAGAAGAAGGTGACTAGTGTAAATCCAAAGAAAAAGGTCTTTAAAAAGCCTGTTGAGAGAGAACACAAAGATGCTCAAATTCAAACAGAGGAATATGAAGAACCAAATTCAGCAAGGTCATCTAAAATTAGACAAAAACAGGCAACATTATTATACCCAGTAACCTTTAAAAAAATGAAGGATGAAAAAAATGAAAGAGAAGCTAGCTGGGCTTCAGTAAAAATATTAGAATTACGGAGAGTAAAGGAAGCAATTGTATCATATGGGATGCATTCACCATTTGTTAAGCAAATGCTGAACTCCTGGTCATGCTGTAACCAGGTCACCCCTAAAGATTGGTTGGATATGGTTACAGCCATTCTTGAGGCAGGGACGATCATGCAATTCAAGTCATGGTGGAGGGAGGAGGCTAAAACAATAGAACAAAGAAACAGGGCCAGAGGCATAGAAGTCTCCCAAGACCAACTCCTTAGGGAGGGAGATTATGTTGATATTGAAAGGCAGTCATTATACAGTGACTATCTTCTGGATTTATGTCTCATGGCAGCTTTAAATGCTTGGGACTGTATTGAAGAAATAGGAAAAAAAAAAAGTGAAACATCTACAAAAATAATTCAAAGTCCCAAAGAAACTTTTACAGATTTTTTTGCACAGATTAACCACAGCAGTAAACAGAATGGTACCAGACTCAGAAGCCAGGCGAATAATCATTGAATCACTGGCTTTTGAGAATGCCAATACACAATGTAAAAAAATACTTAGACCTTTAAAAGCAAGGTCAGCACCTTTGGAGGATTGGATTCGTGAGACAATTAATATGGAGTCTTATGAGAGTGATGATAACTGGGTAGGAGAGCTTATATCAAGAGGTATAAGAAAAATCAAAATGTCAAATGTTACAATTGTGGAAGGGAAGGTCACATAAAAAGAGATTGTAAACAAGGTGTTCCCAGAAACAATGCTTTTGGTAGGAATAATCCCAAGAGAACACCCCTCCCTTCTGGAATATGCAGAAGGTGTGGAAAAGGAAGACATTGGACTAATGAATGCAGGTGAACAAGAGACAGACAAGGGAACTTTCTGCCCTTGAGAAATGCTCCTAGGGGGCTTTCAAAAACTCCTAGGTCAGGTAACTCTCTGCCCTTGGGAAATGCCCCAAGGGGGCTTTCAAAAGCCCCCATATCAAGTCCAATCCAGTCTTACCCTGCCATTGTGGAGGAAACACCTTCCCAGAACAATTAAAAAGGTTAAAACCTATTTTAAAAAGACACACTAACTGGAAGAATAGAAAATTTACAGAAAAAGAAAAAAATTCAGGAAAAAATATAAAGCAAATATTTTGGCAAACTTCTATCAACGAGCAAAGGCCAAAATTAAAAGTACAGATAAATGATGTTATTATTGAAGACTTATTGGACATGGGCGCAGATGTATCCATAATTTCACCTGAGTCATGGTGTCCAAGTTGGCCCCTACAGGAGGTAAATGTTCAGTTTTTGGGTATTGGATCAATATCCCAGGTAAAACAGAGTGCAAGATGGCTTGAGTGAATAGGACCAGAAGGACAGAGAGGAATAATAAAGCCATATGTGGCTGATATAGCTATAAATTTATGGGGAAGAGATTTACTGCAACAGTGGAACATGCAGATTAATATTCCTCCAAATACAGAAATAAGCCATGATCTAGCACATGGTTCCAGAAGAAATATCAGAAGATATTATGAGAAACAGTGACAGACCATTCAGGTTATAGAGAAACAAGGCAAAACAGCTGCTGATCTTTCAAAAACACCCACAGCACTACCTCTAAAACGGCTAACAGAGAAGCCTATATGGGTTCATCAATGGCCTCTAACAAAAGAGAAATTGCAGGCTTTAGAGCAGCTGGTACAGGAACAGTTAAATGCTCAGCATATAGAAGAATCAACCAGCCCTTGGAATTCTCCTGTATTTGTTATTAAGAAGAAATCTGGAAAGTGGAGAATGGTAACAGACCTAAGGGCGGTAAACAAGTTGATCCAGCCAATGGGCTCTCTACAATCTGGGATTCCTTTGCCTTCTCTATTACCTAAAGAATGGCCTATTATAGTTATTGATTTAAAAGACTGTTTTTTTTACAATACTTTTACAAGAACAAGACAAAGAAAAATTTGCCTTTACAGTGCCCACTTATAATAATTCTCAGCCTGTAAAGAGATTCTAGTGGAAGGTCCTCCCTCAAGGAATGCTGAATAGTCCTACTCTGTGCCAGTATTTTGTTCAAAAGCCAATAGAACAAATACACAAGAAATTGCCACAATCTATAATTTATCATTACATGGATGACATCTTGTTGGCCAATTCAAATATTGATACGTTGGAAAAACTTTTTGAAGAAGTGAAAAGAATTTTGCCTGCTTGGGGATTACAGATTGCCCCAGAAAAAATACAAAGAGGGGATTCCATTAATTATTTAGGATATAAAATAGGTCAACAAAAAATTAGACCCCAAAAGGTACAGATCAGGAGAGATAGATTAAAGACACTTAATGATTTCCAAAGACTACTAGGAGACATTGCCAATTTACAACCAACTATTGGACTTAAAAATGATGAACTAGATAATCTGTTCAAAACATTAAATGGTGACAAGGACTTAAATAGTCCAAGAGAGTTGTCACCTGAAGCTGAGAAAGAACTGGCTTTGGTGGAAAAAAAAATTACAAGAGGCACATGTGGATCCAGACCTCAATTGTATTCCAGTTATCTTGCCCTCTAAGCATTCTCCTACAGGAATTTTAATGCAAAGGGAAAATGTTATATTGGAATGGATATTTCTTCCACATAAACCGAGCAAAAAGTTAAAGACATATGTGGAAAAAATTTCTGAACTTAGTTTTAAAGGAAAATTAAGACTTCGTCAATTGACAGGAATGGACCCAGCAGAAATTGTTGTACCTTTAACTAATGAAGAAATTGACCAATTATGGGTAGAAAGTGAACCTTGGCAAAGAGCCTTCAGTAATTTTTTGGGAGATATTGACAACAAATATCCTCAAAGTAAAAGAATTGAATTTATAAAGAAAACTGATTGGATTCTCCCTTGTATTGTACGAGATAAACCGATTTCCGGAGCTCTTACATTTTATACCGATGCAAACAAATCAGGAAAGGCTGTTTACAAATCAGAACATCTAAGTAAAGTGACTCAAAGCCCTTATAATTCTGTTCAAAAGTCAGAATTATATGCCATTGTAATGGTGTTAATGGATTTTACAGAACCACTTAATGTAGTCACTGACTCTCAGTATGCAGAAAGAGTTGTTCTACACACTGAAACAGCTGATTTTATTAATGATGAATCAGAATTAACTTTATTATTTATTCAGTTACAAGGAATAATCAGGACTAGAAATCATCCCTTCCATATAACACATATTTGATCCCATACAGGTCTGCCAGGTCCTTTAGCACAAGGTAATGATGAAATTGATAAGTTATTAATAGGAAATGTATTAGAGGTCTCAGAATTTCATAAAAATCATCATGTTAATTGCAAAAGATTAAAAAAAGATTTCTCTATCACTCAGGAACAAGCCAAAGAAATTGTAAAAAGGTGTCCCACCTGTTCTTTCTATAACCAAACTCCATTGCCAGCAGGAAGTAATCCTAAAGGTATACATAGAAATGAAATCTGGCAGATGGATGTATTTCATTATACAGAATTTGGGAAATTAAGATATGTCCATCATACAATAGATACATTCTCAGGATTTCAATGGGCAACTGCTTTGAGTTCTGAAAAGGCTGATTCTGTAATCACACATTTGCTAAACATCATGTCCATCATGGGAATACCTGCACAAATAAAGACTGACAATGCTCCAGCATATGTCTCTACTAAAATGAAACAATTTCTTGCTTATTATAATATAAAGCATATTACAGGAATACCACACAATCCTACAGGGCAAGCAGTCATAGAGAGATCAAATCTAACTTTAAAGGATATGTTAAATAAACAGAAAGGAATAACAAAGACTCCCAGAGATAGAGTACATAGTGTTTTGTTAACTTTGAATTTTCTCAATGCTAATGACAAAGGAACAACAGCTGCTGAAAGGCATTGGACCATAGAAAAAACAGCTGAACTACATCAGCCTATTTACTTCAAAGATGTACTAACCTCTGAATGGAAGCCAGGGTATGTGCTCCACTGGGGAAGGGGTTTTGCATTTATTTCCACAGGTGAAGAAAAGATAGGGATACCATCAAAATTAATAAAGACTCGAACCAAACCTGAGAAACTTCATGAAACTAAGAATTGATAGCTTATCAACCTATATTACAATTCTTTCAGTTGTAAATAAAAACAAAGGGTCCGGGCAGGTTTCTGCTCTTGTCTTTATAGGAAACTGGAAATACCCATCTTCAAGAAGTTAAAAGGCCTTGGACATCCAGACATCTAAAGCAAAAAAAGACCTTTGAACTTTGACAGAACAAGCTGAGATGGTCCTTCAGGTTCCTGTTTTTCAGAGAAAACTGTCAGAGATGGCCCATGGATGGTGAGGCGGTAGCAGCCCCTGGCATGCTGGGCCTGGATCTTCCTAGAGTTGGGTTGCTTGGGAATGCAGTCAAAAGTGGTGGTAAACTTCATCTAAAGCTAAATACCAGCACGTGTGGGGATTTAATAAAGTTTCAGAAGTTTTGGAGATATCAGAGGGAATCTACCCACAGTCTATGTGGGGGTTAGTAAAAGCTCCAGAAGTCCCAGAGCTCTAACCACAGTCAGTCTAGGAGGATCAGAGAGTGGTGATTCAAACCTTTAATCCCAGCACAGGGAGTATCCTGGGAGTGGTGACCTACACCCTTAATCCTAACTGAGTCAAGGTCACTTCAGATTATAGAAGGTATTCCAGGCTCCCAAGCAGACAGTGGTGGGGCAACCCCTTAATTTACGAAAGGGTACTTAAGACTGGATAGAAACACAGAAAGGAAGCCAAGCCAAGGGAAGCGTGGCTGAGGAAGCTGGAAGACAGCTGGGTAAGATTTGACTGTGGTGTTTATTCCCTCTAGTATCTCCAACTTCTTCAGAGATCTATCCCTGAGTCTCATTCATTTGTGCGACAAACAGCCCCTATAGAAGTTGGTCACAGCCCTACCCCAGGCTACCCCCTCCCTATTTATACTGAAGTTGCCTCCTTTCCCTCTCTGCCTTCTCAGAGCCTACATTTCCATACTCCACACCGCAGGAATTGGATATACAGCTCTCCCACCCCATGTGACCACTGCACCATAGCAGCCTGACTTGCTTGAGTGTCACTGCTTTCCCAACAGGCAGCCCTCAGAAGGCTCCAGGCACTCCCACAGGGACTCCAGGGCTAAGGCATATTAAATAAGATCCCCAAGCGTCAGTCCTGGCTGCAGCTCTATGCCACAGCCAAGAATCTTGGCAAGTTAACAGTGACTCATTCTGATGCCAGCCTCACTGATAGTGGCATAGCTGCCCCCCCCACCCCAGTCTCTCTGAGACTCTGTCACCAAGTTTTAGCCTGTTTCTCTGTCACCTGCACTTGGGCCGTCACAGATCTGCAGTCAGACCATCACAGACTGCCACAGAAGAAACCACCCCTGCTGGGGCTCCCCTCTGCCTCCCCAGTTAGCTTGAGGGTCACTAAGATGAAGGCAGGTTCCAGCAGCCATTCTGAACACTGCCCAGCCCTGTGGCTGAGTCTGTTTGCTCCACCAGGACAGCTCCCTGTCCCTTTGGAGGACACCTGAATATCTTGATAGCTGTTCTGCTCTGTTCCTGTTTGCCACATGGCACTTTGACTGCAGGTACCCCACAGTCCTAGGTGACCAAAACCAAAGGCTGGACTTGGGAGGCCAGAGTTGACTGAACATGTTCAGGATACCTAAATGCAGGATCCCCAGGATATAAGGGTGATGGCTTCTTGACCCCCATCTCCCAATGATAACCAGGTTCTCCTGTAATGCGCACGCGCCCACACACACACACACACACACACACATGTTCTCTCTCAGTTCTCTCTTTCCACATTTACATGGGTCCCAGAAATTAAATTCAAATGGCCAGGCTTACTAGGCAAGCACTTCCAGTGATGAAATCATCTCGCCCACCATTTTTATGTAAGTGAAGGCGACAGATGCAAAGGTGGCATTTGAAACCTCTATTAGTTCTTTATAAGCCTCAAGAGTTTTTGCCCTCATCTGAAAAGAATTTGGTATTTTCAAGTTAATGTGACAGCTGTTTGTATACTAGGCCTCAAGAGAGGGCATACAGAATGCTGTTGTCCAGCTAAGGGAATGTGCTATGTTGCCAGTTCTCTTGTGGTCATGACTTGTGTAACAAAACTTTTCCTGGAGAGAAACAACACACATGTGTACCTAGACGTAGATCTCAAAATAGGCCAAAGTATAGATATATCCCAAGTCCAGCTTGGTGAACCAGTAAGTGTTTATTGGGGTTACTTACAGGAATATGAGTGAAATGTTACTTAACAGATGCAGGAATGACTCACAGACAGCTGTATCACCAATGCCCACCACAACACAGGGACCCACTCACAAAGCTGGGATCCTGGACCACACTCAGCCTGCAGGCAGCTCAACAGGTTGGAGTGTCCTTTTCATGTTACTCTAGTCTAAACCTTTTCTAGGCAGCTCAGCTGGTTTCTGCTTCTCCTAAGCAGACTTTTTTATAGCTATCAGATTTTATTGGCTGGGAGCTAATGAATCTGATTAGTTTCAGGCACTTCCTGTAGCTATTTGAGTTGTTTTTGTTTAAAGAGCTTCCCTGCAGGATAGAATGTTTCAATCTCAGAGGAAACTGTTAACAATGACCACCCTCAGCCTTTGTGTAAAACTCCTACAAGGCCCTTATGGTCAGAATAGGATCAGAACAGGTGTCTGGTGCTCCCTGTATCTCTCACATCATTTGGCTCATACTAAACACATGGTTGTGGGAACTGAGGATGTTAGAAAGGGTCATCTGGTGCCTCATGGTGCCATTGCTCTGTGACCTTCAATAGCTCTCCCTTTGCTGCAGGGTACATAATAGGCTCCCTGGTGATGTTCTGAGCCCTAGGCCCAGCCCATCTCTATATTCTCATTGATATCATGTGACAATTGTCCAGCCCATATGTATATAAGCCAGGATTCATTTGGAGAGGCAGTCATTCAGCCTGTAGAAAACATAATAACAAGCTGACCTTATGTGCGATAGGAGCTTGCCCAGCTGTTCTGCAGTATCCTGCTCCATGACTAGCAGGACAGAGGGCTGGGGAGGAAATCTACATAGGTGGGTGTGGGAGATTGTGTTGTTTCATTGTAAATAATTATCCCACCCACTGGTTTAATAAAAAGTGCTGATTGGCCAAAGGCAGACAGGAAGTGTGGGCGGGGCTACCAGACTAGAAAAACTCTGAGAACAGGAAGAACAGAGCAGAATTCCAGAGAGAAGCCAGAAGAAGCAGAGGACAACTATGCTGCTCTGAGAAAAGGTACCGAGCCGCATGGCTGAACAGGAAAAGAGTGATGGATTAGGTTAAGGTAAAGAGTCAGTAAGTTATAGTCCTGGGCCTTAGGCTGATCAGCCTAAAACTATTGTAAGCATCTGTGTGTCTCTGCGGGTCTGTGGGTTTGCGGGTCTGCGGGTCTGTGGGCATAAACCTTGAGGCTAGGCCCAAAAGTCTGGACCAGAAACCTCATACTACAGGTGAGGGACAGGGCAAGCTGGAGCCCCCACTGTATCCAGTACCTCCATCATGACCCAGCTGATGACTTCCACATCATGGTTAACCCACAGGACTGACTGGAAATGCTGCCAAGGAAACTGTCTCAGGAGGTGAACAAGTTGCAGAGGACCAAGGGGACCGGGGGTGGCAAGAACGGATGCAGCTGTCATGTCATCCCAAAAGGTGCACCCCTTCAGTTGCCTCAGTATCTGTCCGTCCTGGTTTTCTGATTATAATATGGCCATTTCACTTTTACTTACTTAATGTCAACCTTAACCCAAAGGAGATTGCAGGGCTACACATTGCAGTTCCTTTAAATTGAATCCGACATACTTCCCCAGACTGTTTCTTTTGCCTAGAATGTTCCACATTTCTCTCCTCTGTGTTTGCCACAGCCCCACTCAGCTGGCTCTTTACCCACTAGACTGCCCAGGACTGTCAGTTGGCACCTTCAGGAAGCCATCTCTCCCCTGTCCCCTGTTCCCAAATGTGAGGGCTGGGCCCACCAGGACACCGCTGAACCTTGTCTCAGTTGGTACCCTATACACTAACCCCTCAAGACAAATGATCTGTCCCTCATTCTAAGGATGAAGAACACTGTGCTGCTGCCATCAGATCCAGAGGCCCAAATTCTTAACTACCTAGAAGTTCTTTTGATTTATTCTTTGACAGTTTCATACACAGTTTCATATGCATGTGGGGATCAGAGGACAGCCTGGGGGAGTCAGTCTCTCTTTCTAACATGTGAGTCCCAGGGATTGAACTCAGGTCGTCAGTCTTGGAGGCTAGTGTATTCACCTGCTGACCATCTCACCAGCTTAACCACCAGCTGGTTTTCAAGGTAGGAAATAAAAGTTTAGGGGCAAAGGTGACGAGATATTAGGTGGATGGAGGGTCCTTTCAGAAGGAGAAGTCTTCAGATTTTTTTCTAGGATATGTTTGTGTATCAGCGCATTATGAACATATGTGTGCAAATAGCTGAGGGAGCAGAAGTCAGCTTTGGATCCCCTGGAGCTGGAGTTACAATGGCTGTGAGCAGCCCTGCCTGGGCACTGAGAACTGAGCCCAGTCCTCTGCAAGAGCAGCAAGCACTTACAGCTGTTAAACCACTTCCCCAGGTTCTGTTTTTATCTTTACATTATTTCTTTTGTTCTGTTTGCTTTGAAACGGTCTTCTGTATCATGGCTAGCTTCAAATCAGATTAGTTTTGAATCATGGTCCTCCTCCCTTCCAACTCAGGAATGCTGGGATTACAGAGGTGTGCCTTGGGGTCTTCGTCTTTAAGATGGAAAACAGGGACACGTTGGATATCCCAGGAGACACCAGCACTCTGTGGGTCTAGAGGCAGGAAAGGGTTAGAATGTACTAGCAGATGGGCCCTATGTAGGCGATGGCATGGGTGTGGGCTTCGGAATGAGACACTCAGGCTGGGCTCATGGAGAGGCTTTATTTAGAGTCTTACTCTATTCCTTAATAGGGGGAGGGAGGGAGGGAGGGAGGGAGGGAGGGAGGGGGATGGACCTCTGGCAGGAAAGAGAGGAAGTAAGAATTAGCGAAGGGTAGGGGTCTTCTTAAATGTCAGGACGCTGGACAGGCCAGGACTCCAGAAAGTGGGTCAGAACACTAACATGGTAGCCAGGGTGAGGTCCAAGACCCACAGATCTTGAAGCATTCAAGCTAGGCATGAGGAGAGCTTTGGAATTGGCTTTATTGTTCTTCAGCTTGTTCCTCCTCAGGACCAAGCCCACTACTATTTAGAGAACCATTTAGACAGTTACCATTAGTTAATAACAGCACCTGAGACTCCGGGGTGAGGGATTGCAGGAAATAAGTCCCCTTCCTTTGAGGTCCACTGTGAGCCTAACATGAGGGCTCAAAGTTGAGAATATTCTAGGGCTGAATGACATACTTCTCTGAGTGGTGCCTTATTGAGATGCCCTGGATACCCAGGCTGGATTAGTAGAGGTAGCATCCCAGTCTCCTAAAGGTTAGCAATGAGAGCAAAGCCCAATCCAGCTGTGCCTGGTCAGCCTGGAGAGCTTTGTCCAAAGTCACAAGTGATGGAGAAGAGGGCTGTGGCTAGAACTTGGGGTTCCAGAACACACCGGAAGTGAGCACAGGGCTCACTTCAGGTAGCTCCTGTCCTCTCATACATACTCGGTGAGACAGGGAGGGAGATGCCCAGGGTAAAAAGGTGAAACTCAAGAAACATACAGTTGCGTTCCGTGCAGATACCCTTCCCTGGCCACAGAGAGGTGGCATGCTCTGGGGCCAAGCCAATGCTCTCGCTGAGCAGCTGTCTCATAGCTAACTTTTTGTCTCTGGTGTCTGTTTCTTCCTGGGAAAATTGAGATCACAATGCGTCCCCCTGGAGCTACTGGGAATGTGGACAGATGGCCAGAGTAAGTCATGTTTGCAGCCTGCCTCTTGTTGCAGCAGCCTAGACTAGATCAACACCTGAGCAGGCTCCTTGGCAAGGTGCCTCAGCATGGATGTCTGCTTTGCACAGGAGCTGGGGTGGTGCTCCTGGGGAGGAGGGGGAGGGAGTACTAAGCTGGAGTGTGGTTCCTGGGAGGAGGGGAAGGGAGTACAAAGCTGGGGTGGTGCTCCTGGGGAGGAGGGGGAGGGAGTACTAAACTGGGGTGTGGTTCCTGGGGAGGAGGGGGAAAGAGGGGAGCAAATGAGACTGGCAGGAAAGCAAGAAGAATTGGGCCCTGAATTAGAGACAAAGGCAAGCTGTGGGAATAGCTGAGAAGTGAATTGAAGTTCTCAGGAAAAGCCACCACACCTAAACTGGGCAGAGCACTACTTGTCTGTGATCCTGGCTGGTAGAGGCAAGAGGATCAGTGCTTCAAGGCCAAACGAGACTACATGAACCCATCACACACACACACACACACACACACACACACACACACACACACACACACACACATACACACACACAGATACACACACACACATACACACCACTTACACTCACACACACAGAGACACACCATATACATACACAGAGAGACACACAGACACACACACATACACACCACATACATTCACACACACACAGAGACACACCACATACATACACAGAGAGACACACAGACAGACACACACACACATACACACCACATACATACCACATACACACAGAGAGAGACACACGAGAGAGAGACAGAGAGAGAGCCTTATCTAAGTTCCCTTGACTAACTGGAACTTTGTGACTGTGGCAAGCCTGAGTGTTGCAGACTCAGAAGTAGATTTTTTGAGCTATCTTTATGACCTCCATGGCTGTGGGCTACTACTCTTCTCTGCATCGGCCCTAACGTTCTATGTCTGTTACATGAAACCTTTTGGGACTTATGAATAGGCCAGAAGTTTCTGCCAGTCCCTAAACAAGAATGCCATCAGATATCTAAACCTACAGTGGAGATTTTCCCAATTTTCTATAATCCACGTAACTGACATTTCTGGCAATGACCTAAAAGATGTCCCAACAGGAAGAGGAAGAGAAAGCCAGGATTTAAGAGAGCTACACCACAGACACACATAGGAATCCACTCTCTCCCTCTCCCTGGCCCATAGCCCGCTGCCCTCCCAGCATCCTTTGCAGGAGACAGTATACCTTGCTTTGGTGTGCCCACTGCCATTCTCTTGGCCCAGGAAACCTCCCACCTTGTGCCCCCTTGGCATGGGTTTGGGAGTCATATGCTCACTATAGCAGTGCTACAAACAGCCTGAGAGCTGGAAAAATAAGCAAGAAGAAAGCCTTCATGTGGGCAAGCTGTTACATTCTGAGCCTAATGCAAAAGACTGCCAGCGGAAACAGTTAGCTTAGGGGAGAGGGCTTGGAACTCTGACATCAGATGTGAGAGCCATGTATGAAGTTTTATAAGCACTGAACGGGCATTCTGATGAGAGTGCCAAACTTGATTCTTACAGCTCATTGATTGGACCTTCTGTGGAGCTGGGGGGCCCACAGGGCTGTGATGTTTTTTTAATGGCTAAAGAAAGGTCCTTAGAGAATTCAACTTGAGTTTTGCGGAATTTTTTGTTGTTTTTTTCTCGAGCTAAGCAGAACTATGTTAAGCTGACATCTGACGCAAGCAAGCAAAAAGCAGGGTGGGGGAGGTGTGGAGGGGAGATATAGGGAGGTAGCTCCGGAAGACCGGAGACATTGTCCCCTTGAAAGGTGGAGCTGTGAAGTAGTGCCTTCCTGTTCTGAAGCTCTCACAGTATGATGTTTCAAGGTGCCCATCCTGCCTCTGGGAGCTCCTGGAAAGACTGGAGATGGGAATGTTGATTCCTCCTGGGCAGAGAGTGCCCTGCGAAGCTGGCTTTCCAGTTGCAGAGCTTGTCAAAGTGGACTGGAAATTGTCAGCTCAACTCCTATTTTGGGAAAAGTCCCCTCAACCCTGAGCAGAAACAGGTTGACTTAAGTCAGTTGCAGTAGATAGACCTTGGTGACTGTCACCTTCTTGGGGCTGGAGAGAAGGACATGAAGCATAAACTGAAGTCTGTCTAGCTGTGGTCTCCCTCCAGGACGCTGGTGCCTCTCAGGCTGAGAGCATAGGACTTCCTGTACAGCTGGTACTCGTTAACCTGAAGCCTTGACATGGGAAGGGAGGAGTAAAGAAGTCCAGATGTGTCGCCAGAACTTAAAACAGAAGCCTGCTAGTGCCTGGGAACTAAGGGCAGATTATAACTGCCAGCCTGAGCCCTTGGCCCTGTCCACTTTTGCCAGCCTGCAGTACCTCAGGGCCCTAGGAACAGACCAGACCCAGGTAAACTGGAGACCCTGGAGCACGCTCAGGTCCCAAAACATGTCTTGGCTCAGAAACAAGGCGAGCAGGGGGTGGAGGAGCCCAAACAAGAGCAGGAGGAAGTGAGCTGCAGGATGTTGTGGAGGATCTGAGAGCTGATTTCAGAGATCTTGGCCTGGGAGGGAATCTTATCTCTGAGGCTAACAGAGAACTTGAAGTCCACGTTCTGTCTTGACGAAAGCCCACAGTCAGAGCTGAGAAGCAGAGCAAAGAAGGTTGTCAGGGAGCCTGGGGTAGAAAGCTACGCCTTTGGTTCATGACCCACCCCAAACCCCTTACAACTGTTCTCCAGGTCACTTGGCCCATGGGGTAGTTTGCATCTGGCCATTTTACTTGCAGATTTCACAGTTCCCAACTGTGGATTCCAGCACTTGCTGGGCAGGTTCATTGTGGAGAATCAAACAAACAAAAAACAGTGACTGTAAAAGTGAGTGTCAGATGTGTCAGGCCATTGCTTGAGGGGTGCACAGCCTTATAGCACCAAAGTCTGGCCTGAAACCCAGAGTAGGACCCCAGTGCCCAGGCTTGGGTCTCTCTGTGTGCTTCCTAGCCAGGCCAGTTTGCTCTCTGTGCTCAGGGTGAAGCCAAAAGCTACAGACAGAATGTGCCAAAAGGAACTACCGCTCTAAGAAAGATTCAAGGAGCAGGCAGTTTGAGCTGAAATTATCCAAGGAAAATTGTGTTCCCCAGAGGAGGAAGGGGAGGTAAGGGAAGTCTCTTCACCCAGTGGCTACAATGGGGCAAAGTCCAAGCACAAAAAGGGGAAATACAAGGCAAGCCCAGAGCAGAGATGGGAATGATATGATTGACTGCCTCTGAGGACCCCAGGGACAGAGACCCCAGCGGGGGGCAGAGATCCCAGCAGGGGCAGAGATCCCAGCAGGACAGAGATCCCAGCAGGGGCAGAGATCCCAGGAGGGCAGAGACCCCAGCAGTGGCTTCACAGTCCAAGAGGGTTTGGGTTTTTGTCATTTTGTTTTGTTTTACAAAAAATAGCCATCATATTTAGAGTGAGAAGGTAAGATCTCATGTAGCCCAGGATGTCCCCATGTAGCTGAGGATGACCTTGAACTCTGATTGGTACTCCTGCCTTCACCTCAAGTGCTGGGATTACAGCTGTACAGTTCCCTTGACAACTCAAACATTGAATTCTATGAGCCAAAGACCTGGGGGTGTTCCCATCATCCAGCCAGGGAGGCTCAGTGGAACACTACATGAGCAGGAGCTGGAGGGAGGGCACATATTCCTGTGTGTCTGTTTTTGGCAGGTGTACATGTGTACTATCAGACAACCTCATCTATCTCCGGCAAAGCAGGTGGGCTGACAGGGCAGGGGCCAGCGATACATCAGCCCCAACAAGTGTCTAGCTCAGGACACACTACCAGAGGCCTTCGAGGTTGTCCCATCCCCACAGCTGCCAGCAGAGCTGCTCTCGGGAGAAGATTCTGCCTCCCAAGTTTTACAGGTAGAGTTCTGCTGGTTACTACTGTTCTCATCTGTCTTTTTAAGGGCCTTGAGCCACAGTTGGCTTTGTAAACAACGGGCCAACAGCTTACTCTGAAGTGAAGGGCAACCATGCTTACTGCTCGTGATAAGAGATCTATGTTCTAACCAAAATGAGGACACACCAGTGGCCCCAGCATTTGGGAGACTGAAACCCCTTACTGTAACACCAGCAATAACATGGGCATGGTGGTATATGCCTGTAATCCTAGAACTTGTGAGCTGGAGGCAGGAGGGTCAAGTGTTAAGGCCAGGGACAGGAGAGATGGCTCAGCAGCTAAGAGTACTTGTTGCGCTTGCAAGGACATGAGTTCAGTTCCCAGCACCCACATGGTAGCTTATAGCCATCCTCAACTCCAAGAAATCCTATGCCCTCTTCTGACCCCCAAGACACCAAGCACACACATGGTGAAGATACATGTAGGCAAAACACTCACATGCATAAAATAAATACATCTTTAAAAATTTTTTTGAGTCAAGTTCAAGGATTCTTGTAATGCAGTCTACCCATGTGCAGTCACATAGCTGAATCTATTGTCACCCCTGTGCAAGAGGTGTCTGGTAAAACACCAGGCTCTGAGTAAAGCTTGAATTTGAGACTGGGGGTGGTTGAATACTTTTTAGAATATGTATGTATTGTCAAAATTTAAGACATACTAAAACGTGTATCCATTTAAAAACAGAAATTTAAGTTCCAACTGGAAGTCCCATGCTTTTATTCTCTGAATCTGGCAACACACTGAGGGGGTGGGTCTTGGAGGCAGAGGAAATGATACAAACACATTCATGGGCAATCATCTCCTTCATCTCTGCCCCAGGAGACCAGGTTAGCTCCTAATTAAGGTCTATCCTTGACCAGTGTCCCCTGCCAGCCACAGATCCTTGTAGGACAAACAGTTGTCTGTCGATCCATGGGGATTGCTGCCAAGCACACAATTCCTGTGGGACTTAGAAAGTGCTATGGTGCTTCAACTTTCCAGCTCACAAAACTCTTCCTGTTGCCATGGTGACTGTAACTACATAGCATTTTGCAGCATCCAAAGAGCATTTTCATGCATTATCTCATTCAGTGTCCTAATGACTGGAAGACATTTATATGATTATTCTTACTTTAGGAATAAAGAAGTTCAAGGTCAAGAGATTGTGCCAAGACACCCAGCCAGTTAAGTGGCACAGCTGGAAGTCACTTAACTATGGAGGAGGTATCCTGATTTGCTATATGCTTAGTGTGGGCTAAGTTCTTTACATTCCCTATCAAGTGAAGCCTCATAATTCTTTCTGAAGTGGGCATAATCGGTCCCCAAGGGATCGTGTGACAATACCCAGACTCAGAATGAGGCTCCACTGCTGCCTATGGTGGTGTTCAGCAGCCCTGGGGAAACAGTGCAGATGAACAGGGCAGTGGTGAGGTTTGAACCCAAGCCTTCAGGCATGCCAAGCAGTCTCCTGACTGAGCTGCATTCCCAACCAAGGTGTCCTTCAGAATATCTGGTGACAGCCATTTTCCTCACATAGTGATTTTTATTTTACCTTCTTGTACCCATGCTGTCATTAAGACATGCTATGGAGGCAGACAAGATGATCCAGTGGGCAAAGACATGGGCCTACAGGCCTCAGGTCCTGAGCTCAATGGTAGAAAAAGAACAATTCTCACAAGCTGTCCCCTGTTTCTGCACATGTGCTATAGCATGCCACACACATGACTAAATAAAATTTAAAGACAGTCTAAAATGGTCAGTCAGGCATGGTGGTTCATGCTTGTAGTTCCACCATTTGGGAGGCAGAAACAGGATAAGCCTAAATTCAAGGCTAGTCAGAGCTATGGGGTGATTCCTTGTCTCAAAAACAAATTGAGAAAACAGAGAACTGCACAGCCTTCTCACCTGAGGTCTTTCTTATTCGCCATGAAACTTTGCCTGTGATTGCCTTGTAATGCCCGGCATGAGAGAAACCATGTCGAACACTTGCCTCCAGCCACGTGAAAGCAGAAAGTGTGAGCCCCATGGAGCAAGGGCCTGGAGATTAAGAGACAGAGACGTGGGTCACTCTTGAACACAGAATGCCATTTATTGAAGCTCAGGGAAAGCCTTATATTCGGGAGTTGCCTTATTCTCTCTGAGTAACCTTGGCAGCTCACAAGCAACACCTGGTCCGGGTCAACTCCTCTGTTCTCCACTAACTTCCTGATTCCCTAATCACAGCACCTGCTTGGGCAATGTTCGGATAATGGAAACGGATCAATTGGTTCTGGTAAACACCACAGGCCACTAAATAGTGCTAAGCCTTGGGGGCTACAGGCCAACCTCCCCAGAAAGAACATCATTTTGCTGCCAGAGCTATCCTCAAAAAACAGAGGAAACATCTGCTAACCGAGTCTGATGTGCAGCACATCAGGCTATCCGGGATACTTACCAGCTCTTTCAGGGCCTGTTTCTTTCTGTGTATACTTTCCAGGCTGCAAGTCTCTTTGAAAAGTCAGCAGTGACCCCCAAGAAGGACCTCTTGGATCATTCTGTCCATAAAACCCCAAGGGTAATGTTAGTTAAGGCACAGCCTTCCCAAATGAATGCTTGGGATGTTCTCAAATGTTACAAGAAAAATAAAGTGGCCATGAGCTTACACATGTTCAGTTCAGGCAGCTCTGTCTTGCAGACCCCCTGTGGGGAGTCTTGAGGGAAAAAGACTTGATTTATTCCAGCATAGATCAGTTATTTATAGCTCCAAGCATGGGAAATGCTGGGTGTGAGAGTCTGATCTACAACCCAGTAAGAATCAGGCTTGCAGGAATAGGCCACAGAGACCCAGAGAAGTTTTGAGAAAGTCAGTTACATATGGATGCTGGCCACCCACAGGCATAGGCTCAAGCCTTGGTGCCACAGTTTAGGACTAGGCACTGTGGAACAAAGTTACCAAATTGTCCTGAGCTCAAATCCCTGCCACATGTGGTTTGAATAAAACCTAAGTGAGGATACTCAGGAATGAATCTCTCCATCTCCATGACCTCTGAGTCCATGGCTTCTCCATCTTGGATTCAGCCAGTCTCAGATCAAATATATTGTAAACATTAAAATCCCATTGTTGGCAATTTGCACAATGATGGCTGTTGTCTCCCGAATAAGTGCCATTCTGGCCTCTATGGCTCACCATTCTCCCCTAAGGACTAAAACCTTATGTTTACAGGGGGAAAAAAGCTAAAACAAGCTTTCCTGCACTATAGACGCTGCCACCTGCTGAGTGCTAGCCTCTTGGGAGACTCCAAGACCTTGGGTGTGCCCGGATGAGGGGGCAGGGTGTGAAAGAGAGTTAAGGTGATAGAGAGCTGGGACAAAAGGGGACACGAGGAGAGACACACTGGCAGAAGCTGGGGACAAGCATGGAGTAGAGTCAGTGTGAGTGGAAGGAGCAGAAGGAATCCAGCATGGCGGGAAGCTAGAGGGGAAAAAGCTAGGCGAGATGCAGTGGCAAGACAGAAGCATGGCTAAGGGACAGACAGGTCTAAGATATAAGATGTACTGAATAAAGCTCGGGTCTCAGAGTGTTGTTGAGAGCCCCCGAATGATGGAACCTAAACGACTCCTGAGTGCAGATTATTTAATCTCGTCGCCCTCGCCTGGGAAAGACTCGGCCCACAAAGAAACCGGATGCAGAAGATGGCCCCCTCTGCACTGAGCAAGGACTAACACTTTCCTACCAGGATTTTCTAGACAATACAGTATACCACTTAGTTTCTTATACTTTTCCTTGTTTTAGGAATTGAAAATGTAAAGGGTAGAGAAACTCACCGCATGAAGGAAGACTCTAAGAGACATCTCTCATGTAAAAAGCAAAGGGTTTTAATATTTACTTAGTATACTCAGGGCTCAGCTCATTGAACACTCAGGAACAGAGAGAGCGCCAAGCTGAAATCGAACAAAGCTTTTATAGGTCATGGGGGGGGGGGGGCGTTGCCACGTGCAGGAATGCAGGAGGCAGATCTTGGCTATGTTTATCAGGAGGGAGCCAAAAAGTTAAACGAACTGTTCCTTAACAAAAATAAACCTAAATTTATTATTTAACTAAGGGCAGGGGTGCTCAACTTATATGTCAATTTGCTAACTAATCTAAGGGACTAACTAGAGTACGGTGGATGTTGGTATCCTGGGAAGCCCTGGAACCATGGATACAAACGGTGATGGTGACTCTTCACTCTGTTCTCTACAGTGGGTAGGTCAGAAGACAGGAACTTCATCTTTCACACAGCGTTGATTCTTAGAACCACGAAAGATCTTACTTCTCCCTTTCCCCCGTGAAGAAATAGAAACATTGACAGGAAGCAGAAGGCACAGAGACTCTGGAACTAGAGTTACAGGCAGGCTCTAAACCCAGGTCCTCTGCAAGAGTGGCAGCGCTCTTAAGTGCTGAGGCATCTGGCTCTGTGTGTTTGTGTATGTGTGTGTGACTGTGTGAGAGTGTGAGTGTATATATGTGTATGAGTGTGTGTGCGTGTATGTGTGTAACTGTGTGTAACTGTGTGTTTGTGTATGTGTGTGACTGTGTGAGAGTGTGAGTGTATATATGTGTATGAGTGTGTGTGCATGTTTGTGTGTAACTGTGTGTATGTGTGTAACTGTATGTGTGTGTGTGTAGGCCAGAGGTCAAATTCTAGCACCTTCAATTATTCCCCATCCTGTTTTTGTTTGTTTTTTGAGAGTTTCTCTTGCCTAACCTGGAACTCACCAACTAGGCCAGAGATCCTCCCGTCTCTGCCCCCAACTTCCAGCACTGAAATTTAATTACACACCTTTTCTAGGTACCTAGCTTTTAAAGTGGGTCTTCATGCTTCGGTGGAAAGTCCCTTTCTGACTGAGCCATCTCCTTGGGCGAGCATTGTGACTTTTTTTTCTACAAACTTATGATGATGCCCTTTGATCCAATTCAGCCTATTTACCAGTAGAAAGTTCCTGGGAGGCAACCTTCAAAAGAATTTCTTAGTTTTTCTAATTGTCCCTCTTTCCCTTCCCAGAGACAGGAAGGTGTGAGGAGGGTGGGGTCCTGTGCTGCCCTTTCCCAGATCAGATAAGCCCGGGGCAAAGCAGTTTCCTGAGGTTGCAGCCCCTAGGGTGGGCTCTCCACCTAGACCCCAGTGAACCTCCAGCTGCAGCCCTGGAAGCCTTGTTCCTGGTTGCTGGCTCAGCGGCATGCCGAGTCTCTGCTCTCCCCTCCCCCAGCCTTTAAAGTCATGCTTGCCTTGATACCATCCTCAGTGGATCTGAAACTCATTGCTGATTTTCAGCTTGCCCCCCCCCCCCCCCCCCCGCACGAAAGAATGAGACTCAGGGATAGATCTCTGAAGAAGTTGGAGATACTAGAGGGAATAAACACCACAGTCAGATCTTACCCAGCTTCCTCAGCCTCCCTTCCTTTTGGCTTGGCTTCCTTTCTGTGTTTCTATCCCATCTTAAGTACCCTTTCGTAAATTAAGGGGTTGCCCCACCACTGTCTGCTTGGGAGCCTGGAATTCCTTCTATAATCTGAAGTGAACTTGACTCAGGATTAAGGGTGTAGGTCACCTCTCCCAGGATACTCCCTGTGCTGGGATTAAAGGTTTGAATCACCACTTTCTGATCCTCCTAGACTGACTGTGGTTATTGCTCTGGAATTTCTGGAGCTTCTATTAACTCCCCACATAGACTGTGGGTAGATTCCCTCTGATATCTCCAAAACTTCTGAAGCTTTTATTGAATCCCCACACTCTCCCTCTCTGCTTCTCTTCACTGGACCAGAACTCACATTGTAGTGCAGGTTGGACTTGAACCCAAAACAATCCTCCTGCCTCGGATTTTCAAGGGCTGGGATTACAGGTCACTATGCTCAATATTTTCTTAGTTTAAGAATGATAGTGAGCCTGGTGGTGGGCAGTTGGATCTCTGAGTTCAAAGCCAGCCTGGTCTACAGAGAGAGTTCCAGGGCAGCCAGGGATACACAGCCATAATCCTGTCTGGAAAAATCAAAAGGTAAAAACAAAACAAAACAAGGAATGTAGTGGTGGTTCCAAGCTCTTAACATAATGTTGAAATAAAATTGTAAGGGTATATGAGCATGTGTGTGAATGTCTGTATGTGCTCTGTGTGCGGTAGTGTGGGTGTGAGGATGATTGTGTGGGCGTATGCATGTATATTTTTATGTATACCCTTGTGTCTGTTAATGGGCATGAATGTAACAAGGTTAGAATGTGTTAGTATGTGGATTGTGGGTCAACATGAGAGGGAGTGTATCTGCATGTGTGTGCCTGTGCAAGTGTGTGAGGGTGTGTGAGTGTGAGCATCTGGCGAATGGTGTGGGAACTGGGTGTATGAGTGTGCCTATGTGTGGGAGAATGTGAATAATGTGTGATTTGATGTCTGTATGGTAAGTGGCTCAGTGTGAACCTTAATGTGGGTGTTTGCGTCTGTGAGAGAATATGTGAGTGGGTTTCTGTGTGTGTTGGGTTGAGTGTAGGTATGTGAGTGGGTGTGAGAATGTATGAGAACGAGTGAATTCCTATGGTATTTTTGTGACTGTATCTGTATGAGTGGGTGTGTCTGTTGAGTGTAAATTTGCATATATATGTATCTCTGAATGTGAGGATGTGGATACTTACATGTGTATTGTGTGACATGTGTCATTTTGAGAGTATGAGTATATGAGCGTGGAGGTACAAGTGTGTAAATGAGCGTGAATATGTGTATGAATGTGTCTTTGTGAGAATCTGTGAATATGATGAGAATGTGAGTGTGAGAATGAGTCAGCATTTAAAACACGTGTGTGTGTGTGTGTGTGTGTGTGTGTGTGTGAGTGAGTGTAAGTACCTGTGTCTGTGGGGCATGAGTGTAGTATGACTGAGCATGTGTGTTTGTGTGAACATGTGCTGAATGTAGTTGAGTATGAGAATATTAAATATGAACGTTTGTTTATATGTGGGTATGGACATATGTGAATGTTCATGTGTGTGAATGTATACTTAAATTTAAGTTTTAAAATTAAGTAAAAAGTGTACTCCTAAAATGGTTTTATGGAGGTGTTATTTATATTCAGGGTGAGAGAGTCAGACTTTAAGCTGAAATTAAAGCTTACAAATACTCTTGTCCTAAGCAGCATTTATTTGTTGAATTTTTTTTAAAAGATACTTTTATTTTTATGTATGTGAGTGTTTTAGCTGCATGCATACATGTGCACCACCCATGTGCCTGATGCCTGCTGAAGCCACAAGTGGGCATCAAATCCCCTGGAGCTGGAATTATGGATGGTTGTGAGACACTGTCTGGGTGATAAGAACCAATCCCAGCTCCCCTGCAAGAGCAGCAAGCACTCTTAGCCACTGAGCATCCCTCCAGTTCCTATTTGTTGTTTGAGATGTCTTTAGAAGATGTCTGTTGGCAATTTGGGGCTGTCCGTCAATGGTCAAGGTTCTTGAACCCCAGTCAGCAGAGAGACAAACTGGACCAGCAGGCGACTTCTTTCACTTCCCTGGTCCTGGTAAGTTTTCATCGCTGTGAACTGTTCAACTTCCACATTTCTTGATTCAGTCAAGGATGGAAACGGAGGGGGGTCAGCCTTCATTCATATTGAAGATGCAGCCTCCCTCACTCGGCAGGATTCCCTGAACAATACCGTGTAACAACTATTCACACACCGTTTGCATGTCTTAAGCATTATGGGTAATCTAGACATGCTTTGGACTTGGGGCTTTGGTTATAGACAAACACTGCATCATTTTATGTGTGAGACTGCATGTGCTGATTTAGGTATCTGCAGAGTCCTACACACTCCCAATAGAGACTGAAATGGCTGTACATATGCAAATCAAACAGCAGCCCCTGGCTGTGAGACATCTATAGTCTAGAAGAATGGTAGAGAGCAAACAGATGGCCACTTTGTAACACTATTGGTAGTGAGCAGCTTGAGGTGGGCGGCAAGGAGGTCTACCAGAGTCAGCCAAGACTCCCCAGCAGCAGCCACAGGGGCTCAGGGGACCCAGGCAGAAAGAATGTGTTCAGAGTCAAGAGACAAAGGGCTCTAAGCTTTCCAACTGCAGCCCAGATCATTCCTCTGTCTCCACTCATACTCATCCATTCTCCCTCTTAGCTTGATTGACAGCTGTGTATTCTCTAGTTACATTAGATGCCATTTTTACCACTGAATGCTGTGGTGCCTGTGTTGGGGATAGAGTGTAGGATCTAGTTGGTGAGTCTGGGAGAACTTAAAGGGTGTTCTCTGGTCCCCAGGGCCAGCTATTAGGAGTCACAGAGGCAGAAGATTGCTGTTGTGTCCTGGTAAGTGTGATACATTGCCCACTGGTGGCCTGCTTTGAAGTTAAGTGTCATGATTCTCTTTTATAGACAAGAAAACTAAGGTTGGAAGGGATGATGTACATCTGCCCCCATGGAAAGGTGCAGGGCTGGGATTCAAACTCACATCCTGACATTAGTCCAGACTCCTCCTTTTTCAGCTACACCAAGGCCCAAGTTAACCCACCGTGGCAAAGCCATGCTCTTCACAATCTCAGCTGCTGTTGCCTGTCCCCAGAGGCACAGACAGATGCTGTGGATGACTTGGCAGCAGGCCGGCTGGAAAGTTGGCCTCAAGCCTCCATTGTCTCAGCATTTTATAACCTGGTCCTGGGTAGGGGGCTGGGGTGGAGGCCGATTTTCATGGGAACTCAGGCAGGGAAGGAGGGTGGGCCCTCTGACTGGGACTCAGGCCAGGAGAACAAGAGAGCTGGGAGTCAGCCAGAGCTCTGTCCTTCCCCCACCCCCACACCCCTAGGAGCCAGGCAGACTGGAACAGATGTGGGTTGGGGTGTGGGTGGGGTGAGGGATGTATGTGGAGGACTGATGATGAGGTGTGGTCTGCAGGAGACAGACAACAGTAACGGAACCATGAAGACCCAAAGGGTGAGGCTGCTTGCAGGCTTCTGGGGCTGATCAGAGCAGGACTACAGGTTCCAGGTGCTTAGAGGTGAGCAGGAAGGGGGCTTGCCTTTTTGGGGGTCAGACAGGAAGTAAGAGGAAGGTAATAATGAGCAAACGTCTGGCTCTGGGGACACTTTCAAGTAGTTCAATCTGTCCCAAATTTGTGACCTGAAATATAGGGTAATAAGAGACAAAGTTGGGGGCTGGGGCATTACTAGGGTACTCGCCTAGCATTTGCAAAGCCTTAGCTTCAACCCAGTAAAACTGAGTACAGGGGTGCACACCTATAACCTCAGCCCTTGGGAAGAGGGCTGGAGCGTCAGAAGCCTAAGGTCATATTTGACTACATAGTGAGTTCAGGGTTACCCTGGGCTACATGAGAGTCTGTCAATAGAGAAAGGGGGATCTGCAGAGATGATCAGTGGTGAAGCCCATGCTGTTCTTGAACAGAATGGAAATTCTTTTCCCAGTACCCATGTTGGACAGCTTACAACAACCTAGATATTGAGTTCCAGGGGATCTGATGGGCTCTGCAGGGACCTGCACTTACATGCGCAAGTTCTCCTATATGCCTGTGTACACATTAAAACTAAGAACAAACAAAGAAAGACAACCTTGACAGAAAAAAAGAGAGAGAGAGAAGACAGAAGGCAGGGGCTATGAAATGCATTCAAAGCATGAAAGGTCCTGATGCATGTCACATTTTCATACAACAAAAACAGCCACATTTAAGGCGCGAAAGGTTCTGATACAGGTGACATTCTCATATGACAAAAACAGCCATTGTTCAGCCTAACTGGACATCCTGTAGTTTTTTTTGCTAAATATGGCCACTTGGGCCACCGGAGCATTTTCCAGTGGGAGCCACCAGAGGTTGTTAGATAGAAAATATGTCATCAGACTTGCATACAGACAGAAGAAGTGTGATATGGCTCAAGGCAGGTGTCCACTGAGGCCAGAGCTGTAGGGGATGACACATGTGTGGGCAGATGGAGATTTGTCAAAAGAGGTCAAGCCAATCGGGCCTTGCTTAGTCACCGAGTATGAAAATTGAGAAAATGGGACAGTCAAAGATGACATCCTAATTTCTGGGCAGCTAGACAGATGGCGATGACCTTTCCTGAGATACAAGGAAGGAGAGGAGACATGGAGCCCAGCTTTTTAGTGTGTTAGATCGAGTGGCTGAGCATAGTTGCAGGGGAGAAGTTGGAGACAGCTGGAGTCTGGGTCTAGAGTGCAGGCTCCAGGCCAGCTAGGAGGGTGATGTTTGCAGATTGACTTAGTGCGGAAAAGTAAAACCATGAGAATGGATGAGACAGTGTGTGGAATTGGAAGGCACAAAGGTGGAAACCAGAGTAGTCTGGACAAAGCAAAGCCAGTGAGTGCCTCAGACGCGGAGGCAAAGGTGGAAATATGGGAAAAATCTGGAGAGTCAAAAGAAAAGCATCAGGAGAATGGATGTGAGAGTGGAAACCCCCAAAGTGCAGCATAGGGGTGCAGGTCAGCTGCTAGAGGCACCAAGCCCCAGTGTGCAGGTGCATGTCAGCACTGGGGAGGCTGAGGCAGGAGGTCTACCAGGAGTTTGAACTCTCAAAAATCCAAATCCAGACCCAAACAAAGGGATGCCCATTGATAAAATACAGTCCTCCAGCTGTGGCTGCTGGAGACCAGATGAGGGGGACCTCCAGGGAAACCATGGCTCCCAGATCTGGGTGCAGGAGGTGAGGGGAGATGGACATGTGCCAAAGACTTCCATGCTGGTCTCTCTTCTGGGACGAAGACAATTGGGGAAAAGGATGAGGAAGGATATAAGTTAACCCATGTGACCAAGAGGGTGGGAAGGAAGACACCAACAGGAAAGATAGGTCAGCAAACCTTGAAAGACAGGATGCTAACAGACAAGAATCAGCCACAATAGCTACAGCATCAGCAGAGCCTTTGAGGGCAGTGTCTTGAAGAAGTCTCTCTCTCTCTCTCTCTCTCTCTCTCTCTCTCTCTCTCTCTCTCTCTCTCTCTCTGTGTGTGTGTGTGTGTGTGTGTGTGTGTGTGTGTGTGTATGTGTGTGTGTCTGTGTGTGTGTGTGTCTGTGTGTCTGTGTGTGTGTGTGTATTTCAAGACAGGGTTTCTCTGAGTAGCTTTGGATCCTGTTCTGGAACTAGCTCTGTAGACCAGGCTGGCCTCAAACTCTCAGAGATCTGCCTGCCTCCACCTCCGGGTGCTGGGATTAAAGGCTGTGCTACCAACACCAGGTGAAGAATTCTCAAGAGATAGGCTGGAGAGATGGCTACACAGTTAAGAGCATTTGCTACTTTTGCAGAGGATCCAAGTTCAGTCCCCAGCACCCACCCAGCTCCCAACAGCCTGCAATTCCAGATCCAGGGGTCCCCTGATCTCCATTGGCATCTGCATTCACATGCACGTTCCCACACACAGACACAAATTTAAAGTAAAAACAATTTTTGAATAAACTATCCCCGAGAGGTCCATGAACTAGAAGGCCCCAGAGCAGTGCAAGTGAAAGACCTTGTCACTGGTCTTCATGACCCATGCCAACAGATGGCTCTACCCACAGACTGAAGAACACCAATTTCAAAGGGATTTACCCACAGTAAATCCAGGAGGATTAGAGAGTGGTGATTTATACCTTTAATACCAGCACTGGGAGTATCCGGGAGTGGTGACCTACTCCTTAGTCCCAGCAGATCTGAGTTTGAGGCCAGGAATTAAACCTAAAGAATCACAGAGTTGCACAGATCAGACAGAGCAGGTGAGGACAGAGGGACAGAGACTGGTCTCAGAAATGACACTTCCACGCCTTCCTCCGTGACCTGCCCCCAGAAGTCCACAGCCAGTGAATACTGACCATTCTTGGACTTTCCATTCACAGCTAGCCATTGTTAAACTGCAATGAATTTCAATAAATTTATACACACAGAGAGAGAGAGAGAGAAAGATTCTAATACATCCTCTGACCTTCTTCCCTATCTTTTACAGTGGTCATTATTGTTCTAAGCAGCAGCTTTATGACAACACACACAGCAACTCAGTGAACCTGAACTCGACTGTGGCATCAGCAGTTCAGTGGAACAAGCATTTCATACTGATCTCCAGCTTCCATCATGGGAATAACTTAGCTGCCCTTCTGCTCTAAGAGAAAATGTCAGCAGCCAGCTACTCACTGGCTCCAGAGGCTAATTTTGCAAGGTTGTTTGGGTAAATGGGGAGGTCATGGTGCCCCTAGGAGGGAGATTGGGGGTTGGAATATGCTCAGATCTGGGGTGATGAGTCTGAGCCCTGGTAAAGGGAGAGCTGAACAAGCCCAGGAGAGGCAAGACTTTCTCAGAGGTTAGAAACTCTTGTCACCAGAAGCCTTCATGCAGTCAGTGAGATGCCTGGAGCAGGGTTGGACACAGTGTAGCATGAGAGTAGCACTCTCCCACATGGGCAGGCCATCTTCTGGGCATCATCCTCAGACCATGCACAAACTGGCCCTAACTTTCCAACATGCACATAAGGAATGCAAGACTCTGGGTTCACATCGTTTGTTCCTGCCACTCACTAACAGCGTGCTGTGATGAACAGCATTGATCCGACATGTCCCCTGTCACTGACTCCTGGTGACTCTTCTCTGAGGCCAATTTCACTCTTCCCATTGTGCAGGTGACAAACGTACTTAGGGAGACAAAACCATTTGCCCAGCCATGCAAGCCTGAAGCAACCGTGCTTAAATGCTAACCTTGGTTTGGCCTGGTCTCACTATGCTCGGCCTCTGCACTGGCCCTAGTGTGATATGTGAGAACAGCTCTAATGCACAGGACCTCACAAGGAGAGAAACAGGAAATATATACACGTGATCTGGCCCCCTTCTCCTTCTAATTTTTTAAAAATTATTTTATGTCATGTGTACGGGAGTTTTGCACCTGTATGTCTCTGTACCATGCACATTCCTGGTGCTCAAAGACAGGAGAGGCACTGAGTTCCCTAAAACTGGAGTGATAGATGGTTGTGAGAAATCACATGGGTGCTGGCTGGTTCTGTCAGCTTGACACAGTCTGGAGTCAACCAAAAGGAGAGAGCCTCAGCTGAGAAATGCCTCCCCAAGATCCAGTTGTATAACATTTCTTTTGTTTTGTGTTTTTAGTGAGACAGGGTTTCTCTGTGTAGCTACACTGTAGTCCAGGCTGGCCTCGAACTCACAGATTCTCCTGCCTCTGCCTCTCAGGTGCTGGGATTAAAAGCATGCACCACTGCCACCCAGCTGCCACCAATCACTAATTAAGAAATGCCCTACAACTGATTCACCCTGGAGTCCTTACCTTCTCTGAGGAATGAAGGGGGGGGGGCAGGATGGGATGGGGAAGCTGGGGGAAGAGAGGAGGTGGGGGAACAGTGGTGGGTATGTTAAAATACTTTTTTTTTTTTAAATTAAAAAAAAAAAAAGTCCTATAGCCTAGAGGTAACTGCCTTTAATTCCAACACCTGAGAGGCAGAGGTAGGTGGATCTCTGAATTCAAGGCCAACCTGATCTACAGAGTTCTAAGATAGGCAGAGATACACAGAAAAACTTTGTCTTGGGGTAGGGGGACAGGGGGAGGTAGGGAAGGGCCTACCAGCCCATTTTGGGTGGGGCTATCCCTGGGCTGGTGGTCCTGGGTTCTATAAGAAAGCAGGCTGAGCAATCCAGGAGGAGCAAGCCAATAAGTAACACCCCTTCATGGCCTCTGCATCAGCTCCTGCCTCCAAGATCTTACCTGCTTGAGTTCCTGTCCTGATTTCCTTCAGGGATGTGGAAGTGTAAGCCAAACCCTGTCTTCTTCAAGTTGCTCTGGCCATGGTCTTTTATCACAGCAATGGTAACCCTAACAAAGACAATGTGGGTGCTGATAGTTGAAACCAGGGGCCTCTGGAAGAACAGCCAGTGCTTTTAACCACTGAACTGTCTCCTCTTAATAAAACAAAATTATTTATTTAACTTTCATGTATGTATGTGTGGGTGCACATGTGTCCTAGCACATACGTGGTCACAGAAAAGCTTACACAGGTCTTTTATTCCCTTCTGTCAAGTGAGTCCTGGGGATGGAAGTTGAATCATCAGGCTTGCTGGTGATCACCCTTACCCACTAAGATATCTTGACAGTCCAGTCCCTAAGAGTTGGAATCAGCTCTTTGCTTATTAGCTAAGGGCTGTGGGGCATGTGACTTCATCCTTCTGAATCTCCTTGTCTCCTGTGCAGCAGAGCCAGTCGCAAGGCCACCTCCTGGGAGGCATAAGCTGTTAGCTTCCCCAGATGAGGTACTGAGAAGGGTGAGCACAAATCACAGAAGAAAACAATTTGGCACTGGCTTAAAAGGTTAACCAGGACTGCCCTGTGACCGCAAAGCCACCTTACACACAGCTGACTCACAGCTGTGCTCACAGCTGACTGACATAGCAGATACTCATGCCTCCCTTCTTCCCAAGAGCCCAGAGAAGTGAATGCAAGTGGTTACCACAGGGGCCTGGGGAAACATGATGTGCCAGACACTGAAGGGGTTCAGAACGTGCTACATACAAATATGGTCCCTGATGACTTTAACTGAAAGCTGTTGAGAAATGGTTGGTGTAGGAAAGACTGTTCTGAAGCAGTTCAGAAGTTTCCTGTGAGAGGAACCTTCCCAGCTTCTGTTGAGAAGGAGCCTCCTCTCCTTGGACCACAAGGGAGAGATGCTGAGAGGACCTGGAGGATAAGCCTGCTGACTGGATTCACCCACCACTGTTTTCCATTTCCACTCCCCAAACCCAGCGTACAGTGTATGCCTGCTTCTTCAGTTTATTTCCTACCCAGCCTCCCCAGGTCACCAAAACACACGAACAATGAATATGCATGTTTCTCTTGTTACTCCGTCTTCTGTTATGAGGATCCCAGCTGAGAATTTAAAAAGTTAGAAGGGAAATATATCTGGGCTTCATAGTGAGACTCTGTCTTAAATACCAAGAAGGGAATGCCTCAAGTGCCAGGGCTTGGGGGTAGATGCAGATGAGTTGTAGGTCAGCCTGGTCTACATAGCAAGATTCTGTCTGAAAATCAAAACAACAACAAAAAGAAAAACCAAGAAAGGGGCCAGGGGACATGGCTAGGCAAGCATAAGCTTCAGCTGTCAATTTGACACAAACCTAGATACACCTGAGAGAGAGCTCTCAACGGAGAAATTGCCTCCATCAGCTTGACCTGTGGGCAGGTCTTGATTACTAATTGATGTGGAAGGGCCAGAGCCCACTGTGGGGTACTGTCTGGGCTGAGTAAGCCAGGAAGAGGCAGTCAGTAAACATTATTCTCTGTCGGGTCTACTTCAGTTCTGCCTCCAGGTTCCTGTCCTGAGCTCCTGTCCTGGCTTCCCTCGATGAATCTGATGAATCTTTTGAAACTTCAAACTCCAGCAAGGCCACACCTCCTAATCCTTCCCAAATAGTTCTACCAACTGGAGACCATGTACTCAAATACATGAGTCTATCCTTTCTCATTCAAGCCTCCACACAGTGTAGAGACAGGTGTATCCCAGGAGTCCATTGATCACTCAGTCTAGCTGCAATGGGATTCTACAGGTTCAGTAAGAGACATTGTTTCAAAGATAAGGTGACAATCTGGGTAGATGGCTCCGTGTGAGGGCTGGGGTTAAGATTTTCAGAAGCCTAGGAAACGCTGGGGGTATGACAGCCTGTCTAACTCCTGCACTCAGGTGGAGACTAGATTCCTGTTTAGCCAGACTAGCTTTATCTGCTACTCTGAGTTCAACTAAGAGATCTGCCTCAGTAGATAAGGTAGTGAGTAATCGAGGAAGACTTCTGATGTCAACCTTAATCCTCCACATTCATGCGTACACATGCACATATTCATGTATACCCTGATCTACCTACATGCACAAACGTGCAGGTATTCATACACACACACACACACCTATCCACAGCACAGAAAAAATTAGGTACAGAGCAGTAGAGGAAGAAACCTTGCCCTCTGGTCTTCATGTGTGTACACACAGGTGAACACACATGTATACATGCATACACACATGCACACACATATGTACACACACACATACATACATGCACACACACATACACCCTGGGATATTATTCAGCCTTAGGAAAAGGAATGCCATTTTGATGTTACTGCAATGTGATAAACCTTGGGAATAGGCAGACACATAAATGCTGTATGGTTTCACTAATATGAGATTCCTCAAGCTGTCACACTTGTAGGCACAGAAACTGTCCTTAAACACAATTTTTGTTTGTTTTCTTGTTTGAATAAAGCCTCAGTATGCAACCAGGCTAGCCCAGAACTCAAGTGGACCTGCCTTGCTCCCAGGGCTGGAATTACTGGCCTGTGTGCCAGGCCTAGCTAGTAACAGACAAGCTTAGTTCAGAGCAGGGTACATGGAACCTGTGCTTCATTGACCAACTGGGTCACAGCCTTCCGACTTTGAATGGACAATTCAGCTCTAGCTGTTTGGGCATTTTCACATTCCAAGCTTCAGGGCCTCTTTCATGGGAGTGGACTGCAAGGTGGGAAGAAAAAGCACCTTTATGAGCTGCTAGGTACGGAGGACGCAGACATCTTCATCTCCCAGTTTTGCAGCTATGACCCTGGTCTCTTCACAAGGCACCTCCTGCCATGACAATGGAGCTATCACAGCACCTGGGAGCAGGACACCATCAGCCAGGAGGCTTGGAGAAGGTGTTCAAAGGCCCTGTCCTGCCTAGAGTATGAGGTCAGACCAACATCAACTCAGAAATCCTTGTTCAAAGGACTTGCATGCTCATGCTGCCCTCTGCTCTCATTCCTTAACTTTAAAGCAGGGGCCAGGCCTCTTTCTTACCTGGCAGTCCCGGAACGGGAGTCTCCCCCTGCCCACCAGGGGGCGCGCGGGGGCCTT